>JAHRIG010000075.1:1076995-1379404 GCA_020311275.1 Eira barbara
TCCATCCATCCATCCATCCATCCATCCATCCATCCATTTATCCATCCATCCATCTATCCACCCATCCACCCATCCACCCATCCAACCATCCATCCATCAATCCATCCATTTATCCATCCATCAATCATCCATCCATCCATCCATCCATCCACCCTCCCACCCACCTCTCTGTCTAACCTTTTATGTGTTTGACCCCAGTCCATATGTGGAGTCACTGTGCTGGTTAAGAGCACTCAGAACTGATTAAGTCCAGTCTTGCACCTCGATTTGCTCGCAGTCTTACTGAGGAGTAAACACCTGAAGTGATGAAAGGATAGAAGAAATTCCAGGAGAAATCTGCCGTCTTTTTTGGGTGTGACAGCAACCAATTCACTTTACCCTGGAGAGGGAGATAAAGAGCTGGGAGCTGGACACACCTGCATACCTGTTGTCTCAAGCATGCTGTGCACATTCTGAACTACCTCTCTCAGACCTGAAGTATGAAGACGGCCACACATCAGCTATAATAATTCATCAAGCTGAAAGTAGGAAATCAATGATCTATTCATTTTAAGAAACAAGAAAGCACCGTGAACAGAATGAGCCCTGGATACATCAGTTTCATCCAGCTGATTATTTGCATGTCCTTGGTAGAGTCATTTAACACCTATGAGTATCCATGTGTGGTTAATATCTACAATTATACCTTATCTGCATTCCTAATTGCTAACGAATTATTTTGAAGATCAAATGAGACAAAAAATGATGAAAACACTTTAGAAAGTATAAGGTGATACTAATACAATGTAGGAATGATTAATACTAGTAGTGGTGTTAATAATAGTGCCAGTGGGAGACGAGGACAAAAATAAAAAAAAAAGTGGTACTTTAGGAAGCAATGTACAGATAAATCCTGATCCTCCAGTGGCTTTTTGATTTATGCCATGGAAATAAAAATGTTAATATGTAGTAAAACCTCACAAATCTTGACTAATTGGGGGAAAGCCAATTTGAATTTCTGAAAGGTTTTAAAAGAAATGTAGCTCTATTACTTTACAATGCATATAATAAAGGAGCCACTGGTTAAGACTGCTCTGCGGATCTCCATTAATAATTCGATTAGGATAACGTTTAATCATTATCAGTTCATTCAGTCAGTCAAATATCTACCGAATATTTGAGTGCTGTGTTCCAGGCCATGCACTGGGGATAAACAGAGAAAGGAGGTATTGACCTTGTACTCAACAGGTCCACTGTGGAGGGGGTGGTGCTGACAAGTTCATGGGGCGTCACTGCAGAGGATACCAAGTATTGTTACAATGTAGGGAGGCTTAGGATGCTCTGGGCTCACTGAGGAAGGACGTATTTCTCAGTTTGGGGAGTGAGGGAAGACTTCCCATAGAAACTGACATCTGTATTGAGACCTGAGAGGTAAGTTGGAGTAAGTTATAAAAGGCGACAGAAGGAGGTATATGAACTTTGTCCTGATGAAAGTCAAACCATGAAAGATTTTAAAGTGTGCATCCTAGATAACAGAATTTGCTGTTTGGCTGGAATGTGGAAGACTGTTAGAGGAGGTAGGAGTCTGGAGGATGGAAGTCTAATTACGTGGTGACCTCACTTTGGGCACAGGCAGCAAGGACAGAGATTTACAAAGATCAGGAACTCTGGGGATTCACAGGTTAGAAGGAGAAAAGGATTCTGGTTTTTGTAGAGTTTGATTTTGAGATATATTTGGGGCTTCCGGGAAGGGGGACTTTTAGCAGAAAGATAGATGTAAACAATTGCAAATATAGACTTAACACTGGGTTTCATGTCAAACCATCAGCTGCCGTATTCCTTGACACAAAAGAAGCTGGTCTTCCTGTGGAAGACAAGCACAACTATCCAAATGACACAGTCTTCGGGATTGGCACGATGCTGGCCCCATGGCAGCCCTTGGTGGCCTCTCCTTCTGTGCGGCTCCTTCCACCCACTCCTTAAAAACGGTTGTTCTCTGCAGTTTTGTTGCCTTTTTAGTGCTTCTTCTTGTTGTCCCTGGGTAGTCGTATTACTTCTCAGGGGTTTCGCTGCCACTTTTGTGCTGAAAATCCCCAAGGATGTCCTGAGCACTTCATTGATTGCATATCTGTGAATCCAGATGTCTAAAATGACCTACTGGAATGTCTCCCAGGTTCTTCAAATTCGCCACGTGCAAGGCTGAGCTAACTTCTGCCCTTTCGCTGTTGCCAGCGAGGGTCCTCATCCTGTCCTCACTTCTGTGAAGGATGAATCCATGAAGCATTGCAGGGTCCTTCTTTCCACTACTCTCTTGCTCTAAACCAGCCCATGGTCTCTTTCCCACCTCCTGCCTCAGGCCAGGCCCCTCTCTCTCCACTAGATGAGCGAAGGCTGCCTGACTGCTATCCGCCCTCCGTGTCTCCTCAGCAACTACAGCCGAGCTCCTCCTCTGTAATCTCTTCTTCAGCCCCCACCGGTGACAAAATCAATCAATCAACCAATCACTTACCCCAGACTCCTTGGCCTGTCCTCCAGGCTCCCCACAGAGGATTATGGCCACTTTTGCAGCCCTTCTCTGTCTCGCTAGTGATTCTAGCCTGTGTGCAGGCCCGGTGTACGCCAAGCTGCTGCACGTCTTTGTTCCCTTGCTGGTGTCCTTCTTCTCCCCAGAATGTGCCTTCTTTATCTCCTCATTTAACTCATCCCTCAATGCTTAGTCTAAGCCACTCCATCAAAACGGCCTTCCTTTGACTCCCTCTCCATCCCTAGTGGGCTGAGGGCAGGCCCGCTCCGTGCTCCCCGGCTCTGTCCACGACACGTGCCAGACACACCGCTGCCGCTGGAATTACCCTTCTCTCCCATAAGACACTCGATATCCCGACATCACGGTAGCTTCCTATCCTCCAAGCAAGTCACAGGACTGATGAAAGAAGTCATTCAGTGAATGTCTATTAAACTATGTTCTGTGAAAAGCCTTCATTAGCAATGGAAATGGAATAAATAATGTTTTTCGATAATTTCACTTGTTCTGTGGGTGAGTGGAAAACTTTTCTGTGAACCATGATAGAACTCTCCCCTACGTTAATAACCTGGGTAAGTTGACAACTTTGCCCTTAACCAATTTTAAAAATGCCAACTGTTTCATTTTTAGCTTCACGCAGAAGTTAGTCGTTCCTTTGAATTGTGCCTATTTAATCCTTATCGATAGAAATATTGATAAGACAAATACTGTTCTGAAGTCCCTTACCCAGGACTGACCAGTCACCTGAAGAGTCACAGCTACTGTGAGCTCAAGCTCATGGCAACACACCTCAAATGTGCTCACATCTTCATTAAATAATCATGTCACAGGATGATCAGTAAAGCCCGCATTATAAATACATTCATAGGAAGAGACATCAACCTATAGATGAAAATGTCAGCTAAGACTTGGAGAAACCCATAGGGGCGGACAGCGTATAGTTGGAAGTGAGAGACGTACGGTGTCAGTCCAGGTGGAAGGGTCGTACGACATGAAGGTGAACAGGTGGGTGTGAGGGAGAAGGACCAGGGCACGGAACAATGAGTCGGAGTCCAGAGGAATAACACAGATTGTTGCGGGGATTGTTGGGGAAAGATATATCCAGTTGGGGAAGAGCACTGAGTCAGTCTGATAACAGTCAAACTGTGGAAGGAGCTGCGATACCCTTCAGCAGCTGAATGGGTAAGATGTGGTGCATTTATACAATGGAATATTCTTCAGCCATCAGAAAGGATGAACACCCACCATCTGCCTCGACATGGATGGAACTGGAGGGGATGATGCTGAGTGAAATACATCAATCAGAGGAAGACAATTATCAGATGGTTTCACTCATGTGTGGAATATAAGGAATAGTGCAGAGGATCATAGGGACAGGGAGGGAAAACTGAATGAGAAGAAATCAGAGAGGGAGACAAGCCATGAGAGACTCCGGACTCCGGGAGACAAACTGAAGGCTACAGAGGGTGGGGGTGGGGGATGAGGTAACTGGGTGATGGGCTTTAAGGAGGGCATGTGATGTGATGAGCACTGGCCGCTATATGCAACTAATGAATCATTGCACATTATATCAAAAACTAATGATGTACTATATGTTGACTAATTGAATTTAAATTAAAGAAGAAGTCAGTCTGATAAAGTCTGATCTCATGCAGAGGCTGTGCAGGGCGTTTGGATGTCTGAGTGCTGGAATGATGTGATAATAAGAACTAATACTTATATATGCCACGGAATATCAGTCAGCCATTAAAAAGAATGAACTAGCCATTGCAATGACGTGGATGGAACTAGAGGGTATTATGCTAAGCAAAATACATCAGTCAGAGAAAGACAAACGCCATATGATTTCATTCACACGTGGAGTTTATGAAACAAAACAGATGAACATAAGGGAAGAAGGAAAAATAGAATAAGATGGAAATAGAGAGGGGGCAAACCATAAGAGACACTGAACTATAGGAAACAAACTCAGGGCTGCTGGAGGGGAGGTCGGTGGGGGGATGGGGTAACTGGGGGATGGGCATTAGAAGGACACATGATGTGATGAGCACTGGGGGTTCTAGGCAACTGATGAATCATTAAATTCTACCCCAGTAACTAATAATACATGTTAACTAAGCTGAACGTAAAAAAAGAATAAAAAAAAGAACTAACACTTACCAAGAGTTTGTTCTGTGATAGACATGGTCTTACTCAATCTTTACAAAACCAGTGACGTAGCCATGGCTGCCTCCCCATCCCTACAGGTGCGTGAATGGGGGCACGCTGAGGTTAAAAACACCTCCGTGATCTCAGGAGCGGTAAACAGCCGTACTACGTCTCAAACCAACTAGACCCTGACCCAACACTCTTATCCACTATCCTGTGGAGCGAATACTTTGGGGCAGGAGCCTATAGCTATGAAAAATAGCTACAGAAGAAAACGGAAGAAATAGAGACCAGGAGAGGGAGACCAATTTTAAGATAATAAAATCTTTGACCACTTGGGGCAGAGAAGATGTAAAGACAGGAAAAAAAAAATATTTCTAAACAGAAGTTCTATCAGAGGATTTTGACTTTTTATGGTCAGTCTCCTGAGCATCTTGATGATGCTGTGGTCTCTCTTGGCAGCTGAGGCTATGGCCCTCGTGGGCCACCTTTGGTATGCACGTGCACTTTGGCGAATTCGCCATCACCCAGGGCTGCTACTCTTCTAGGTCGGGAATCTCCAGTTGAGGCTCTGGGACTGGGGGCACCAGGTTGTGGAGGAACATGCAGTATGAGGTCACCTGGAATCCCACGTACTAACCTGTGGTTCAAACAAGGAGAACGGCAGGTGGAGGAACGTAGGAACCAAGTTCATTACCTCATTCAGTCACATACTATTGCTTTGCTCTCCCTATTCATTATGTCATTCAGTCACAAAGGCAGCTAGAACTACACTCTGAATCATATTGTTAAAAATAATGAAACCTGGAGAACTAGAAAATTATGGCAAAACAATAAAATTAACCATTTTAGAACCACAGCAATTACCCAAAGCCATGGCATAAACTGAAAATCATCCAATTCAGAGAAAACACTAAATTTCCATTAGATAGTGAATGTCTGGGACACGTTGACTTGAGGCTATTCTCACCACTCCTCCTCCTGGTTCCACGGTGTGACAGCCAGAAATGGGCACATTGAGTCAGATTTGATGGGGTTTGGAGTTCCATGAAAAGTACCATCTTCAGGGCACAGTCAGCATTTTGTCTGAGTGCAGTTTCCTAGGAAATCTCTATTCTTAGAGCATGGTGGGAAGAAGACTAACTTCAGGGTACTACTGAAAAATAGCCAGTGCTGGCAACACTCAGCTTCCCAAAAGCAGTGACTTCAGATGAGGCAGACAGAAGCCAGACTGGGGGTTGAAAAGGAAATCCTAGAGAAACCCGAAGAACTAACAATACCAGTGAGCTTTGGAAAGCTCCGGCACATCCTGGTGGTCTAAAAGGCTAATTTGCATGTGCAGGGCTGTGTGCATATCCAGGAAAGATGTACAGAAGGAAAGACACTTGTTGTACAGCTTTGGGGGATCTTGAGACCCTACACAAGCAGAGGAAGGGGTAGCCTGTCTTATAAAAAGCCTGACTTTTGGGGCTCCTGGGTGGCTTAGTCACTTAAGTGTCTGCCTTCAGCTCAGGTCATGATCTCGGGGTCCTGGGATTGAGCCCTCCATTGGGCTCCCTGCTCAGTGGGAAGCCTGCTTCTCCCTCTCCCTCTGCTGCTCTGCCTGCTTGTGCTCTCTCACTCTCTCTGTCAAATAAATCAATAAAGTCTTAAAAAAAAAAAGCCTGGCGTTTGAAGGCATGCTTTTTTACACAGATTCCTCTGACAAAGGGTAGAAGATATTCACAAAATGCATTTAGGAAAACCCAAGCCATCTTTGACTGCTATACTGACCAGGCAAGACACCTAGGAAGCCAGATACAAAAATTAAAAAATGAACAAACAAATCCCAAGAATTTAAAAAGAAAAGATACCAAAGAACTCAATGGTCATACCATGAAGGGCATACAAAGTGGATAGAATTTAACCAAAGGAATGCAAGACAGGTACAGTAAAAACTACCAAAAGTTGTTTCAAGAAATAAAAGATCTAAGTAAATGGAAAGACATCCCATGTTCATGGATTAGACTGACCTACAGATTTAGTGCAGACTTCTATCAAAAGCCCAGCTGTGTGTTTTTTTTTTTTTAACTTGTTTGTGTATTTTCTTTTTCCTGAAATCATTAGGTTGATCTTAAAATTCCTGGGAAAATGCAAGGGTACAGAATAAGCGAAACAGTCTTGGAAAGAAAGAGCAAAAATGGAAGAGCCAAATTCCCTGACTTTAAAACCTGATTTGAAGCTTTACTACAAAGCTGTGATCACCAAGACAGCATGTTACTGGCATAAAAACAGACACATAGATCAGTGGAACAGAGTAGAGAGCCCAGATATGGACTCTCAACTCTATGGTCAAATAATCTTTGACAAAACAGGAAAAAATATCCGGTGGAAAAAAGACAGTCTCTTCAATAAATGGTGCTGGGAAAACTGAACAGCTATGTGTAGAAAAATGAAACTCGACCATTCTCTTACACCATATACAAAGATAAACTCGAAATGGATAAAAGACCTCAACGTGAGACAGGAATCCATCAGAATCCTCGAGGAGAACATAGGCAGTAACCTCTTTGATATCAGCCACAGCAACTTCTTTCAAGATATGTCTCCAAAGGCGATGGAAACAAAAGCGAAAATGAACTTTTGGGACTTCATCAAGATCAAAAGCTTCTGCACAGTGAAGGAAATAGTCAACAAAACAAAGAGGCAACCCACGGAATGGGAGAAGATATTTGCAAATGACAGTACAGACAAAAGGTTGATATCCAGGATCTATAAAGAACTTCTCAAACTTAACACACACAAAACAGACAATCATATTAAAAAACGGGCAGAAGATATGAACAGACACTTCTCCAATGAAGACACACAAATGGCTATCAGACACATGAAAAAATGTTCATCATCACTAGCCATCAGGGAGATTCAAATTAAAACCACATTGAGATACCACCTTACACCAGTGAGAATGGCTAAAATTAGCAAGACAGGAAACAACGTGTGTTGGAGAGGATGTGGAGAAAGGGGAACCCTCTTACACTGCCAGTGGGAATGCAAGTTGGTGCAGCCACTTTGGAGAACAGTGTGGAGATTCCTCAAGAAATTAAAAATAGAGCTTCCCTATGACCCTGCAATTGCACGACTGGGTATTTACCCCAAAGGTACAGATGGAGTGAACAGAAGGGCCATCTGTACCCCAATGTTTATAGCAGCCATGGCCACGGTCGCCAAACTGTGGAAAGAACCAAGATGCCCTTCAATGGATGAATGGATAAGGAAGATGTGGTCCATGTACACTATGGAGTATGATGCCTCCATCAGAAAGGACGAATACTCAACTTTTGTATCAACATGGACGGGACCGGAAGAGATTATGCTGAGTGAAATAAGTCAAGCAGAGAGAGTCAAGTATCACATGGTTTCACTTATTTGTGGAGCATAACAAATAATATGGAGGACATGGGGAGATGGAGAGGAGAAGGGAGTTGAGGGAAATTGGAAGGGGAGGTGAACCATGAGAGACTACAGACTCTGAAAAACAACCTGAGGGTTTCGAAGGGGCGGGGGGTGGGAGGTTGGGGGAACCAGGTGGTGGGTATTAGGGAGGACACGGATTGCATGGAGCACTGGGTGTGGTGAAAAAACAATGAATACTGTCACGCTGAGAAGAAATAAAAAATTAAAAAAAAAAAAAAACACCTACCACAAAGGGCTACAGCAGTAACCCAGACAGTGTGGTCCTGGTTTAAGGACAGAGACAAAGATCAGTGGAATACAACGGAGAGTCCAGAAATGAACCATCATATTTATGGTTAATTTGTTTCTGACAAGAATGCGGGAACTATTTAATAAGGACAGGACCATCTTTTCATCAGACAGTCCCGGGACAACTGGGCTTCCACATGCGGAAGAACGAAGCTGGACCATTGCCTCACACCATATTCAAAAGTGAACTCGAAATGGATCATAGACCTACATGTAGGATCTAAAACTACAAAATTTCTAGAAGAACACATATACATAAATCTCTGTGACCTTGGGTTCGTCAATGGTATCTCAAATATAATATCAAAACACAAGCAAAAAAAAAAAGTGTCTGTTGAACCTTACTGAAATTAAAAACTTTTGTGTGATGAAGGACACCATTAAGAAAATGAAAAAGCAATACACAGAATTAAAAATATTTGCAAGTCATCCTCTAGACAAGGACCTGTACCCAGGATATGAAAATAATTATTTGATGCAAAAATAAAAAGACAAACTCATTTAAAAATGAGCAAATTATTCCAATTGACATTTCTCCAAATAAGATAGACAAATAGCCAATGATGGCATGAGAAGATGCGGACATCACTTGTGGTCAGACAAGTGTAAATCAAAACCACACTGAGATAACACTTCACACTCATTAGGATGACTACTATAAAGGGGAAAAGAAGGAAAACAAATGATAGCAAGGATTAGAGAAATCAAGTCATCCCACGTGGCAGGCCGGAATTTAAGCTGTGTAGCTACTTTGGTTAAGACCATGGCTGGTCGTAAAAATGCTAAACACAGGATTAACATAACATAGCAATTTCACTTCTACCCAAGAGAAATGAAAATCCACCCCAAAGTTGTACATATACGTTTACAGAAGTATTATTCATAACAGCCAAACTGCGGGGAAACCATGAATTTCCATGAACGAAGGCTAAGTGAACTGTGGAATATAGGTACAATGGAATACTCCTCATCCTTGAAAAGGGATGAAGATCTGACACATGGCAGGCCATGGAAAACTTCAGAAACTGCAAAATAAAAAAGCTGGTCACAGAAATTCATACTGATTCCATGTATGGGAACCATCTGAGACTGGCAGAGGCAGCGAGTGGGTTAGTGACTACCACGGTGAGGGAGGAGGA
Organism: Eira barbara; assembly: GCA_020311275.1. Lineage (NCBI taxonomy): Eukaryota > Metazoa > Chordata > Mammalia > Carnivora > Mustelidae > Eira > Eira barbara. Next base: position 1,086,527 of record JAHRIG010000075.1, read on the forward strand.
TAGGGTAATGACAGCTAACGGACATGGGGCCTCTTTCTGGGGTACTGAACCTTTCTCACATTAGATTATGATGACAGTTGCCCAAATCTGGGGATACACTAAAATCATCAGATTATATACTCTTAATGGGGGAGCTTTACTATATGTAGAATGATTCTCAGTAAAGGCATAAAAAAATATGAGTTTCCACTCTAGAGAGAGCAAGGGACACAGTAGGCTCTTTCTCTTGCCAAGGCATCTTCAGGATTTGTCTCTAAAGTTCATTAGTGGTCACTGAAATGCTCCACGAATGGGAAATAGTTATTGACTCCTACTTTCCACTCTGCCGGCCGCCCCTCTGAGAAATCTCTAAGACGGGACCAGACTGCTTCCTTGATGGTGCTGGTTTCACTACCAATGGACTCGACATAGTGGCTCCACAGGGCCAAGTGGCTCTTCCATGGTTTTCATTAAACTCACACACATGGTTCCATCGTTTCCTGCCGGCTGTTTGTGTGTGCACGGACCCATTCGTTTACCTGGGCCTTCCGTTGCTTACTGACACCTACTGAGCTCTGTATGCCTTCATGTGGAGACATTTCCGGAAAAAAATTCAGGAAATCAAGAATCTAGTCCCAGACGGTTGGATATGCTTCTCGGACTCTTTCTACTTTAAATTCCTTATCTGAAAAATGGGGGTAATGATCAAAAGGGATGGGAACACCTATTAACTGGCATGTTGTGAGGATCTAATATTGTTAGTGGTGTATCTCACACACGCACACACACACACAATCACACACTCACGCAAGGGAAGTACAGTAGAGCGTCCCACAAAACGCTCTGTAGCACGTGGGGCCGTTTCAGCAGCAGAGACTTGCTTCTTTGGCCCTGCTCCTGGAGGAAGCACCAGTACAGGGCTGAACCAAGCGTTGTTTGATCTAGTACGGAACTTGAACAACGTAAGAGTTAAGTCAAACTTATTTGTTAATCTTTTAAAGAGTCATTTAAAGACATCTTCATTTTTCAAGTTTTATGTCAGCAAATGCTGCTGTGAATAACAACCTCAGTCATCACAGTTCTTGTCCTGCCCCTTAAAGCAGGACCACACATCGGAAATTCTGACCGGTGCTCTGCTGCCATTAGCCAAGAATGCTTGTTTCATTTTAGGAAGTGCTCACAATTTATTTTAGAATTAATCACAGAACAAGAAAAACAATATCCCCCCCAATGTAACATGTGACATTATAGCATGTATATTAATAGGAACTATCATGTGAAAATGCTGTGCTGAAACTTTAAAAAAATCAGTCCTTAGGCTCATAAGGGGAAATCGTTCCGGAAGTACCGTCCTGTGATTTTGTCCTAGTGCTGATCACATATCCCATGTTCGCACGGGGGTCGGGCTTTTCTTTAACCTTTCAGAAAGCAAGGCGACCTCACTAAGCTTCCCCAGACCGCAAGGGGAGATCATTTCCTGATTGGGAATAACATCAGTGGCTTTCAGACAGGCTTGGGCAGCACAAACTCCATGGCCAGCCGCCCGAAGCAATCTCTTTGCCGAGGACCCAGCCCTGCCTGGGGCCAAAGAGCGTCAGGGGAAGCGGCAGCTGCTCCCGTGTGAGCCAGCCCTGCCGTCCCCCAGTGGAGACGCAGCGAGGGGCTCTGATCCCGGCCATCTCAGAGAGGACGGCAGGCCTCAGCTGGGCTCCTGCAAAGGCACCCCGGGGCCAGAGTCTCGAGTGGTGCACGTGCGCGACGAGCTCGCGCCCGGAGCGGCCCCACGGCTGTGCTGGGAGCAGCGCAGGTAGATGCTATGTGAGTCTTCACACACGGGAGGCCGGCTGGGATCCTTCCGCTTTGAAGAAATAGCCGCCCACCCAACGGCTGATGCTTTTGTCAACCCTTTAAGGCCGAGATGCTCCGGATGCCAGTCCTGACCGGGCTTTGCCCTGAGGAGCAATCGGCTGATGGATGCACGCTGCCGGCCGGTTACATGTGCCGACGTGCACTCTGGTTGGCAGCAGGATGCCCTGCGCGTGCGGGAACAGCCACCGTCAGCAGTGATCGGACACCTCTGTCGTCCACTTTCTCTGGGTGAGACAGACACACGCAGCCTTGCAGATGGCCTCACCCATGACACCGGCAGAGGCTGCGCGGTGAACCGCGTGAAACTGGCCAGGGCTGGACACATCGGCTGCCACTGCCAGGCACTTCTGCGGAAGGCAGTGGCCTTAGAGAAAATCGGTGGAACCAGACCCGGAATCCCAGGATCTGCGGAATTCAGCGGAGGGAAGAAGGGCGGCCACGTGGAGGAGGAGGACAGGATTGATGCGGGAGGGTGGGGGGGAAGCTGGGGAGACGGGGCTCTAGCTGGAGATGAGTCACTGAGGGAAGGCGCTGGGAGGGGGCCTGTCCAGCTGGGCCTTGCGAAGAGGGCTGCCTTAAGAGACTCTGAACCAGAGAGTCCCCCAAAGCGGAGCATGAACTCCCGACCCAAGCACTTGGCGAGAGAACGGACCGGTGTGTTTCTTAAGTCAGTAAATACTGGTCTAACTTGTTTCCCAGCAGGGGACAATGAACACGATATTGATAACATGCATCTCCACAGGGCACAGAGCTAGAGGGACGATGCCGGCTGTTATCAGAGGGCAGGTGGGTTTCACGAGAGGCCCGTCAAGAGTGGGATGGCCGCCGTGGCCTTCACAGCCGGGGTCCCCTGGCTCTCCCACCTCTCTGAGCATCGCCCCCAAAGCTGTGCTCACCGGGCCCCTGGGGCTCATTGGGCTCCTTCAACCAAGCTCGCACCCCCCACTATGGCTGAATGGGGCAGCATCTCTTTTCTTTATAGAGCATTTCCTTACCAGCTGTCCCCGTGTCCCCTGGACCTGCAGTTTGGAGCTCTGGCAATGGGGCATTCTCTGCCTCCACGCTTCCGCTCAGCCCACCCCACACACTGTTATTGGGGCCGGCCTCCTGGTGCTCTGCTCTCCCGCTAGCCTTGACTTTCCTGTCTTGCTTGTGTTTGCTTGTGCCTTTCCAGGGACTTGAGATGCGTCTCAGTACATCTTAGCTCTCAAACTCCCATCCCATCTGTAGTCCGCACCGATCACTTTCCTCCCACTCAGGAGGGGCCCCCCTTGCTGTGGTTGCTGCCACAAACACGGTGCCCCGCCGGTGCCCTCTTCTCACGGACCGCACAGTCTGGTCAGCCTTTGATTATGGTTATCGATGTTCTTATTTTTAACTCCATGCGCTTCTCAACATCACAAACAGAATCAGTCTTATTTGTTCGTACCCTGAGCGCCCCACTCAGTGCTCAGAGCCTGACAAGCTCCCCGTAATGGGAGCGCGATTGAATTTGAGTCACAAAGTCTTGCTGTTCAACGTCCCCACTGGAGCCTGAGCAGCGAGGCTCGGGAGGAGCTCAGTGTCCGGAATTAGCCGGCGGATGTCAGCCTCTGACTCTCACCCCCGCGAAGCCCTTGCCCCATCCCATAGTGTCCTCCCACACGTGGTTTCCCGACTCCTGATTTCTCTCTCTCTCTCATTTCCTTTTCTCTCTTGCCCCTGTGCAGGTGGGCTTGTCGTGGAGAAGTCAATGGCATCTAAACCGTCATCTAGTATTTCTTGACACAAAAACTGCCCAACTTATTGTTACTGTTTACATGTGGACCTGGTTCAGGTTTCCAAAAGGAATGAAGGAGTAGGTCACCGTGACCTTATCTCTCAGGGTGCTGGGTTTAGAAGGCTTCTTGTCTCACTGATGAAACGTTGAAGTTAAGAGACATTGAAGTGCCTGGGGACCAGGCATCCCTGGGGACGGTCTCGAAGGCTCAAAGCTCTGGTGATGACACATGCGCTGGACACGTGTGACCAACGCAGCCTGAGAGATGCTTCGTGCTGTGGAGACAGCGTGGTCAGTCGACTGGGATTTCCCACGGGTCTGCACAGGGTGGGACAGAGACTCGGACTAGAAAGCAAGACGTAGGTTTGCATTATTTTAAGCATTCTCGTTCTCCATCCTGTGGATTTGCACTCGCGCACTGCCGCGACGCAAGGAAATGGGTAAAAGAGTAAAGTGAATCGTTGGAAAACATGCCAAGGAGATGCGACCCCAGAAAGAAGCCCACGCCCAGGTCCCTGCGCTCCAACTCGCGAGCCTCTCGCGGCATCTCACCGGCGTAGACCACGGCGTGTCCCAGACGAGCGGCCGCGGCACAATCCCCGCAGGCTCCTGGACGCCTCCGGTGCCCGCCGCCCGCATGGGCCAGGCTCGTGGGATGCGCGCTCTGCTCTCACTTGTTCTCCGCGGCCGAGTCTCCGGCAAAGGGCTGAGGTGGTTTCCTCGAACTCTCGCTTGTATTCTTTTACTGTTGTTCGACACCGCGTTGTCCCCTCAGCCCCTGGATGCTCCGCGCAGCGGATGTCCGCAGACATGTCCGACCGCTCCTCAGCCGCTCCTGCTCCCCTCAGGCAGGTCAGGACACTCTCAAAACAAGATCCGCGCATCGCGCAGGTGGACAGTGCTTCGTGGGACCCACTGTCCTTGACTTCACAAGCGCCGCGGTCCCTCATCCTGGTTGCGCGATGCGTTCTCTCGCCCTGCGGCACCCAGCGGCCGGAGAATCCGGGCTCCATGAGGGGTTCCTGGGGTACCCGTGGCCGAAGCCCGGCTGCAACCGCCTGCGACAGCTGTTTGCGCCTCCTTGGCCGCGGCTGCTGTGTGGCTGGGATCACTGCGGGCGCTTTGGGATTTCCCTTCCTTTCCGTTCTTGTCGGGATGGGATCTGCCGTGTCACGTGACGCTGCGCCGTGGCAGGGACACCACTAACCGCTCTTGTTGGCGTGGCTACCCTCCCCTCCCGCCCCCGACAGTGTCCCCACAGGGCCGCGGGGCCTCAGGGAAGGCGGGCTCCGGGCTGGGCACCTCCACACCCGGGCTTCGCGGGTTCCCGCCGTGGTGCCATCGTGTTGAGGTCACTGTTGAGTGAACTGACGTCTCCCTTAATTACGGCCTCGGATGACTTAGGCGAGGTCAGCTTGTCAATGTATTTTAAGAAACTGCGAGGTAAGTGCTTGATCCTAAATAAAATACGCCGAGCGCGGTGCATCCTGGCTTTCCCGGCGTGGCGCGCGGTGTCTGTAGCTGCCGGTGGCTCCGGGACGTCCGCGCTCACTCCTGCCTGCAGACCAGGGGCCTGGGTTGCAGATGTGGCTGCGGTCGGGAGCGGTCCCGTCCCCTGACGCTGTGCCCGGCAGGGACCCCCCAGGAAGGACAGGTGTCCTCGGCAGACGCCCTGCACCGGGCTCCTGAGCACAAACCCTTACGGTCAGTTTTGTTGGGAATGTCTCCCTTCAGAGCGGCCGCCGCACAGGGCTTCGGGGTCCCGTGGGTGGACGTGGACGCAGGAGCGTGGGGGAAGGGCTGACTTCGCAGGTGGCGCCCGCAGAGGCAGAGGCAGGCAGGCCTGCAGACCCACTCCAGCCTCGGGGCCAGGCCTGTCTGGGCCACTGGGGCTCCCTGCATGGGTCCCGCCGCGGCCCTGCACCTGCCTGAACGCCCCACCCCCGCCCGTCCTCAGTCCTCTGCTCCGCGGGGCCCCCAGCCCACTCCTGCCCCTGCAGCGGCTGCTGTGGCAATGGAAGGAAGCGAGCCGAGGGTTCACTGGGCTTTGTCACGTCCTAACTCATTCTGTTACCATCGTTTCCCTGCCGAGGTCTCCTCTCCTTTCCCCTCTCACCCTTCCCTGCATTGGTGTCATTCCTGGAGCTCACTGTGGTTGGACATTTCCTCTTGGGCAAGAGCGGGTCACAGTGGAGCCCCAGACGCCCGCACGTGTGGGGACTCACACCGTGTCCTGGCGCCCGCACGGTGGAGTTCACACGGGAGGCCCGAGGTGGAAGCAGCCTCTCCCCCAACTGGGCTGTCTTCAGAGGACGAGGGCTGCGGCTGGCTGTCCCCTGGCCATCCCCCATCCCATGGCCCTTCAGGACGGAGGCCTGCTGTGCTCTGGAGCAGGGGTCGGAGAAAAACCCCGTGGGCACCGTCCCTCACACCCGCCCGGCCCTGGGTCTCCGGGCTGGATCTTTCCTATCATTGCCTTGGACTGTTTGGCTCCCATGGCTTATCCTTCAGGTAACTTTGCTGTCCTTCTCCACTGCCCCACAGGCTTCTCGAGGACAGACCGAGTGCTTGGGGACCATCAGGACCACACACAGTGAGGCAGGAGTGACGCGGAGGACGGTTTCTGTCCGGAGCTCTGGAGCTGACAGCGGGGGTACAGAGCCGAGCCCCTTCCCCACGCGAACTCTAGGAGGTGGGTGAGCACGTGCTGCGGGCGGTGGCTTTCGGTACTGGTGTGCCCTACCCATGGTCACGGACACACAAGAGCGGACGGTGGGTTTCCTGGCTTCACGACAGCCTGGTCTCCCCAACAATTTCTGGGGACAGATGATATTCTAATAAATAAACGCGCTAATTCGAGCCTCTTCTCCCCGTGGCCTATCTTTCGGGAGACAGACATTGTCATTTTACCAAGAGCAGGGCTGTGTGTGTTTTAAACAACCTGAACATAAAATAATGTGACTTCGACCTTAAACCACGTTACCAGGCGCCAGCTGCACAACACTGGGACCTAATATGACGTGTTCTGCCCTCAAGGCAGAGTTCAAGCAAACGGTTATATGCCACCATCCTGAAGCCTGCCGTGTTCTAGACAGTAGACAACTGTAGGACCTAGAGGTATTCACAGTGTCACCACCAGGGAGGAGGGGGGCACGCTCATGGGACCCAGAGGGCAGGAACCAGGAATTCTGTCAAACAGCCTACAGAGCCTAGGACAGCTCCCACAACCAACCATTATCTGGCCTACGTCCCGGCCCGTTACGGTGCGACGGCCTTTGTAAAAGCAAACCAGAAAGAAGCAGAGCGAGCCGTGTTTGACAGTCTGGTCCAGTGGAGCTCTGGCGTGTGGTCCTGTCGGGAGCACGGGGCGGCAGGGAAAGTGGGGTTTCTATGGGCTTTCCGTCTGCACCTCCGGGACGCTGACGTTAATTGTTGTCAGGCGTGTGGCGGAACGTGGCGGGGTGTGTGGTGACCACACCGAGAGCCGGACGCCCGGTGGCAGACCTCGTCCCCGCATCTTCTGAGGGGTGGTAGGTAGCAAGTGAGACTGGTTCTGGATTGGCAGGAAGCCCGCGTGACCCCTGGGGACCCAGGACGTCGTGCCAGTGCCGCAAGGCAGCCTGTCCCCAGACAGATCACCACCTCCGGAAGGTCTAACAGCTGCCTCCTTCGTGAATGTTTCTTTCACCAGCATGATTCTCGGGTGACACGGCCACGGCTCTGTGGCCGGCCCACCCGGGGGGTCGTTCTCTGAGACTCTCCTGACCTTCCCGACCTGCCCATCAGGGAATCCTCCATGTGCCCAAGGACCGCTCAGCACGGAGCTTTCAGTCCTGCCCGAGACTGTGTGCTCCTGCTTTGGACCCGTTGGTTCCCATGTGCACGTGTGCGTGCGTGTGTGTGTGCACGTGTAAGTAGGGGTATAAGACATTAGGAAATCATCAGATGATATAAAAAAGCCTCAGAAAGGTTTGTGGGAAACACACCCCAGACAATATCCGTAGGAGAATTAGTGCAAAGAAACATGGGCTTCTCACACCCGCAGCCCCCGCCTCTCTTTGCGGAGCCCCGCCCCTCCTCGCTTCCAGGCTCTGCAGCTCGTCTGGTGGGTGCAGACATTCACGCGTCCATCTTGCTCCCTCCTGAGCACAATGCTAACAGATTAAAAGATCCTAACAAAGAGTGGAAATTGCATAGCCATTCCCTGCCACTAAACTTAGGTCAGTAGACAGCCCGCCCGTGTTGGACGACGCGCCCCTGCCGGCAGAGTCCACACGGCCATGCAGCTGCACCTGTGGGGTCTACAGTCTACACGGCTCTCAGCGAGGCCAGCAGTCTCAGTGTATGTGTTTCGATTATGCCATTTAATTTTATTCCAGGACCTGAGTGGGCAGGTTTACCTATGAGCACAGATAGGAAACACTGGAGCCCAAGGAGACTACAAAGACAGAAGGCGGCAGGGGAAGCTGTATCTGGCACGTGGGGATGGGATCTGAAGCCCGTCGTGCTCCTGACCCGCAGCGGGGCTCAGCATCACCCAGGAGGCCGGCGGGGACCAGGACACCTGGCTCACCCATGTTTGGACTCAGAAGGGAGGGACAGCAGGAGGTGAGGGGAAAAGCTCTTCCAGGCTTTGAATCAAAACAGGTTAGAGGACAGAGGAGGGTTCACTACAGCAACCCATCTAGGAGAAATCACCCCAGAACAAGGACTGTGCCTAGAAGCCCGCCTGGGCCCACAACGCTGGACGACAGACACTGTCGATGACAGCAGCAGCTCAGTGACCTCGGGCTGTTGTGATGCGTGGCCTCAAGGACCAGATGGCTCTCCTCCCGCCTTAGCCTGTGCCCGTGCACATGTCAGTGAGATGTGAGCCCCTGAGAACTTCGATAATACTCCCGAGAGAAAGGAGGGGCCCAGGCAGACAGGGGCTTAAAATGAAGGACAAGTCTTAGAAAGTATGTCCCAGCACTTGCACACACACGAAGAGATATTGGGATTCCCGTCTTTGCTCCAGCTCTCTGGTGCCAGAAGTGTTTGCTTCTGGGTCCCTCTCCCCAACGGTGCCGGGTCCATCCTTGACATTCGCTCTTGCTTCTCCTTGGCCACCAGTTCCACTGTTCTCTGTGTGTCAGTCCTGCCTCTGAACCCGCAGCAGGAAAATACAGAAAACATGGCCTCAGGGGGAGCCTGGGCCCTCAGGTGTTGGAGCTTTCCGATCAGGTCACGATCTCAGGGTCCTGGGATCCGGCCTCACATCAACCTCCCCACTCAGCGGCAAGCCTGCTCCTCCCTCTGCCCTCCCCACCCCCACTCTCTATAAATAAATCCTGAAAAGAACGTTGCTTCACATCTGCACCGTGAGCCTAAGGCTAGAGGAAACGTGGACCTAACGTAATGATGCGCAACCACACTTTCGATAATAAAGAAAGAAGAAGCACATCAGCGCCCAGACTCACCCCGGATGGGTCAGAGCGCGGCCCACATGGGGCCCGGCGGCCGGACTGCCCCACCGAGGGGCACGTTCCAGGCCAGGTCTGGCCGAGGCCGCCGCACCTTCAAGCCGGCTGGCCGGCCCTTCAACGGAGCTAGAAGGAGAGTCATGATCCTAAAACAAGTCCGGAGTAAATTTGACTGGTATTTTATACACTCGGGTCCTGTCTCTAGGCCTTGAAGGTGAGTGCCACAGCAGCGATTTATAAAGACCATGCAAGTGTAGTAGACACTGTTTCCCCACGGGCAGGCGAGTGACCGGCATGATCCGGGAGCACAGCTTCCATGTCGGGAGCGGACCCTCCTCTGCCATGCGCCGTCCACGCAACTGCCTGCCGCCTGCTTAGCCCCTCTGAGCCCAGCTATAATGTAGGTAGTGTGAACTTTTAATTATAAATTAGCTGCAAGTTCGCCCAGGCGTCCACTGCCCCCAACAGGGCTGCTGAAGGCTTAAGGGAGGCCATGCATGGGCACACAGCAGTGCTCGCGCGCTGCTCCCTGTTCTGCTGTCTGCACCGCTCACCGGACGTTCTACGTTGGAACGTGTGTATGCGTGTGGTATTTCATATAAACACACCTTGGAGAGGCTGTTAACTGACCCTTGAGCACTGAGGCCTGGCTCAGCTAAGCCGACAGTCCAGAGTCGTGACGGAGCCCCAGGTTCTCGCATCTGCTGAGCCCCGCCCCGCACCGCGGCCACATGTGGTCCAGCCCTGGACAGCCCGTCTGGGACAGCTTTCCAGGTGAGCATCAGTCAGTACGGGAGTCCTGCGCCTGATAAATATAAGTACCTTAAAAATAAATTATATTAATGTCACATCACGTCGTAGAGCAAAAAATACCTCTGAACCCCGGGAAAACGAGAGCCGTGTGCAGGCGAACGTGTGTTTGGTGCCGAGACTCCTCCGCGGCTGGCCCACTGTTGCTATGGTCACCGTCCCCAAGGGGAGGCTGAGAACACTTCTCCCTGTGCTTGCATGTGCCGGGAAGTCGGCCTGTTTCCCCGCTAATTCGCAAAGAAATCTCTGCGTGTGGCGACTTGCAGGGGAGGATTGAGATGTTTGGGGTGAGACAAAATCACAGCCAGCCCGGCAGCAATGTGGCCGTAAGACAAAGAGACCAATATCCACACCGACCCACATTTAAAAAGTGAATCCCCCCTTGCCAGCTCCAGTGAGCTTCTGGCTGCCTGTGCCAGGGCCGCTCTGCAGAGCCTCACCCCTGCCGGCCTCTGCACAGGGCCGTGGGCCCTGGACACCCTGATTAGCGCCCCGGACACCCCGGTCAGGGCCCGTAGCCCCACACAGCATGGCCTCCTCTCCCCGGATGGGGACGCAGCCAAAGATGTGGCCGTGGGCTGAGAGAGGACGGCCCCTGAGTGACAGCCTGGCCACCAGCTGGGGAGAGGAGGGGACGTCACATGACCCACCGAGTGCCATGAGATTAGGAGGGAGGAGTCCTCACAACAGGTAGCCCCGTGTCCCGGGCTCAGGCTCCCACCGTGCAGGGCGGGGGGGCAGGTGGGTGCATAGCATGCGCCCTAACATTTACTCAAGGAGCCGATCACGTCCAGGACATGCCCCTGCCTCCCGGGCCACCCTTTCTGTCACGCGCCGGCCTGGGAGCGGAGGCCGCGTTTCCTCCTGGGGAGAAACGAAAGCAAATGGCACACGGTTTGATAGGCAAGGGTCATGTCGGGTCCTTCGAGTTTGGGGAAGCGGGGCCGCGGAGGGACTGGCCCACGTGAAGTTTCCATGGCAGACGCTGTGAATAAGGGGCGCGGCTTCCGCACACCTCGGTCGAAGGTCGAAGGCGAGCTCCCCTTGCTCCTGGCTGGGGGCGCCCGGACCGCTGATGAAGGGGTCACCTCTGCCGGGCCTTTTCCAATCAGGGGCTCTCGATGGCTCTTGGGGGAAGTGGTATAAATGGCCATACAAGTTTTGAAACAACCTAAAAAGTCACTCTGTGCAATAAAACCTTTTATCGAGTCATAGAAAAGAAGGCAACATGCTGTTCCAGGCACGCGATGACGCTGCTGAGCCGTGGCCTGGGGCCTCGGTGAGCTCAGAGGGCCTGGCATCACCCAACCGGAGCGCAGTCTGCCCGCGCACACCAACCCACCCCATAGCACACGACACCTTCCACACAGGGGCACGGCCCCCAACTCACTCTGCACACGTCTCGGAAGCTGGAAGGACTCTAGTCCAGGAACATCCAGGTACTGGACCCGACAACCGTACTAGGGTCAGCATCAGAAAGTTCGAATTTCCAATGGGAATTAAATACTATTTACTTACTTCGTTGGGGGAATTAGAGGGGAAAATGCAGATAGTGGCTTTTTGATCAGTGAGTGGACCCTGCATGCAGGTTAAGATAAAGGAGGTCCCAGAAGGTGATGCAGCACGGGAGGCATCCTGCGGGCAGCGGCACGGGCTTACGAGCTGGCTGGCCAAGGCCAAGCACACCTTCTAGAAGGTTTAGGCCTTTGTACTCAGCTACCTGTCTGACGCCTACCACTGTTCATGGCCTTTGTCCAGTTTTCACTCGTCCCTTGGAGCCAGGACAGCAAAGCCTTGGAGGATAGTGTTCTACTGGGCACCATCCTCTCAGGAAAGGTCTTGGCTGGGGACGTTGGGGCACTCATGGCTGGGTGGGTGGGCCGTGGAGAAGGGTTTGATGCTGTCCCTGGAGAAATCAGCATGGCTCCTTCCTCCCACCCCAAGTTCTCAATCCTCAGCAATCACTGCTATTATTGAAGGAGAAATCTTACCACTCGGGAGCAGAATCTCCCAGCCCACGTATGAAATCCCTCCCTCGGGGCCAACAAGGTTATTAATGAACAGAACACACTGGGTCATAGGTGTAATGCTTTTTATCATTGGAAAACTAGCTGCTTATTTTCTCATATACTGTAATGACATCTACTTTTATTTATTTTTTATTTTTTATTTATTGATGATTATATTTTATACCTAAGACAAGAATGACTCCATTAATCTTCACAAAATATAATTTAATAGTGTAGTTTTGCAACCCTCCTGTGTGACATCCGATGGAGTGAGTAAGTGTGCTGGTGGGAACGTGATGATCGGCCGTGTGGACCGCCCGGGACCCGCCCGCAGGGGCTGCAGACCAGGGCCTGAGACACTCAGGAGCGACCGGCTGCCCGCGCCCGGACTGCTGTTCCTTCAGGACGGCAGGGGCAGTTCATGAAGAAGCCTCACTCTGCCCCAGAGTGGAGGACCTCGGCTCCTCTCTCTTCTCACCCTGAACTTGGGAGGAGTAATGGAATTTGTTAACACCCTGTGTTTTCTCTTCTTCATTTCTGCCCACAGGACGGGCAATGCTTTCTTTTCGTGTTCACTATGCTCTTATTTTTGGATTTATTTTTTCTTATGACATGAGGCTATTTTTTGTATTTTTTTTTTAAAGCAAGACTGTATCATCAGGGACTCATTAATAGTGATTAGACAACATTTTCCTTGTAAAGTTTTCAAATCTTTTTAGGAGGAAGGCATGCTATACTCGCAGGAATTCTGGGGAATTACATTTGTGCTTTTGCTATTTGTGAAATGAATCGGTGTTTGGAGAGGTAAATTGCTCAGAGCCTCTTGCCAGATCTGAGGGCCCCGACAAGTCACCTCGTGGAACCACCCGGAATGGAGAAGGGGATTTGTATATGCCTATTGTGGTTCATTTCAGGGAAATGAACAGCTTAATGAACTTCGATAAGAGATGAGGGTAAATGTGTGTGCTGCAGGGTTTGAGATAACCGGGGACTCCGCGTGTCTTAAAGCCATCCTCGGTGGAAGCTGAGAGCCAGCCCTCTGGCGTGTGCCGGGTTTGAGGACCCAGACACACACAGGGTCCCAGGGCAGAGCTCCATGGGGCCAGGTCAGCGTGACGGCATGGTGGGGACCCTTCAGGTACCAGTCCAGAGCCCTGAGCAAGGACAGCGTGGACACCTGCTTCCTCTGGAAACCTTTCAAGCTTTTCTTTTCTTTTGTTTTTTTCAAAGGGGGCATATGCTAGAGAGAGCCAGATGAAACAGGTTTATTGTTCCTGATTCCTTTTTTCCGTTAACCTGGGCTGTGCGTTCACCGTAGCTCCATTAATAAGACTCTGATTAAAATGAAACCCCTCGCAGTGTGTGAAAGCTCTCATGTTCGTGCCTCCATGACCAAACCAGCTACACGCACGTGTTCGGGACGTGCCCCCTCAGTGTCCTGAAAAACAAAGTAACACAAGCAGTGGATGCCCCTGCCCCTGTTTTCTGTCGTTGGGATGGTCCTTCGACTGCCCCAAGGCGGCCCGCCGTGGCTGCGGCCGTGGCCGTGGGGCAGACAGCGCAGTGGGAACCGCTCTGCCCAGGTCGGCAGTGGTCTCTGCCGGGTTAGCTGGCTGCGACGGGCCGACATGCTCACCGACGGAGCAGACAGCATCCTGTGGGCCTCCCACACCCGCGGCGGGAGCCGCCTTCCACGTGAGAACGCCTACGAAGCAGGACGTGGCACCCGATGCAGGAATAAGAGTGAGCAACGAAGGGAACAAGACACGTGACTTCTGCGACGCCAGCGCCGATGTCGGCAGGGCTTCCCGTCGCCCCCGGGGCCTACCCACCGCGTCCAACACGAGCCACCTGGCATCCCCTCGGGCAGGGTGCCGCGAGCCATGGCCCGTGGGCTGAATCAGCCGCAGCCTGCTTTGTGAATAAAGTTCTATCGGCGCACAGGGAGCCCTTCATTTCTACGTTGGTCGTCACTGCCTCTGGGGCGTGCGGCTGCACCAGAGACCGTCCAACCGGCAAAGCTGGGGATAGTTACCGTCTGACCCATGACGGGGAGAATTTCCCACCTCTGGGGAAGAGCTAAGCACCCCAATACCCAAGACCGCTTGGGTGGGGCAGCCAGTCGGCCAGGGGCCAGTCGGCCAGGGACCGGCCTACACACCAGGACTCGAGCTCGGGCTCTGAAGAGACAGTTAACCTGTGGCGTCATCTCAACATCCCTCATGTCTTGCCACCACTGTAGTTGGCCGGATCTCCGTAACAGAAGGGTTAGGTGCTAGTTTCCAGAGAACAAAGGACCGTGTTAAAGTTACTGCTAGTTTGGAGGGGAGAGGGATTGCCGGGGCAGACTCCGGACCGTGGGGACTGCTGTGAGGGAGGCCGTGTTGCCGGCACACGGAAGACCAGGCAGACACGCGGGCCTCAGACCAGGCCTGACGGTGCCTGGGGCCAGGCTCTGGGTCTGCCCGAATGCGTCAGCCACCGACCCCGCAGCGGCTCCCGCGAGCTGAGACCCCGTTCTCAGAACGGTGGGATCGAGGTGCTCCTTGGAGAACGTCCAGTGAGCCCCCACGTTCGGAGTCTGCATCTGACAGCGGGTCTGAATGCAGGCTGCCCCAGCCAAGAGCTGAGATGCCGTCTTAGCACCGTGGCTGGTCACTCTGGGGCTCAGGACGCGAGGGAAAGCAGAGACCCACGAGAGTTCAGAAAGGAACCCCGTTTTCAGATTTCTTTGTGTCATGAGTGCGCGTGTGTGCGTGGCTCTGTCGCCCGCACTGCCACTCGAGGCCCCGTGGGCTCGTCCCCGGCACGGATGCTGCCGACCTCGGGGGGCCGTGGGGGAAGACAGAGGGGCCGGGGCTGTGCTCACACGGCTTCGCCCAGCTGTGCCAGATACGAAATTGGCTTTTTAGGAACGGACTCAGCGGCCAGGCTCCGGCCTCGGCGAGCACCCCACACTGTCACCGTGAACAAGACCCCACTCGCGCCTACTCGTGGTTTCCTCTGCTTCCCCCTCGCGGCTCCTGCGGGGCTGCTCACCTACAACCATCCTCCCTCCTCACATTACAGGCTTCCCGAGAGCTCCTGGGGACAGGACAGAGGATTCCGGACGTCCCTGCTTTCTCCTTCCACGTGAATGGACGCCAAAGCTGCTGGAAGCCATTCCTTGGCAAACGTGCTAGAAAGCAGGCTTGCTCGAACACGGATGATGCCCGGCGTCATGATCGGGATTTCTGCCAGGACGGCTGCACCCCTCATGTAGTTTTTCTTGTGACTTCTTACTTGTTTATATCATCATTCTTATTTTTATTTTGGTTTACCCCAAAATATCTGCCACCGATTTAATAGTCTGCATTAATTGCTTTTTTTTCTTTTAAGATGTTGAACTTCTTGTACATGGGCTCCTGCTGACATCCCACCGCGCAGGACGGACCACTGGGGCTGGGCTTCAGTGAGCAAAAGTGCCCATTTTTCCAGGTCACAGACCTGGGTCCCCGCCTCATCTGCCAGGATCTCGGAGGTTGTCCTGTCTCTACACTGGAGGTGCCCACAGGGCGAGGGGGCCCCTCGAATCCGTGGACCTGTAACTGTTGAAAGTCTGTGGACTCCATGTCACTGATGTCAAAGCCATCCCTCAGAGATAATGATAGCAGTCGCGGGAGCGCGGGGATGGCAGAGCCCTAATTAGAAATGCTGGCTCCGCACCTGCTGTGAATGTCTGTGAGGATGGGCGTCCACCCCCGGAGATGTCCCCGCAAGGGGCACAGGAATCGTCAGCAACTCCTGGTGCCGAGGCCCTTCCGACGGCTTGTGTCACCTCAGCCAGATCAGGCCCCGGCCCCGCCACTAGGGGCGCAACCTCGGGGGTGCCTCCCACGGCCGAAGGGCAGCCCGCACTCCCCGTAGCTGGGGAACCAGGGTGCCCAACCCTGAAGGGTCCAGGCCCATCCGTCCCCACCGCGGGATCTTATTTAGGACGGGGGCCTGGAGAGCCACCGACAGGAAAGCGATTCTAACATGAGCATCTCAGCCCTGCTCTGCTCCCGACCCGCATGGACGCCACCCTGGCATGTCCACCTGGTGTCCAAGAAGGACCTCCCATGGGGCAGAGGGCATTAGCTGGGCCCTGCCAGCCCCTCACGCGCTCCTGTCCCAGAGGCGGGGGCAGAGGGGAGCGGGGGCAGAAGAGACTGTAGCAAACTGGTCCCCGACACTGGCAGGGCCGGGGATGAGCATCCCTGGTGTCGGAGGAATGGGAGCCAAGTGCACGTCTTCATCTCGAGAACCTGTGGGACACCCCAGGGACTGTGACACAACAGAGACCTGTCTAGCAAGGAGAAGTGACACCTGTTGCCAGTGTGTGCCCCAAGTCTCAGGGGCTGCGGGGACACCACAGAACACATCCCCAAGAGACGCGGGGGTCATCTGCAAGGACCAAGCCACCAGAGACGATCTCGTGTGACCGTTTTCCCTAATCAGACACGAGCGTCGAACCGCCTCGGCACGAGATCGGGGAGATCGGGTGGACCAGTGAGTGAACCCGTGGACAGTCCCAGGCACGGCCCCTCGTCTGTGCATGCTCTCGGCACCCCGTGCTGGACGCCCTCCTCCTTGGGTCGTGTATAATCTCCCCGGTTTTCTCGTCACCCACGTGAAACACCACCAGGGAAACGACCCCCTCGCCCGAGGAAGAGCCTGTGCTGGGCTGTTCTCTGAAGCATGCAGACTTGGGACAATTATCTCTTTGCCAGCTCCTGAGAAGAGAGGGTCCCGGTCAAAGAGAAGTGGACCAAGAAGCCAGAGAGATGGAAGGGGGAACGTCTGCAGAGGAATCTGGGAATCCCCTCTGGCGTGGGGTGGGCAGTGAACTCGGCTCCCGGACGACGCAGTCCTCGTCCAGCCCACCAGGCACAGGCAGCAGGGCGTCTGCCTTTGGGATTGTCTTACTCAAACATATTCATCAGAAAATAAATAAATAAATAAACAAACGGCCACAGTTTGCACTTCGACCCCCTCTGCACGGGAATAAGAAATCCCAGAGGGACAGTTTGCCAGGTGCGTGTGCAAGTCAAGGAATTAAAAACAGCATCTGAGCCTGGCGGGTGTGAGACGGGGGGCGGTGAGCACCTCCGTTCTGTCCACGCTTGCTCCTGGGCTGATCAACACTCGCTTCCTGAAACCAAAATGCCGGTCTCTCAAAGCCCCAAGCAGGCTTCCACATCCACGATTCCAAATTAAACAAGACTGTGTTCATTTACTTATTTATAAAACCAAGAAACAGTCAAAGGAATTTATGTTATCAGTGTTCAAATCTGCCACCCAAAATTGACTGCTCAGGGGAAAATACCGCATGTTTAAAATTGTTCATCTAAAATGAAATTACCAATGAACAGGGTTCATACATGTTTATACATAAACAACACGGAGCTCACGGACTTCCTGCGACGAAGTGCTCACGGCATCGCCGTGGGAAGCTCGGGCAGGTAATGGGCTGGGCCAAGGGGAGACTTGTTCCCGGCCTCGGACATCAGAGCTCTGTTCTCTGGCCCCCTGGGATGGTGGTAAATGTTGCAGACTGTGGAAGGGGCCGATTTCTGCATTTCCATGGTGGAGACGGCCCCTGGACCACAAGTGGGTGCCCTGCAGAGACTGTCCCTGCACAAAACCATCCCCAGGAAAGGTTCTGGTCACCGTGGGCCAGCGTGCCCGTCAGCGGCCCTGCTTTTCCACAGAACGTTTTCTCCTAGGTGGCTGATGGTGACAAGGTGCTTTGTTGTGAGTCTTATGACCCTGCATTTAAATATTGGCTCCAAACTCTGGAACGTGGGGCCCAGGCAGCCACCACCTTGCTGGGATGACACGGCTCACAGGTGACACAGTCACTGTCTGCCAACGGTCGTGGAGACAATGGGAACCACCTGGGGCGGTGCCGGGGCCTCGCTTGTGCCCAGGCTGCACTGCTGGCCCAGTGGCACAAGGCCCGCGAGGCGGCCGGCGGTGCCGCTGCTGACACGGTGGGGATGGGGGGAGCCGGCCAGTGCCTGTCTGGTCTCCTTCCGAGCTTGGAACCCAGTGAAGAACGAAGGGGAGGTGAGGGTGAAGCTCACTCGTTGCTCTGTTCCTGCCCGAGCGGAGTCAGAGGCTGCCCTGGGGTCCCGCCAACAGGCCCCTCACCCTCCGGGAGTTAGAGCTCGCCCCCCACGCAGGCCTCCCCAGCAGGCTCGCCGCAGGATCCAGATGTGGTGGGTGGGGGCTTCTCCAGAGCTGAGAGGAGGCATCCGGTGCCCGGGCTCCTCCTGAGGGCAGGAGACGAGATGGGGGCTTCATGGCGAGGGAGCCCCGGCAGAAACGCCCGCAGGAGACACGCCGCATGCCTGCTCTGTGCCAGGTGCGCGGGCGAGAACCGGCCCATCTTCGGTAGGGAACGCGCTCAGAGTTCCGTGGGAACGGCGGGCTGCGGGCCAGGTGGGCTCCCAGGACCGTCTCGTTTCACCCTGATGAAAGTTAGGAAGATGCTAGTGCCCCATTATACGGATGAGGACAGGAAACACAGAGATACCCCAGGCCAATACGAGCCAGCGGCTGGGCTTCCCAGGAGCTCTGCTGCCCCCCAGGAGGGCTGCCCCTACCCCCGTCTAGGCCGGAAACAGAAATCCTATGATCTGGCTACATTTACCGGCTGTTTCTTCCTCACGGCGTCCGCCCCCGACCGGAGGAGAGAAGTCCAAGGTCGTTGTAAAGGCTGCTGCCATGCTGCCCTGAGTCCGTGTGATGCTGGCAAACAGCAGACAGGGACAGCCCTCCCTTCCCATGCGGACGACCACTGCAGCACAGGGGGCTCTGCGGATCTGTCACGACACGCCGTTCCTTCCTGGCGGCCCTGGTCACCCTCGGTGACTAGACATGTATTGACCCTCCGCGCTCACTGCATGTCTGTGTCTGGAGGCAGCGCGCGAATTTAAAGCAGGAGCCACGCGTTCAGATCACTCTCACGCGCCCACTCTGGAACCTAACGAGCACTCGGTAAGTCACTGCTCGGCGAATGCACGCACGAATGTGTGAGCGAGGGCAGGAGGGACCGGGGATGCTCTGCCCGACGGCCAACCTCCACCCCCGCGCAGCAGCGAGCTCCTCCGCCGGCCTTGAACCACGGTCTCTGCCCCGCGGCTGCGCCCTCGGCTCGTGACCCGCCTGGCGTACCACCCCTCCACCTAGGTTTCCGTTTTTCAATCTAAAATCAGAACATGTCCGTCCCCTCCGGCTCCCGAAGGCCCAGCGCGCGGCTCCGCAGACCTGCTGCCGTCCTCCCGCACGGTGCCCGTCCCTCACTGGGGCCCCGCGTGGCCTGCTCTTTGCTCCCTGATTCACCGAGTTCACTTAACTGTCCCCGCTGCTCCCCCCCGCTTCGCAGTCCAGCAGCCCCTCGACCAGCGAGCCCCGTCACGTGCGCCCCGCTTCCTTCTGTCCAGGGCGCCGAGGGCTCCCTGAGCCACGGCCCGGCGTGTTCTTCCCAGCACTGCTCCCTGCACACCTGCAGGGGACGCCCGTGCCCTCCGTCTTATCGCTTCCTCCCAAGGCAGCCCTTGCGCCCAGAACAGCATGTAGCAGGTCCTCAATGTGCTTGTTCTTTCCAGATGAACTGATACAAGGTACGGGCAGGGACGGCGTCCCCTGCCGTCTTCGTCGGTTGCTGAGAGGACCTCGGGCCAAGTGCAGGTGGGGACTACTCCATCGTGCGTGTTAAGGGACGAGGTTATGGGACAAGAAAACAAGTGACTGTGTGGAGAACGCAAGTCTGACAAATACTTAAACGTACACGAAAAAGGCCCATTCGACTCAATTTGCTGGATCTGTGTCGAGTGCCACAGAGAGCAGGGCCCGGGTCATAGGGACAGACAGCAGGGGGACAAGGCTGCCCCGGCCTTCCACAGCGTACGGTCTTGGGTACAGGGTGGTTAGGAGATGGGCCTCGGGGAACCTGGGCCACACACCTGACGTCAAGGCTGCCGGAGCGTAGACATGTGCACGAGAGGAAACGGGCGCTCAGCGAGGACGGCGCGTCCTGCCCCGTCGGTGAGAACGGGTGCTGCCGTGGGATCTGACGTGGCCATACTCGCTGTCCCATCCAGGGTTCGTCACGGGCTCTGTCCCCTCCCTCTGCGGCTGTAGATGAAACAGTGGGTGAGGACGGGACCCTCCAGGGCCTCGCAGCCCCTCGGGAGCCCTTTGTCCTTGCTGCCACCCTGAAGCTCCTCGGACTCTCGTGACGCGGGGCCTGCCGGTCCCATCTCCCTGAGAAGTGTCTGCGCCTCTCTTCACTGACGCTCGAGCTCATTATCAAACACAAACGTTCCTCATAACTGTGTCCTTGACCCCATCCACCCGATCTCTCTCTCCCGGTCCCTGGAAGGTCTCAGCCCAGCAGCAGCTCTGATTCCGCAGGTCACAGCCCCTGGAGTCATGAGCCGTCACGGCTCTTTCCGCCTCCCGCATTTAGCTCCTCCGCAGATCACGTAACAGGTGGGTCCCGAAGGAGACTGACCTTCTGGTACCCTCACCCCTGTAGCCTTCTCTCCGCCTCTGCCAGACCTGTGACCCTCTCGTGATTGGTACGTTGCAGGAGAAGCAGTGCATGAGGTCCCGGGATGCCCTGCTGCCTCCAGGAGGGTCCACAGAGGAAGCCAACGCATGCAGAACTTCTGACCACCGAGACCCCCTGCCTGAGCAGTGCCCCGAGAGCTGCGTGGGGAGACTGCCTAGAGGGGGTGCGGCTGCCCTCGCCGGTTTCAGCTCCCAGCCCAGTTACGAGACATGAGTGGGGTGCCACCTCGGACATCAAATCAGGCACCTTCTGAAGACCCCAGCCACACCAGCCATCCGTCGGCCACAGCGGGAACAGCCACGAGGGAGATCCGTCCAGCTGGGTTCGGTCAACCACAGGGGATGGCTGTTCAGAGCCACTAAGTTTGCACAGACCCTTCCATGGCCCCTGATCTCTGCCCTCGAGGCTCTCAGTCTCCCACCTGAGCCAGGCAACGATTTCCCAACCTCTTCACCAATGTCTTCTACACTTAGTCCCAGTGAACGAGCGCAGTTAGCCTCACAGCCCAGAATGCGATCATTTCATTTCGTCACAGTAAGAAATTTTTCGCAGAAAGCAGTGGTGAGAAATCATGAGGAAACCAACCGGATAACGCTGCCCGAGGTGGAGAGGGGCCCCTGAGGCCCGCCCACGTGCCACCCAGGGTCCCTTCCGGATGTCTGTGACATCGCGTGAGAATCTGCGGCCGCAGCATAAGGTGCTGTGGGTGGCAGGACGGGAAGCCCTAAGGACGCCAGGACGTGCAGGGGTCTGTGCTGGGACACCACGCACCCGCGGGCAGGGCAGCCTAGAGACAACGCCACAGGACACACGGGCACAATTTGGGGACGTAGTGCTCCTTAATTCTTACCTATTCTTGGTCAGTCACGTTCACTGGACAAGGGGGTCCTCAGGGTAAGGGAGGACACGCCCCACGGACTGGAATCATGAGGAGGAGGCCACTTGATACAGAGGAAGAGGTGACAGTCCCCAAAATGACAGACGCAGCCTCGGTGGCGGCGGGAACGAGGGACGCTGGAAAGGCAACAGAAGCTCTCACTGTGCGTGTGCCTCTTATCACGACTTTGCTCGTGCTGGGTGACCCAGACACGCTGACAAGATGCTACCCATGCACACACACGTGCCCACATGGCCTCCCATGCTGCGGCGAGCCGGGCTGCTCAGCCTCGTGTCTGTTCTGTCTATACCCTGTGATTTCCGAGCTCCCCTCTCCTCTGAGACTCCGGGGCATCGTGGATGGGGCCACCAGCGTGCCCTGCGAAGGAACGGACCGAGCCAGGGCGGGAAAGGGACGAAGAATGGAGAAGCGGATGGGACCCGACAGGCAGCCCCTTCCAAACTTTCCTCAAGAAACTGACAGCGAAGAACTGGTCAAAAATGGTCAAACTTACGTTCAAATATACTTATTGGTAGACTAACTGGATCATTACATAGTAATTAAAACACTATTTAAAGGTAAAAAGCAAAGTAATTGACACATAAAAACTGGAATTGTTTCTTCAGCGTCGTCACGGAGGTGTAAGTGAGGCTGCGCGAAGTCATCAGCGTCAGCGACTCCAGAAATCCCACCCAGATGGCGAGTACCCACAGCACCAACAGTAAGGGGACCCCGGTTTTTATCTCTCTCTCTATTTATTTTTATTTTTAAAGATTTTATTTATTTCTTTGACAGACAGAGGTCACACGTAGGCGGAGAGGCAGGCAGAGAGAGGGGGAAGCAGCTCCCCGTGGAGCAGAGAGCCCGATGCGGGGCTCGATCCCAGGACCCTGGGATCATGACCTGAGCCGAAGGCAGAGGCTTTACCCACGGAGCCACCCAGACCCCCAGGAGGCCCCATGTTAAATGAACAAGGGTTACGAGTCCAGCTTTCATGGTGGGGCACCATGTGACATCACTGAAAAGTCCACGGATTTTTAAGTACTCACTGAAGTAACCACAACTGCTGTCCACAAGTGCCCCCTCGAGACCACCCGCCAGTGTAATGTGATCCCAGCCCTTTTCCTTTTAATCGAATGACGTGTGGATCGCCATGGCTGAAGGAAAAGAAGTATCTAAATGTAGCAATCGTTAATCAGATGCACCCCCACCCCCACCGCTGACGGCCAATGACACAGCGGGCAGCCCTGCACACCTGCAACACTGTATCGGGCTTGGAGTGCCCGTGCCTCCGTGGTCACTTAAGAGGGGAAACGGAAGGGGAAGCCATGTCATTGGAGGGGGACGTCTAAGCCCGGGCTGCCCGAGGCACACACGGCAGTTGTCGGGTGAGAGGTCCGGCGGTGCGGCTGGGAGCAGAGGGACCGTGAGGACAGAGCTTCCCCGGCTGGTAGGCAGTGACAGCGGAGTCTTAGACTAACCCCAGTCACGGCCTTGAGCGAACAGAAAGTTATTACCGTGAACACTTCACAGTCGTGGAGAAAGGATGTTTGCCACAGCCAGAGCGAGCCTGGCGAGGACAGGGACAGAGGACACAGCTAGGAACCAGCAGTAATCCTAATGACACAGCGCTTTAAATATCGCCAAGTGCGTTTTACCTGTAGAAACAGGGAATGAGGGATTCACATTTACCACAAACGGTAATCTGCGAGACATGCGGAGTAAGGTAAAAACTCATAAATACCTCGTTGTATTTGGGAGTCATTAACCACTAAACGATTAGTGGAAACTAAAAATTCAGGTTTGGTGTAATGACTATATTAAAAATCTATCTCAATGCTGGACACTGAATTATGTCTCTGAATTCTAAAACATCTTGCGAGGATTAAGTGATCACTGACCCACACTGTAGAAAAACGTTCATCTTAAGTCCTGCAGGAGAGGCAGGACGGCCTAGCATTCAGGCACATCCCCAGAGCTGAGCCAAGCCTGGGTTCGAAACCTTTTCGTCACTTGTTTGTCCTTTGCTGGTGACAACAGTTAATATTACAGCATGAAAGCAGGACACCTAATACCAATTTCATGTTATTGGGAGTAACACGTGAGCATATAAATCTTTAATGTGCATTTTCTTTGATCTAATTGTAAATTACTATTCCGATGTCCAAGCTAAAATACACTAACTTTTATACAGATTGACTATAAAGTGCACAATTTAATATTGACTGCTGTGGGTGACTTATGAGAAAAATTTAGCGTGTTGAGGTGCCTACAGATGAAAAGAAGAAATGTGTGTGTGTGAGTGTGTGTGAGTGTGTGTGAGTGTGTGAGTGTGCAAAGAGAATAAAGAGAACTCAGATGGTCAAAAATATCTGAGAAAAAGGAAGAGGAGCCTGAGAGGTTGTCCCCGCTCCTTACAGACCGAGGGTAGGACGCCAGTCTTCACGCAGTGGGGTTAGGGGTTCTGCTCCAGGAAGCCAGGGTTCCTCAGCAAAATCTGGTTTTACTAAAAATCAGGTTCAGTTCAGTAAGCTTCTTCTCCTGTGAGGAATGCCTGCCTCAGCGTGCCCCCCCCCTTCTTCCCTGTGGCCCTGGCCGTGAGTAGTCCGTGCAGTGGCAACCTGGCCCCGGGGAGACCCTGGGCAGCCCCTCATGGCAGGGAGGCCCTGGGTCCGTGTGAACCCCATCTCCCGCCCGCGATGTGGGTCTCTCTAAGTATCAGTACTTTCCTTCCTGCTTTTCTCCTCTTTCCACGACATTAAACTTTCCACTAAGGGCTTTGTTATTTATTTGTATTTTATAAAATAATTGTAAAGTCAATACTGCCCTTGTTCTCCATTTCATTCTCTTAAACTTAAATTATGGCGCCCAGAAGGCAGGCTGCTTATGCTGGGGACGGATGGGCGTGAAGGCACGGCGGCAGCGTTCCTACGAAGCGGCCTCCCCGGGGGAGTCCACAGCCAAGACGCCGAGACTCTAGACGTGGGGATACTTGGGCCTCGTCCCTCGTCCCTCGTTCAGATAGAGCACCAGTCCCCGCTCCTCATCCCTGGCTGGGGAGGAGGACGCGCGCGTTGTACCCACGCGCGGACACGTCCACAGGCACGGTGAGCGTGCGCCATCCTCCTGGTAGCGGGACGGAGTGCCCGGCTCACGGGGCGTGCCGACGGGGGGCACGGCCGGGCTGCCTCTGCGACCGCGGGCTCCTTACCCTCCTGCCGGTTCCACCCCAGGTCAGTTTCCGGCGCCGACATGCGTTTCAGAGGCTCGGCCACCAGGTGGCGGTCAAGGCCACGGCCATCCCCTGGCCAGGGACCTGCCACCCATAGGCTGTCCTGCTCCTCCAGCTCCAGACGCCACCTCCCGTCAAGTCTCGCCGACTTAATTGTCAGATTTTCATCATTTTGTAATTTAACTCTTTAGAAATTATTTAACGGGAAAAACGATGTTTAACAGTCGTTTTTCCAGAATCTAGTTTTTTTTTTTTTAAGATTTTATTTATTTATTTGACAGAGATCACAAGTAGGCAGAGAGGCAGGCAGAGAGAGAGGAGGAAGCAGGCTCCCCGCTGAGCGGAGAGCCCGATGCGGGGCTCCATCCCAGGACCCTGAGATCATGACCTGAGCCGAAGGCAGAGGCTTTAAACCACTGAGCCACCCAGGCGCCCCCAGAATCCAGTTTTAACATGTGCTGTTTTCATGATGCTGTCCCAGATGCGTCCTTGTCCCCACTCAGCCGCGGGAGCCAAGGACGGGCCCTGCCAGTGGCTTGTCTCGGTGACCTCCTTCTCCTCACGAGAGCAAAGCTGCAGGCCCGGCCGGTCCACACGCCGCCCGCCGCCTCCAGGAGCCATCCCAAGCCTGTTAATGAGGAGGAAGCAGGACCCTGCATGGTTCTTTTTGAGGTTTCCTCCTTCAACCACTTTTCCATCCCTTTTGGGGACCTGTGACATGTGAGTTTGTTTCGGGCACCTATGGGCCTGCGACGTGAAGTCGTGAGCCAGGCGTGGCTGCGAGGGCGTCTCGCCGTGCTCGCCACGGGCACCTGGGTGCGGGCACCGGGGGCGGCTGGCCAGATTGGAATCGGAAGGCTACTTCCCCCTACGTCTGTCCTCTTGGGCCATTTGCTTGAATTTTCCGAGCCTCAGAGCAAGCACCCGTGATCTGAGAACAGCAGCGTCACCTCCTCCGCAGGGAGTGAAGGTTCCAGCCTCCACCCTCTCCCGGCACCCGGAGCAGCGCCCGGGTCAGAAACCCTCGGCGCCCTGGCGCGAGATCGGCGCGGACCGTCTGTGTGCGCCAGACAGCACACGGAAGGAAGGGTGGGCAATAAAGCCGCGGCCCT
Organism: Eira barbara; assembly: GCA_020311275.1. Classification (NCBI taxonomy): domain Eukaryota; kingdom Metazoa; phylum Chordata; class Mammalia; order Carnivora; family Mustelidae; genus Eira; species Eira barbara. The sequence continues at coordinate 1,112,238 of JAHRIG010000075.1, forward strand.
CTCTGTAAGGGCTGGAGGAGATACATGACGTTTGTGTGACACGCTGCGCCTTACGTCACTCACGAACAGCGTCCGAGTCGAAGGAGCCGGGTGCTCGGAACGCAGTAGAACATTAAAGGAACGTGGAAAGCGGCTCCTGCGCGATCCTGGGACGCGGTTGGAAGGCGGCAGTGGGGGAGTCCGGAGGGGCTTCTTCCCGTTCCCTCGCACAGAGAACTCGGGGTTTGCATACAATCGTTCATGCTTCCCACCATCTGAGGGGATCTGTCTTTGCCAGATGGGTTCCTGGACTTTCCTGCAGAACCGTGGTGGGAGGGAGCCTGGGGGGGACGAGCGTGTCTGAGAGAGGGGAGTGGGAGAAACAGAGCCTGGAGGGGAGGCGGGTCAGTGGCACGGGGACAGCTCTGTGCAGCTCTGCCTGGGAGGAGCGCGTGAGGGTCCAGGGCTTGCTCTGCAGGGTACAGGACGGAAATGAGGCTGAGGGGGCAGGGGCATCCCACGGAGTTCAGCCACGTGCCCCGCCCTGCGTCCCTTCAAGACATCCCAGCACACTACAGGCTGGCCGGCCCATTTCTTGGGCTGCAGTATCCTTCGGTGGGCCTGTGGAGGTACTGGGTTGCCCTGTTTTTATTATATCGTAGCGTTTCATGGATTTCGCTGGTTTGGAGTGTCATGCGTTTGGAAGCTGTGGTAGGTGGGCAGAATCACGCTCCTCCCTGACAAAACATGTCTAAGCGCCCATCTCTGGACCCTGTAGATGGGGAAAAACAGCAAAGGGACTCACAGTGTGGTTCAAATAAGGACCTCGAGGTGGAAGGGGAACCCCGAGTCCCTGAGTCGGCCCGGTGGGGTCACAAGGGAAAGAGGGAGACAGGAGGGTCAGTCAAGGGGATGTGATGCTGGGAGCAGATGTGGAGCCAGGGTGATGTGGCCGCAAAGACAAGGACGCAAGGACCCTCGAGTGGGAGCACAGCCGGGCTGACCCATGTCCGAGGTCTGGCCCCCAGGACTGCGTGCTCGTGCGCTGGCGATGCTCACGTTCCTGGGCGTGCGGTAACTTGTGGGGCAGCAGTCAGGAACCTACACGAGACCTGCAGTCAGGTTCTGTCAAAGGCTCGCGGAAGGCCCACAGGTGCCTTGACTTCTCGTTTTGTTCTCAGTTTCCCCCGGCCTTAGCGGGGTGCCCCGCACTCCCCCCCACCCCGGGCAGAAGTACAAACACATACGCCAGGTGGTGGGGCTGGGGCAGCATTAAAAGAAAACACCAGTTGTTCTTCAGAGTTGAATGATGTTTTGGGGTGTTACGGCTTTTATGATCTGCCGAATCTGACTCTTGATCACGACGATCCCGCACAGGAACACAAGGATGTTAGTCCCACTTGTAAATGCGGACGCAGATGTAGACCGGGCTGACCTCTGAAAACCTTGATGTCTCAGGACTAAAGTGACGTTTTCTGACGTTGGGTCAGGCCTCCCCGTGGGTCCCGCTGTCTACCTGATCTGCGTAAGGCTGTCTGGACGCTTCCCGTAGCGCACCAGTCGTCAGGACCCCCGGCGCAGAGCTGGCTCCATCCGCCATCTCTGCTGTGTTCGCCGACTACAGAGATGGGCTAATGCTCCTTGTGACTGAATTTCCCTAGAATGTGAACTTCAAAAGGTCAACTTCCCACGTTTCCTCACTGGCCGGTGAAGCCGCAGCAGTCAGGACGATGAAAGGGGCTCTCAGCACATCCACGCTTCCCCGCGCTGGCGCTGGCCCTCCTCCAGCTGCCAGCCTGTGGACACGACGCGGGGGACGGTGCCCTGCCCTCGGCGCTCACCTCGGTGACATTCCCAGCCTGGGTTCCTGCTGGCCTGAGCCAGCGGCCCCCTCGCTGGCCCTGCTGGGTCTGTGCGCCCCTGGGATCCCAACCCCCAGCCAAAACCTTCAGGGAGGCTGTGCCGTCCTTGGGAGTAAAACTGCGACATCGACGAATCCCATGACGATCGTAAGGAGGACAGAACGGCGTGGCTCCCGTGGCCTCCCCGCCCAGCACCACCTCAGGGGCTCCCCCTGCAATCTCCAGGTGCCCACCCAGAGCACGGCCGCCCTCCCGCACCTGTGGTGGGCAGGCGGGCAATGCCGGCTGCGCTCTCCCATGGCCGCAGCCTGTGCCGACGCGAACTCTGTACCCTGTGGCCATGGCCTTTGGTCCCGGAACAGCCGTATCACACGGCATTCATAACGTACACTTCGGTACGAAAATTTTAGATTACCTATAGCGTCCCTGAGTAAGCAACAATGATTTTTTTAAATAAAAGTAATCCATGAAAAGATTAGGAATTTTAAACATCCTTAGATGAACGGAATGGGACAAAAGCCTTTGCCATCCCCAAGTTCTCTTCTCAAAGAAAATCAATTAATGACGTGTTCTGATTCCTTTTACCAAACAAGAAGCCCATATGTACACACGCACACATACGCACGCACACATACACGTGACCACGGAAACACGTACCGTCTCCCGTGAGACGCAAGCCCCCGGAGCAGGCCGCGAGTGTGTCGCTCTGCTGTGTGACCGTGGATCAGCTGCTCCAAAACACGGCCGCCACGCCCTTCTTACGTTTTCTAGTGGTGAGACATGAAGCTCCACACTCCTCCTACATACTAAGACCCCTGTGTGAGCTCTAAGGCTTAACAGAAAAGGAGGATTATGGGGCAATTAGAAACACGAGAAGGCATTTCAGTCCACAACTGTGTGCTACGGTGTGGCGTTCCCTTCCGCCCTCCAGCCCAGCCCGGCCCGCGGGGCAGTCAGGAGGCCAGCCGAGGCCAGCCGCCGCGACCGCAGCTCGACCTCAGCGCCTCCCGGCCAGAAGCAACTCGGAGACAGAATCTGACTGCGCCTCCCCTAACCCTCCAAGCACACAAGAGACACATCTATTCCAGCAACGACGCTGTCAGCAATGAACAGTGAGCGGCTTGCGTGCACCCACAAAATATTTCCATACGGAGTGTCCTGGTTACTTCTTGTCAGCACCCAGGCCGTGGGGAGACACCCTGTTTCCCTTCGCTGATGTGGCTCATCTGGGCGGGAAGCACAAGGGACCGTGTTCTGTCCTTCTTCCTGGTGTCCCCAGAGTCTGCCTGTCTCCCCAGGCCCACGTGTACCTGAGAGCTAAGTCCCTTGTCCGGCTTTCCGGGGGACAGGCCCTAAGTCCACAGCACCTACTTCTGTAGGTCATTTTGGGGTCCAGGGGCAGCAGGCTGGAGCTCAGTGGGCAACGACGCCTCTTGTCACACCAAGTCCATCTCGATGTTCCCACTAGACTTACTCTGAAATGAAGGAGCCTGCCGTCGCCACCACGAACAGAGCTGCCCTTTGCAGATGTCGGACATGCCCGTGTACCCGCTGCCTTCCCTGCCTCTTCGTGGCTGCGGGGCTTCGGCCCCAGAGGAAGGAGGGGCCCGGCTGAGGGCAGTCATCAGGTCAACCTCATGCCCTTGGCATGGAACTGGGCAGGAGTGGGGGAGCCTCCAAAAGTCAACCTGGAATTAATCTGATCAGAGGGACCAATTCAGGGATGGGTCTGTAACCTAATCCGAGTCAATGACGAAACAGAGGGAAGTCTTGCTGCCGGCTTTCTGGCTCTGAGGAGCTTCTTTCCGGAGATGTCCTTCCCTCCCACTGGATGTTGTCATGTGAGAGGCGAGAGCTGACCCTACTGCTGTGGCAGAGGCCGGAGGACAGGTCGTAGTTCACACATTTTATAAATTCACGTGTTGTGTACTGAGTTTTCTTGGAGCACAGACCACCTACAAAGGCATTTCTTCATGACTACTGAGATTTTCTTCCCATGAGTTTTGCAGAATTTATAACCAACATGCACGCTATACACATCAAAGATGTTTCCATATATTTTAGACCCGCAATACTTCTTCATAATGAAAACCTCTAGCACTTCCCTACCCCGCATCTCTCTCTGGGTTTATGCATTTCTAAAGAACTAAATTGCTGTTTAACATTAACCAAATGAGTCAATTCTGCTTTAAATTCTCTCTATGTTTTAGCATTAGACTTGGGTACACACACGTGTGTGCACCCAAGCACATATGTACCCCAGGAAAATCACTTTCACAGCTAACTAAAGAACCCTCTCACCAAAGGCAACGTTTTTCCATTAAATACAAACAAATAATTTTTTAAAGCTCTTTTGCTTAATGTCCAAATAGTAAAGTGCATGAAGTGATTTACTGTGAAATTTACAACTCTGAGAGTTCTACGCATGTACACGCCTGTGGTATCACTATCTCCACCTAAAGACCATTCAGACAAATACCTCCAGCATTCCAGAAGATTCCTTTCTACTCTTCCCACGAGTGCCCACTGTGCTGACTTGACGGACATCCGTCCATCCATCGGTCCTCCCCTTCTGGAGATTCATGGGATGGAAACACACAGTACACACTTCCCTGAGCCGAGCTGTGCTGTGTGAACGCGGGCAGTTTGTTCCCTGTGTCTGTGCAGCGTTCCACGATGTGCGTCCCGTTGTGCGAAGACTACAGTGGAGACAGGCCTGCGTTTGTCTTCCGACCAGAAGGTTAAAACCATCGTCACAGTTCCTGCGTCCACAGGACCACCGTGACCTGTTAGTGGTGTGGTAAATCTCTTTGCTTTTCAGATTCCAAGTTAGAGAACAGGATGGAAATTCAATTTTCAACTTACTAGTTTTATGAAATTTAGTAATTTACTACTCCTGTCCAAATCTCTTCAAAATAATTGTATTAATAATGTTACCTAACAGATTTCCTGGAGGAATTGGATTAAATAATCTATATAAAATTATTTTTAAATTTAAATTTATTTAAATTTAAAGTAGCATAAATGTGCTATTAAAAAAATAACCAACTATCCTTCCTGGCTGTTTAGAAGGCAGTAATGGAAACCGGAGAAATGACCAGTGCTGGGATTTGATCCCAGACCACTAACTGTAACATGTTGGTAAATCTCTTTGCTTCTAAGCCTTTAACTTCAAAACAGAAATAGTGTCGCCCAAGGCAGCTAACATTACAGGTCATTGCAAGAGTCAACGTCGGCACCACCCAGACGAGCACCTAGTAAAGGTATAATTGGTGGCAGTGAGGATTATTCTGCTGGTCTAACATCTCTCGAGTGTTCATGTCCATTAAAAATTTAAATAAAATTGGGACGCCTGGGTGGCTCAGTTGGTTAAGCGGCTGCCTTCGGCTCAGGTCATGATCCCAGCGTCCTGGGATCGAGTCCCACATCGGGCTCTTGCTCAGCAGTGGAGCCTGCTTCTCCCTCTGCCTCTGCCTGCCTCTCTGTCTGCTTGTGCTCACTCTCTCTGATGAATAAATAAATAAAATCTTTAAAAAAATTTAAATAAAATTATCAGTATCAGTTATTATATCAAGAAATTAAAAAGGTGATAGGAAAGCTACAGATGAAATTCTACACAATATTCAACGTAGAATAGACACACAGACGTGAACGCCCACCGGACTGCGAAGGTGGGGTCCCTTCAAACCGGGAGACATCGACAGCCTGGTATTAAGGTCGGCCAGAACCATGTGCATTTGCGCCACTTCTAGTCAACACCACATCAGAGGTTCCGGTGGTAGAATGAGTTAATTGCCCAATATCGTGTGCATAAATACGAAAAGAGAGGACGGTTTATTTGCAGGGGAAAGAGGTTTCATACCAAGGAGACAGAAGTTCTTCTAAGGAATGTAAAAATTGGCAGAGAACTCAAGAAAGTAGTTGGAGTCAAGAAAATACTCCAGAACCCAGCTAGCAGCCCCCACATCGATACGATACAGAAGCTAAAGACAGACGCGTGCGTCTGGAATCCAGGGAACAACGTGGCGCACTCCTAGCGAGAGCGGCGGTGGGGAGACAAGATTCCTGGCTTGATGTGTTTCCACTCCGTCTCGACACGGGTTCACCTGGGGCGGGGGAGCGTTTGATACATTTATTTTAAAGCTCACTTAGAAAACTAAATATGTGGGAATTGTCAGTTAGATAAGGTCACACCATAGGGATATTTATTTTTTTATTTAATTTTTTATTTTAAAAAGATTTTATTTATTTATTTGAGGGAGAGAGAGAGTGAGAGAGAGCATGAGGGGGAGAAGGTCAGAGGGAGAAGCAGGCTCCCCGTGGAGCCGGGAGCCCGATGCGGGACTCGATCCCGGGACTCCACGATCATGACCTGAGCTGAAGGCAGTCGCTGAACCCACTGAGCCACCCAGGCGCCCCGTAGGAATATTTAAAGCTCACCATAAAGCTAATGTTATCAAATCAGTATGGTATTAGCTCCGAATTGGAAAAAACAAAGCAAAACCCAGGTTACTTAAAAGGAATAAGGAACTTAGAAACATCCTCAAATATCCACACAAATGCTATGTTGCAAAGACAGCACCGTCCCTGTGTGTGAAGGCCACACGGCCCAGGAAGCCTGCCAACTTGGCAGTCCACACGCGGAAACAAAGACCGTCCTCCCCTACCGCACCCACCACGGTCGGCGGCATATTGAATCCACGTTTTTGGAGGAGCTGTAAACACATCAGAAAAGATTTATCTGATCATCATTTTAAGATGGGAGATTTCTTAAACATCATAGGAACTACAAAGGGTCACAAAATTAACAGATGTGGCTACATAAAAATGTAAAATTTCCGTGTGTGGCAGAAGCACCGTGTGTTCAGCGAACTACCCGACGACAGACTGAGAGAAGAAAATCACAAGTGGGACAGAGTAAGAACTGGTGCCCAATAGAACGAGATCCTGAAATCTGCCATGAAAAAGACAACCTCACAGGAAACGGGTCAAGAGCAGAGGCAGCTAGTCAGAGCAGTGGAGGCACAAAGAGTCAAAAACACGTAACTGATCAGGTTATCAGCCGTCAGAGAAATGCGTGATTAAGTGACAGAGCATCTTCATCGAGGGCATGGATGAGATGCACCGGTCCTGGGGACGGGTGGATTGTCGCAGCGTCGTTTCCAGAAATCTGGCACTGCTCATGAAAACCTGAATGACATTCCCACTGACCAACAGTGCGGTGCGGGGGATGACGTGCTACAGATAGAGACACGGGGCTTGGGCTCGTGGGTACAGAGGGGTCCATGGCGGTGGTGTTCCCAGTGGCAGCACAGGCTACGACTCCCGTGTCTACTGACAGAGGAGAGGAAATCACGGGATGTTATGCCACTAATTTAAGATAATGAGCTCGACTGTGATATTTCCATCAGGGATGAGGGCCAGGACACATGGCTGAATGAGAAAAGTGCAGAGCACAACTTTTTAGTATAATCACATTTTTTTACAAGAGAAAACCTGCTTTGGTTTGACCTAGACATATTTGTGGGTGGATCCAAGAGAAGCTGAACTTTCTTTTTCTTTCTTTCTTTTTTTTAAGATTTTATTTATTTACTTGACAGAGAGAGGCGGTGAGAGAGGGAACACAAGCAGGGGGAGTGGGAGAGGGAGAAGCAGGCTCCCCGTGGAGCAGGGAGCCCGATGCGGGGCTCGATCCCAGGACGCTGCGACCATGACCCAAGCCGAAGGCAGAGGCTTAACACACTGAGCCACCCAGGTGTCCCGAGCATAGGAACTTTTGGACAGAATGAGAATAAAGTTAGCATTGTCTTTATATGCTGTTTGCTTGGTTTATTATAATTTTATTTTCAGAAATTCAAAAAGGAATCCAGGTAAGGAAAAAATCTCCAAAACAGCTTTCATAAATATGTTTATAAATTCCAGTCAGAAATGCCAATGTTAAATGTGCTAAAAAGCAGTCAATATTGAAAGGGAAAATGTGTATCGCCCGAGCAGTTTTTCAGGCTGAAGGGCACGAGAGTGCGGGCCGTGTTGCGGTGGCTTTGTGCGGGTGGAGGAAAGGTGGCCCCGCAGGAAAGACCTATTTCTGGGGCTGAGCCCTGTCGACCCTCCTCACCCTGAGGAGGGCGTTGATGACCCAGCGGGAGCACCAGCCCTGGGAGCAGACAGCGGTCCCCTCCGCAGACACGGCAGCTCCCGTGTGGCCGGGAGACCCGCCGTGAGCGGTCCGTGCCTCCGCGGGAGGGCGCGGGCCGCTCGGGCCACCTGCTCGCACGCAGAGCGCTTCTGCCAACAGCCGGTGGTGGGCGGGACGGGACTGGGTGCGCGGCCCCGAGCTCACGGAAGCCACGGGCGAGCCACGGCACGGCGCTCAGAGCCAGCGTCACTGTGTCTTCTAGTCAGTACGTAAGGCTGCACTTTTACGAAGACAGCGCTTTACGGGTGCAGGAGCCACGCAGAGAGTTTATTTTCTCGCGGATTCAATTTGTGAACGTGGTGCCCGCCGTCGGCCTTCAAGCGTCGGGAGGCAGAGGTCACGAAACACGCCAGGAGCGCAGCGAGAGGCCGGCAGCGTGGCTGACGCGGGACTCCAGCCTGCCGCACGCTGCCTTGTGGGGTGACGCGACGGCGGGCCGAACCTGTAGGCGACACTCTGGCCCTGTCGACAATCGACTTTCGCAAGTAGGGCATTAACTGTGAAACCACAGAGCGGCCAACAACCCGCCACGTCCGGCCCCCACCCAGATTTGCGGGGTCCCGGACAAGGACTATTGTCGCAGAGGCCATCTCCTCCTCGGGAAGGGCACTCGAAGAGATGTGGTCCCTCTCTGGCAGAGCCCAAGGGTCCCCGGGGCCCATCTATGGGACACCAAGAGGCTGGTCTAGAGCGCACAGAGTAAGAAAAGCAGTGCTCTCGCTCCTGCCGCGGCCAGAAACGCTCACCAGGCCGGCTGGGGAGGAGCGGGCTTCTCGGTCACTCAGCGTAAGAACGTCCTGCCTCTCTTCCTAGCCTCGGTCTTCCCGCCCCGTATTTACCGACAACAGCTCGTTCGTGAGACACGTCATAACAGGACGAGACGCACTCACGTCTCCCCACATTCCTTCTGTGACTATTGTCTCTTTTGGGGACAGACGGACACGTTAGGAGACGGTGCTTTTGAATGTGTGTGACGACGGCCGGCACGCGAGCGCTACCCAAGTTTCAGAAGATCACGGCAGGTCACGTAAAGTGATGTCCTAGGTGGGCTCCTTAAAACACGGAGAGTGACCCCTACAGACAATTACTGTTAATCAAGCTCAGCGTCACTCGATGCCCCAAATTATGGGGGAAATGTAGAATGAGGCGCACAACAAACGTACAGAATTTAGCAAAAAAAAAAGAGAGAAAAAATCCGTTTGAAACAATCAAAGTTGATCCACTCATAATTTTCAAATGTGCTTATCTATAATGTTGTTAATTTTCAGTCATTTTTCTTGGTTAAATCCCATAGAAATCAATTTCCTAGAACTGACCCAATGTAAATTCAATGCACACAAGCACATCATAGCTCACCACCTTTTCCTGGAAAGTGGTGATATAAGCAAAATTCTTGCATTCATATCTCAATATTTAAAATGTTTACTTCTCTATTTTTTTCTTTTTTTAAAGATTCTATTTATTTATTTGACAGACAGAGATCACAAGTAGGCAGAGAAGCAGGCAGAGAGAGAGGAGGAAGCAGGCTTCCCGCTGAGCAGAGAGCCCGATGCGGGACTCGATCCCAGGACCCTGAGATCATGATCTGAGCTGAAGGCAGAGGCTTTAACCCACTGAGCCACCCAGGCGCCCCCAAAATGTTTACTTTTCAAAGGCCACAAACAGCCGATTCATTTTTCAGTTAATTTGCAAAATCAACCCTGCCCCCTCCCCCGACCCCCGCAGCTGAGTTTTCTGTGTTCCGACTTTGCGTCATCTGATCTGGAGACAGCGCCAGGGGAGGGCCTGGGTCTGAGGAAGGCCCCGCCCGCAGACACTGTTTGCTGTGAGGTCAGTGCTCGCCCCTCCAGCAACCTGTCCTGACTCCCCCTTATGCACACCTGCTACGGACACTCCCAGAAGACCCGATGGCTTGAGCACAGAACAAAAGCTTTAAGAGTTAAAAATTAAAAAAAAAAAAACAGTATTTTTAAAATTTTTTTCCATCATGAAACTCATTTATTTGTAGTAGGATAAAAATCTCCATTTTTTTTGGAAACCGCTTGCTGCCCCCTCCGAGCTGCGCCCCCTGCGGAAGCCCCTGTGCGAACGAACGCAAGCTCTTGTTACTCGTGGGACGAGGAAACATTTCGGCGCTCCTCAAATGGAAGTTTCCTGGAGAGTGCGTTTGCTCTCCGCACGCCCGAGGCCAGTGGATCGAGTCCCTACCTCTTCCCGTGCTCACGTTTGGACCCGAGAAGCAGATCCCTGTCCTTGCTTCCACATCAGAATGTCACTGTTGCTTAAACACCTCTGCCCCCAGGTCTGCGTCCCCACGGCCACTGCTCGGTCCTGGCCAGTGGCGCACCTGTCCTAACTGCCGCACGTCTCCCAGAGACCTCGCCACCGGCCGTCGGCTGCCCCCAATCCACTTCCAGGTGGAAGCTGAGGTGTTATTCACAGGCAAGGGTGATCACATCAGTCCCTCGCGTAGAATCACCCATGCCTTCCCTCGTCCTTGGCTCTAAGTCAAAACTCCTTAATGTGGATTTCGAAGGAGTGCCTCTCCCGCCTCGGGGCTCACCGTTTCCTGCCACGGCCCCTGTCAGGCCAGGACGAAGGCACTGCTTCAAAGGCGCCAGCAGCTCTCTTGTCTTTGAGCCTCCACACATCTGATTCTTGATGGCTCCTGTTCCCGGACTGTCCCTCTGAAGTCTCTGGCGCACTAGACGAAGTCGAGTTTTCTCCACTCTTGTCCTCACAGCACCCTGGTCTGCCCTGACATAGCATTTGTGCATTTATTCTAATGATTTATTGAGTTGTCTGTGCCATCTACAAATGTGTTAACTCGGCAAGGGCCAGAAACTCTCCTGTCTTGTTAACCAAAACACGACATAAGTCCCGAAATACATTTGTTGACTGAACACAGGAATGAATTAATGGATGGATGGATGGGTGGGTGGACGGATGGATGGATGAATAAACACAAGGATGTAGAGGTCAGGGGTTCTCGCATAGAGAAAGCGTCTGTTACACAATGTGGCCGTGCTGGGATCATCGGCGCGCTCTGGAAGGACCAGGAAGAATGTGAGAAGGTGCCATGAAAGGCGGAGGGGCCTCCTCACTCCCTCCCGGCGGCCCGTGGTCCAGAGCTTCGGTGTCTGGTGCCCTGCAGGCTCCCAGTCCCCTCTCCCTGTTGGAGGCCCTCCGACCTCCCCAGAAAACGGGACAGCTGAGCTCAGGAGAGGGACCTGTTCACTTCAGAGGGCAAACTCGCTGCTTCCTGTGTCCCAGCAGTGCTCCGGAGACGCGCTTCCCTGTGTCGTCTCTGTGGTTGAAGAATGAACGCGCTCCCCAAGAGTGAAGAATGAAACGCTCCTGCTTCTCAGCGGCACGACCGGGTCCGATATCCAGGAAACTGCTGCATCCTTCAAACCCGGGCTGAGGATCTCCTTGACAGGCAGGTACATTTCAGCTCTAAGTAACAGTCGCTGAGAGATGTAGATGCGGGAGATGATATTCCCTCCCGCCCCGGAGGACCCAGCAAGTCAGTCACGGAGGAGCCCGGCTGTCAGCACAGCCCGTTTCTTTGTTGGCTTAAAATCAATACATGCTCTTTCTCCATTCATTTTTGGTCATGAAGGCTTCAATCTTGGTAAATCTATGTAATTTTTTATGGTTTAGCCTTTCTTCAGGAGCCGGGGAGATCACTGGTGTATCGCACATCGCTTATGAAGCTGGTCAGCAATAAGGACTGCTTGCTTCTAAAGGGCTCTGCATTCTCCCGCCGGGGAGCGCTGGGTGCGCCCACTTCCCACGGCGCGGGCCGCTCTCTGGCTGTGTCTGCGAGGAGCTGGGCTCTGAACCGCATGGGCAAGATAGCCACAGTCCTGCTCGGCACGGGGCTCAGACTCTGGTGGGGATCGTGCCACCTGCGTGAGCTAGGCGCGCCGTGGCGGGGGGGGGGCAGAGGCGAGCACTGAGCCTACACGGGGAGAGCCTGGGTGCTGGGGACCTCCCGCCGCGGCGTCTGCTGCAGGACGTCTGGGCTGCTCATACGTGCTTTCTGGACGCCAGAGCGCCATCACCTGCATTCGAGAAACCTAACTGCGGCCCTGACATTTCACCTTTGTTATTGAAACGAGCCAGGGAAATACAGACGCATCGTGACACGCACATGTAGGGCTCTGGCATCGGGGAGGGGTCCACACGCTCAGGGAAGAGAAATGCAAGTTTCTCATGTCACGGCTGCAGACTGAGGAGAACGGAACAATTAGAAACCACTGCGCGTCCTTCTATCATCACGGCAAACCATGTCCGCCTTTTGATAAAAGAAATGCTTTCCTGATTAAAATCACTCGTGCTCTTCCTCAAACTCAACACTCAAAAAACAGATAATCACATCAAAAAATGGGCAGAAGACACTTCTCGAAAGAAGACATACGAATGGCTAACAGACATACGAAAAAGTGTTCATCATCACCGGCCATCAGGGAGATTCAAATTAAAACCACACTGAGATACCACCTTACACCAGTCAGAATGGCCAAAATCAACAAGACAGGAAACAACGTGTGTCGGAGAGGATGTGGAGAAAGGGGAACCCTCTTACACTGTTGGTGGGAATGCAAGTTGGTGCAGCCACTCTGGAGAACAGTGTGGAGATTCCTCAAGAAATTAAAAATAGAGCTTCCCTATGACCCTGCAATTGCATTACTGGGTATTTACCCCAAAGATACAGATGTAGTGAACAGAAGGGCCATCTGTACCCCAATGTTTATAGCAGCAATGGCCACGGTCGCCAAACTGTGGAAAGAACCAAGATGCCCTTCGACGGACGAATGGATAAGGAAGATGTGGTCCATATACACCGTGGAGTATGATGCCTCCATCAGAAAGGACGAACACCCAACTTTTGTAGCAACATGGACGGGACTGGAAGAGATTATGCTGAGTGAAATAAGTCAAGCAGAGAGAGTCAAGTATCATATGGTTTCACTTACTTGTGGGGCATAAGGAATAACACGGAGGACAAGGGTAGATGGAGAGGAGAAGGGAGTTGGGGGAAACCGGACAAACCATGAGAGACTGTGGACTGTGAGGAACAAACTGAGGGTTTTGGAGGGGAAGGGGTGGGGGGTTGGGTGAGCCTGGTGGTGGGTATTCAGGAGGGCACGGATTGCATGGAGCACTGGGTGTGGTGCATAAACAATGAATCTTGGAACACTGAAGAAATAAAAAAAAAAAACAAACCACTCATGTTATCAAGGGAAAAACTGTTTGAATGACCTCAAGTTTGTTGGTTTATGTTTGGTTTTAGTTGTTCTGTTTTTAAGTATAAAATTTCAGAGCAGGGAGCCAGGATCAGTCAAAATTGTTGCTCGTGAAATACGAGTCGTAAGGTATCATAGAAATTAATTTAGAAAGGGTCTGTCGCAGCAGAAATAAAGCATCTTGTTCCTTTCTTCTGGTATTTAAGCATGTAGTATAACACATCTGTGTCTGCAGATTGAAATTCCTAATAGAAGACAATCCTATAAGGGTCTTTCCGAACAAGCGAGTGTTGACATATGTTCATAGACATCATTGTTAATGTAAAATCACCTCTAACTTGGATTAAATAAAATGCTTGAAAAAATGTGCCTTCAGACATTTTAAAGTTAATCCAGATTAAGAGTCAGGAACTGATAAGGTACTGTTAAAAGGCAATTTAATTCATTTGCAAAAAATCTCCTTAAGGGTTCTGCACTTACTCTGCCTTTTGTGGACATTTGCTCCTTTCGTTTCGCAGAAGCCAAGATACTGGCCGAGCCGAGTGGACACCACGTTTGCGCGTTTGCACAGGCGACTGCAATCAGATTAGACTATCAAAAGCATTTTTCGAAATTAACCAAGACGTACCTATTTATAGGACTTCTGATTCTTAAAAAAAGTCTTAAAAAATTGCATGCTGCCTTCAACACGACTTGTTTGCTTTATACTAAGACGCATGTTTCTGCGGAGAAGCGTAAGGAAAGGTGTAGAGACCGGATGGAGGTCGCGTCCACAAGGGGGCAGCCACTATTCTCCTGCTCACGGCGCCCTCCCCATCCCACCCACACCCACATGGAAGAGGCACAGCAGTGTGTGCGCTCAGCTCTGCGTCCGTGGGGTCACCCACACACGCTCTCCGTGACTTGACACCAAAAAGCACGGCCTGCGTGCATCTTTGTGTCGACAAACGTCTGCTCTAGAGCCCCGCGGTTGCATGTGTGTCGTGTCCGATGTCTGCTCTAGAGCCCCGCGGTCGCACATGTGTCGTAAGGTTGTTCGGATGCCCCTCCTCAAGCTCCCTCTTTCCCTGCGCTCATTTGCGTTCCGTACTCCCTGTGTGGGACGTCAGAAGTCAAGTTTCTGGGTCAGGTTCTTCAGGGAGAGTCGTTCCCTTGTGTTGACAGATACTCTGCTAAACTACCCAGCAGATGTGGGGCCCCATCCAAACCCCTAAAAGTCAGGAGAAGAGTCAGCATTTGAGATCCTAAAAAACAAAACAAAACAAAACAAAACAAAACTTTAGGGGAAAAAAATTTCACTGAGGCATTATAATCCCTCATTCTTTGTGGACTTTTACGCTGTGTTTGGTTTTTATAAACAGCAGCCCTCACGCAGGCGGGGGTTCTCCGTGCGCAGGGAGGTGGACCCAGAGCCACTGCCCAGAGGCCTGTCCAGCCCGTAAGGTCACAGACGCACCACGAAATGCTGACGGACTTCTGCACAGGGAGATGGAGGGACTGAGTTTGGGGGATTTAAAAATTATAATAAAAAACCGGAAGGGCCCCTGGGGGGCTCCGTGGGTTAAGCCTCTGCCTTCGGCTCAGGTCGTGATCTCAGGGTCCTGGGATCGAGCCCTGCATCGGGCTCTCTGCTCTGCGGGGATCCTGCTTCCTCCTCTCTCTCTGCCTGCCTCTCTGCCTGCTTGTGATCTCTGTTTGTCAAATAAATAAATTAAAAAAATAACAAAAAAACAAAAATGGAGCATGTTTTCATCTGTTGTTTTGATACTCTGGGTTCTTTTCTCTCATGGAAAGTTTAACATTTTCTGTCGATTTGGAAAAATAGCACCCTCTCTTTCCCGCCCCCCCCCAAAAGGGTTATTTTTGCTTTTTTTCTTCAAAGTTCTGCTCTAATGTTGATGCTTCTCTGCCCAGCACAGACTGCCAGGGCCGCATGTCTTGGCCCCTGGAGTGCCGCTGCAGAGTGACGCCATCTCCTCCCAGACGCAGGCCTGTCGCGTGTGGGTTAGTCGCGGTCACCTGTTCCAGGGACCCGAGTCGCAGACCCTCTGGAGCCATCGACTCAGCCGACGCCCGCAGGCCCATGCGAGCCTTCCCCGGCCGTGCCTAGGTGTCACTCTCCTGTCACCGTGTTGGTCTGTCGCCATCCTGGTGCCGCTCGCTGCGCCGACGTTTCCATGCGGCTCTTCGGCTTGAGGGAGGGTCACGTGCGTGTCCGCCGCACGAATCCGCGGCCTGTGCCTCACACCCACCTGCTGCGCAGGGGTGGGGTCCCCGCTGCTGGGAGCTCGCTCGGGGGGCCACGTGCCCGTGCGTGCACAGGCCGCGGGACCCTACAGAAAGCCACCGCGTACCAAAGGGCTGACGCTCCAGGTCACGGCTTTGCAGGCTGACGAGCAGGAAGGAGCTGACGGAGATCCCGGGGCTCTCAGAACAGCTGCAGGTCCTGAGGCCAGAGAGCCTGAGCTGCGAGGCAGACGGGGAGAGGCCGTCTCCTGGTCCGAGCCCACTGGATGCGCCCCGCAGCTCAGACGTGGCTCCTTTGCGCAGTTCACAGCGCGTGGTGTGGTTACAGGCCTTTTCACCAACCGCACATTTCCTGGAAGCCGAAGATTCTCTGAGAGTCTCAGGTGCTCTCCCGGGACACGGGGTGTCATTTGCTCGGGTGCCAGGAGGCCTTAGGTCAGGGGACGTTTGGCACCTGGCATGCTGGAGGGCTGAGTGTGAAGGCTCAGAGGGCGGGCATCTGGCCACGTGGAGCTGGGTGCGAGGGCCTGAGGGCCAGCGTGTGTGTGGGGATGGACACAGCTGGAGGACGTTGCCTCCCTAGACTGTGGAGGGCGTGCAGGTGGCTAGGGTGTGGCCGGGGTCCCTTGGGGCAGAGACCAGCCTGTTCTACCCCCTCGTCCCTCCCTGCACTCCAGGGCTGACCCTGCCCCAGCTGTGGGGAGTGCCGTCCTCTCCCCAGCTCCCCAGCTCCAGGAGCACGGCCTCAGGGAACACCTGTGGGGGGCACCGTGGGGAGAACCGACGGACTGGTAGTCCCGATGGCCTCATGCCCGCCACCTGGTCTGTCCCCGCACCGGTGGGTCCCCACACCGGTGACACCACGCTCCAGGCGGCCCTACATAAGGAGAGCGGTCTGTCTCCAAGCATTGTCCCCAGTGACCCAATCCGTGGACGTGATTGTTTGGAGACTGAGATCAGAGAGGAAGGACCTCCCGCTGAGTGTCTGATACTGTGGTTTGACGACAGTGAGACCCACAGAGACGCGACACGGCCGGCGGTCTGGGCGTCTGAAGACAGCTCCTCTCCTGTCTCCAAAGGAGGCTCCTTGCGGCCTTCAAACGCTTCTTTCCAGTGGACGTGGAGGGCCCACCTGCTTGCAAGCAGGAGGTGCGTTCACAGACTCACACTCAAGGGCATAATTTCCCCAGGACTAAAGCACTGAGGACATTTGTACGGTGTCTCACGGTGCTCGTTTGCAGCGGACCGTGACCGGCTAGCCAGGGTCCCGCTGCGCAGCGAGGCGCGTGAGGAATGTCCAGGACCCGGTGACAGCCTGTGCTCCTGCCCCACAGACGCCGATGTGGAGTGTGACGAATCACACCTTTAATGGTATCGTTATTCCTATAAATCTTCTCCAGGAAAAGTAAGACGCACAGGATTAAAACACAATCTCACTTACAGACGCCTGTGATCACAAGGACTGGTTTCCTTAGCACTCGCTTTCTTAAAAACTATGGACCTCCACACCTGCTTCGCTCAGAGGTGGGGGCTCCGGGGACCCCTGGCCAGTGTGTGAGCAGAACAAAGAGCCGCTGGGGGTTTTGTAGCTAAAAATAGAGCCAAAGACCCGAGTGACCAGCGGGGCCACGGAAGCAGGCCTGAAGATATGACACGGAGCCAGCAACGCGTTTCCCCCGAGCGACCCCGAGCAGCCCTCTCCGGCTCTGCGGCCTTTGGCATGTGAAGCGGGGGACCCGCAGAGCTCGCGGATGAAAGGCGTGTCATAAAGATAAGCCTGTCTTCATGGCTTCCTTCCCGTTGTTTCTGAACTTGCTGCACTGTGGCATCCTGGTGGGATGAAGGGGGTCTCCATGGGCCAGATTTAAATAGAAAAAGCACAGTTTTTAAAATGAAAAGGGTAGAAGATGTTACAGAAAAGACAGGAAGAAGTCTTTGTCTCCCAATTAAAAATGTGTGTGTGTGTGTGTGTGTGTGTGTGTATAGAGAGAGACGAAGGGGGGGGGGCACAGCCAGAGAGAGAGAGGCAGGGAGGGAGCGGGAGAGGGAGAGAGGGAGAGTGAGCACCAGAAAGCCGGACTTGGAATAGGGGTTTTGGACAGACTTAAAAAAAATAATAAATACAATACAACAATATATACATCTTCATATATGTGTATAATAAATTCTACATATTTATAATATAGATACATGTACATAACATAAGATTTTGATAAATATGCATTAATTACATAAATAAATTTGGCTTAAAACTGAAAGCAACTTAGAAGCATTTGTTTATTTTTATGTTTCCAAAGATTTTATTTATTTAATAGAGAGCAAGTGTGGGAAAGCGAGCACAAGTAGGCAGAGGGAGAAGCAGGCTCCCCGTAGAGCAAGGCGTGTGCTGTGGGACTCCGTCCCAGGACCCCAGGATCACGACCTGAGCCGAAGGCACATGCTTCACTGACTGAGCCACCCAGGAGCCCCAGTTTAGGAGCATTTAAATAAGGCCGAGGATGCCCGTGTAAGGAATTTATAAAATGGTCATTTCAAAAACTGAAGCATTGTCTAGATGTCCCCTACCCTCTCTACTTGGAAACTAAGGGAAGGCAAACGCTGTGCCCCATCCCACCACGGAAGGCGAGAGCCTGTGACACCCGGGAGTGTACTTTCTTTCTTCCCAGAGGAAGCTCGAGGCCCCTCGTCGCAGGGCTCGTGGCGCCCGAAGACGGCTGGCCCCATCAACCACTGTGGACGACAGAGAGCTGAGCTACTTGGAAGGCACACTCGGGACTGTTTTGTATTTCTTCAAATGGTTCTTACAAAATATAATGCCGTTTGGGTTAGAGATGAGTGCCTTTTTTCCTTTGAACATCGAGGAAACAGGTGTGGTGGGTTCGCTAGCCTGGGGATGAGGTAACCACGGTCCGGGCGTGCACGCCGCTGGGACGGTCCCCTGATCCGCGGTGCCTGGCGCTGCACCTGCTCTCAGCCCCCCACTCCCCACCCCCGGAGGCACAGGTGATGACTGGCGCTCCACAGGCAAGACGGGCACGTCTGTAAAGGCCGCGGGAAGTCCTGTGTCATGTCCCCGTGCTGTCGCTGGGCTCGGGAAGAAACTGCAGCAGCTTCCCCAAGCACGTCCGAAGAGTAAACATTTCTCGCGGTTTCTGCACCGTCTCCTCACCTTCCCCAGCATTTGTCCCACGTCAACCCGTGAGCTGACACCCTTAAACGTGGACCATGTCAGCCACACAAACGCTTCATGATGGTTTCCTTTGGTGCTTCTGGAACAAGACTCTGGCCAGGGTCCAGTGCGACCGGATGTCCTCCAAGTCCCTGGCACTAAATACAAGGCTCTCTCGGTGATTTGTCGCGTGGAGAAGAAAGGAAAAGCCCCGGTGTGTTTGTTCCTTCGCATCTGAACCCTCTCAGCCTGGTGACGGCTCGAGGATGGCATTTCTCAGCAGTAAGACGAGGACCGCAGTCATTAGCATGCAGAAGCCGCCCAGGGCTGCAGCTGAGCTCCAGCTGCTGGCAGCCTTGAAAAGATCCAGCGCCTTGCAAATCTCTCAGACAGAGGCATTTTGGAGACGAGCATTCCATGACCAAATCACGTTCCCAGAGTAAACTCTCCTTCTGGTGATAATGAATAACACAATCAGACAGCCATTTCAGCCTGGATGCTTTCAAGTCTGCACCCGTGTCCCTGTCCCACCAAGCGCAGGGAGGACTCGGGGTCCTTCCCGAATAGCGCGCGGGCACACCTGCGTGCTGGCGAGGCGGGATGCAGGCCCCTGGGCAGGTACGCCCTGCAGCTCTGAAGGCGTCAGGGAGGATAGGCTCTCCATCAGAAGCCTCTCCAGGTGCCCCAGGCCGGCTTCGTCTCGTGGATCTGAGGGTGGCTGAGTCACGAGAACCGGCAGGTGGCTGTCTGTTCAGGGACAAGCCCTTGCCAGCAGCAGAAGCCACCGATTGTACCGTGGACTGTCCACTTAGGGCCTTAACCTGACTCCAAAGGAGTCTGAGTTCTTTATAGCCAGGAGGATGAGGGGCGCGTGGCTCAGGGCTTGGCGGCGTGCCAGGCTGCCCTCCTCGGACGAGGGCTGAAATGGCAGCCTTGGGCAGGTGCGGGCGGGGTGCCTGCGTCCCAGACAAGGACAGCCGGGGTGCGTGGCGGGGCATCCAGCCACCAGACAGGCGTGCACCGCCCCTTAAAGACACGGGTCCATCTGGTGCCGAGTCTCCCAGCTACCAGAGGGACTTCCGATTTTTAATTTTAACACACATTGCCTTTCACTCTCCCCCTCAAGAAAGAAACACAGACACCCACTGCAAACTTCAACCTCCAGCTGAATCCTCATTTTAAGCGCCCGAGAGAGAATTCTGTTAGAAGCAATTAGCGAGAGGCCACCAGGGTGGGGAGCTCACCTCTAATTTGGGAGGCTGCGGGATCGCACCGCTCGCATCCTCCAGGGGCTCCCACTCCCGCGTCACCCGGTGCCTGAATGAATTAGCTGAAATGTCGAGGACAACGGCAGGAATGTCTAATCACGATTTCTTTGCAAAAGGCTTGAGTGCGGGAGGTGTTTCTCTCAGCTCCCAGATGAATCCATGGCGGGCAGCGGAGGCTCAGGGAACCGGGTGCGAGGACGGGGTCGACGCCTACCTTTCTGTGTTCTGCAGGACACTGGGCTCCAGAGTCAGACATACCGAAAACGCCACGCTAAACCACAGGAAACAGGTCTGCCCGCTGAGTGATTTCTTCAAATTCGTAATACCTTAATGTACAGCGTGAAGCTCCCAAACGGGACCCTGCCTGGGGTACGCCCGGTTACATCACTGTGGAGTGGCTTCTGTGGGCCACGCATGGTGCTCGAAGAAGAGTGCCCTGTATCCTTGCCGTGGGTTGGGGCTGGACCAGAAACCCACCTGCTCCCGGGCAGGTCAGTCCCCTGTGCCTGGCACTGGCCTCGGCCTCCTTCCCGGGGCTGATCCGTGCTGGCGGTGTCTGTGATGCGGAGGGAACGGCATCCCGCAGACGGTTCCCCTCTGCGTGTCCCGTGCATGTTTATTCTTCCCTCCATCCGCCGTCCTCCACTCCCTCTTTCCTTCTTTCTTCTTTTTTCCGCTCTTTTTTCCCTTCAGTTCCCAACTACATTCTCAAATGGAGCAAATTTAGGAACATATAAAAACTCACACAAAATTAGCCGTAGAGATGCCGGTAAGGTACAAGGGAACGTCAGGGGACGGTGTCCTCCCAGTGTAGGAGGACAGAGAGACGAGTCTGGTCAGTGCCACCGCAAGGCGTGTGAAGGCGAGAGCCGTCGTCAGCACTGGCTGTGCGCTCGCCCTGTGTGACGGACTCGACTCAGCGAGGCGCGCGGGGGCCAGTGGAGAGAACACGCGGCCCGCGGCACCTTCCCCAGGAGCCCTGAGCCCTGAGTCCACGCACAGATCTGCTGAGCTATGCGCCTTTGCTTGGCTGACTCCACTTCCCTTTACAAAATTCTACCCAGTTCTGTGACACACTCTGTCAGGAGCCCTGGGAGCTCTTCGGGGAGCGGCCTCAGCCCCTCACAGCCCCACGGGGACGGCGCCGTCGCCCCACGACATGCGGAGGAACGACGGCTTGCCAAGCACACGGCGGACGAGGGGACCACGGGCTGTCTGCAAGGAGGCTGGGACGTGAGCCCGATCATGTCTGCATGCCCGACACTCCACCTGTGATTTCCTGAGTCCACATTCACAGCTCGTGTCCTCGCGGCTACGGCCTGGCCCTGGTTTCCAGTCCGGCCCACCTTTCCGTGGCTGGTAACCGCCGTCTCCATCACACCGAGCGCACAGCCCGGCATCTCCCTAGATCGTGCCCTCCCTGCACCCGCCTCGCTCGGCTTGCCTGCTGGGCCTCGCTGGTGCTGGACGAGCAGGGGAAGGGGCTTCACCCCAGGGACGGGGGGCCGGGTAGAGATGGGAGGGGTGTGACTCAGAGAGGCAGAATTATCTGGAAGAGGATGGCCTCCCCATGCCATCTGACAAGGACGACCCTGTGAGGGTTCCTCCAAGGCCGTTATCTCAGGACCTCGTTATTCTGCACCTCCGAGAAGCGGACCGACCGACTCTTCATGTAGGCTGACAGTTTGTTTCCTCTTAACTTCTCGACATTATTAAAAATTAAGCAAAGACAGTCATCATTACTCTTAGTAGGAAAATCGGGTCAGATTTTAGCTGCCCGTGTGCTGCAGTGAGTTAGGCGGACGGGAAAGAAGGAACCAGTGTCTACCGGGTCAAGGGTAGCTCAGAGGCGGAGGCCTCCTCCAACCGCACGCTGGCGGCCTCTTTTCCAGCGGAGCCTCGCCTCGCACCCTTTGGATACAATTGAAAATTTTCTTAGAAATCACATCATAGGTCACAATGACATTCATTTGTTTTGGGTATTAACCTAATAACATCAAAGTGTCTGTTTCTCCTAACACTGGAATTCCCAACATCATCCTAATGGCTTAATACTTGCAATCTTATTGTCAGAAGACGTAAAATGTGCAACCAGGTTTCTGATGTGGGGGAAGGGAAGGAAGAGGGAGGGAAGGAGGGGTGAGGAGGGGAGGGGAGGAGGGGTGAGGAGAGAGGGGGTGGGAGGGAAACTGTCTGAGAAAGCTTAGGGACAGGCTGAAGGACTAACGTCAGGCAGGATGGTGAAAGTTTAGGAGGTAAAGAAACACAATATTAAGCACTTGTTTATACTGATAAAGTAAATAAAAATAAAATTTTGTACTCTGTCAAAGACAGCTTGGTAGAAATCGTCCTCAATGACATTCAAAGGAAGAATTGATAACTTGACCGACTTTAATGTTTCTCATTGAATTCAATGCCTGAACCACTTGTGGCTTAAAATAAAGAGACTTTTGAGGCGCCTGGGTGGCTCAGTGGGTTAAGCTTCTGCCTTCGGCCCGGGTCATGGTCTCAGGGTCCTGGGATCGAGCCCCGCGTCGGGCTCTCTGCTCAGCGGGGAGCCTGCTCCCCCGCCCCCTGCCTGCCTCTCTGCCTACTTGTGATCTCTGTCAAATCAATAAATAAAATCTTTAAAAAAAAAATGGGTTAAAGAAGTCTTTAAAAAAAAAAAAGAGCGACTTTTCTGCTGAGCCATAAGGTACAGGGAGGGAGCGCCTTGCTTTTCCTAGTACTGCCTCTAAACGAGTGTGTCCCCACCTGGGTGGGAGGGGACTGTGGCACACAGGACACCCGCATGCACTGGCACCTTTCCCCACGCAGGAGGGTCACTCACAGGCAGGACTCAGTGGTCTCAGTACTGAGTGCTGAGTCAGTACTCGATGCCGGCTCCTGACTACAAGGCAAACACGACAGGAAACACGGTGTCTGATTCGAAAGAAGTGAGGCCATTGCTGAGACCAGGGTGTGGGACAGGGGCAGACACGGGGGCGGCGGGGACGGCGGTGATGATGACCCACGAAGGGCAAGCTGGACAGAGGATCTCGGGGGAATGTCAGAAAGCAGATACAGGGGTGCATACCAGCAGCGGCAGGTGTCCTGGGGACATCCCCGGGTAGCTGGATGTGATGTGTCGGTCAGAGAGGAGGGCAGGGTCTGGGGGATCAGAACCTCAGATCCGATTAAAGACATCAATCCTGTAGATCATGTGGATTCTTATGAAAGTGGCCGGAGAAGGACTGGAGGGACATGGCCCTGAACCAAGGACTGCAGGCCAGGAGGCGTGGGAGTGGCCCAGGCTGGAGATGATAAAATCCTTTGGAACAGACACCAGGAGGGTGAGCCGAGCTACTGACCGAGGGGGGGACAGGCCTGTGATTCTGGCACGTCTGACTGGGGGACGCTCCTGAGTCACAGCCAGCAGGAGGAGGACACTCAGTGGGAGGCCAAGGCCACCAGGGTTGAGCTTCAGGCTCAGGGCACCCAAGCAGGATCAAGTCCAGACACTCCCAGGTGCGGAGTCTGGGGCTTAGCGAGGGCAGCAGAGCTGGGTGCGCACACGGGACGGTCCCGGGTGCATGGGCGCAGACCAGAGGCGGAAGCGACAAATGGGGCTGGGGCAGAGCGGGCTGCAGCCGGCAGAGACAGAGACACCTGGGACCCAAGAAGCCAAAAGAGGAAGAGGGGGATGGGCAGGGTGCAGGGGGGAGGCAAGAAGGGGGAGGGTCCCCATAAAATGTGATCAGTGATGTCCAGTGCAATTTGGAGGCTCATCACCATGAACTCGCATGCGTCCGTCGGATGTGGGGGTTCATCACCATGAACTCACATGCGTCCGTCGTTTGGAGGCTCATCAATGTGAACTCGCAGGCATCCGTCAGATTTGGGGGCTCATCACCATGAACTCATACATGTCCATCGTTTGGAGGCTCATCAACATGAACTTGCACGCGTCCGTCGGATTTGGGGGTTCATCAACATGAACTTGCAGGCATCTGTTGTTTGGAGGCTCATCAACGTGAACTCGCACATGTCCGTCGTTTGGAAATTGGGATGCAGCCTCTAAGCTCATTGGGCCCAGGTGAAGTCAGAGGGGACGGCCCTGACGCCCGACACGCGAGGATACACAGTGCCTCGGGCGCGGAACAAGGTGGGGAGAGAGGTACGGGGGTGTCTACTGAGAGAAGACAGCATTCCGGGGCTGCCGTGGGGCTGGGGCGCTGCAGGGACGGGCCCAGAGCGCTCTTTCTGGGTTCTACCTTGCCAAGGGGGTCAGTGGAGGCATTGGAGACTGATACACACCCTAGTTTGAGGAACGTGTTCTGCCTTTTAGGGCCGGGCTTGTCCCTAAACACAGGGTGGTGGTAGGAGGGTTAGTTAGACAGCGGAGGAGAGGAGACCCTTCCTAACATGTAGGTTTTTTAGCCCTGGGCTGGAGACCCACTCACCACCTGCCGGGGGAGCCACTCTGCCCAAATAATACTCGGATTAAGATTTATTAACTGAATAGCTAAAAAAATTAAAAATAACCCGTGTTGGCACTTGGAATTAATGAGGCATTTATGGATTAGCTAAAGAATAAATAAATATTATAGTCAAATTCGTAACCCTTGGGAGAAGTGTCTCCAAATAGTACTGGGTTGGATTTTTTTAATTGGAAGATAACAAAAAACTGTGTCGTGATCACCGACTGCCTCACGCAGCAGAGGAAGCCCAGTTCCCTGCTGGCGCTTCATGTCACTGCCGGACGTCAGCAGGACGTGTGTAATGTGAGCAGGACTTTTGGCCACAAGAGTAAAGTCTGTGACCTTCAGAACATTTTTCTGTTTTTGAAGATTTTATTTATTTATTTGTCAGAAAGAGGGAGAGAGAGAGCACAAGCAGGGGAGGGGCAGAGGGAGACCAGACTCCCCCTGGAGCAGAGAGCCCGATGCGGGGCTCGGACCCAGAACCCTGGGATCATGACCTGAGCCGAAGGCAGACGCTCAACAGGCCGAGCCCCCCAGGTGTCCCATTCTGTGACCTTTAGAACCTTTGGTCATGACCCAAATGTCCTTCCGAAATCCTATTTTTTAAGATAGGCGATGAGAGACAGGACCATTTTTCTCTCCATGCAGCCCCACCACACACTGATGGTTTATGGTGTCAGACTCGAGGACAGGAATGCGGGACCCGCCCCTATGTTATTAGGAAGTCACACTTGCCCAACCAGATGGCTCTGGTTTGACGTCAGGGTTCGACCCGGTCTGTCTGACTCCGAAGCCTTGATCTCGCCACCGCAATACATCGCCTTCGATTTCTAAACCTCGCGTCCCACGACAGAGGCCGCTGGACACAACAGCTCCTTCTGCCACTCTCGGCGTGAAGCCGTGACTGGCCATGGAATGGTCTCCTCGCTGGTTCACGCTGCTCACTCTTTCAGTTCTGAGAACAGCTTTTTACAGTCTTATTTTCTGTCTACATGATGTGTCACCCCCACCAATGAGTGTTGGTTTCAGGCATCTGGCATTTCAAAACCTGTTCCCTTACTTTCTATCTGCGCGCCACCCCCCGCCCCACCAAGCCTGGCTTTTCTTGCTCATAAAAAGGAGAGAAGCACTAATTCCAGACCCTTAAAAGTGATCAAATGAGAACATCCAGCAACTCACATTGTGGGTGTCTGGTGTCTGGTGCAGAAAAGACAGATAAATAAGTACATTCTAAAATGTTTGTATTGCCTCAAACGTGCTGCTCTTTCATACAAAGCAAATTTCTAAACTGCATAATAAAAACCTATTACTGTAATAAAAATAATTTGGAATCAGCAGGCCGGAGAACTCTCCCAGGAGACTATTTCTGAATTTTAGCTCACGGACTTGGAACCTGTGTGCCTCTCAGGGGGGCCTCCTGCGTTCCCAGCTCCGATCTGAAGGCAGGTCTGCAAGCACTGAGCTCGCTCCTGGGGCCTGCGACTATCCTGAAGGGTAGCGCCGTTCTCGGCACGTAGCAGTCGGGGTAGAAACAAGTCATCGGTCCCGGCGTTGACGTGCCACGCCCAGATCCTCAAAGGCCCAGAGAGCAGAAAGTGGCGCTTCACGGGCAGAAGGCCCGTTCCCTGAAAATGCCATCTCCTGCCATCTTCTGGGACACCTGCTCTGGGGCGGGGGTGGGGCGTCCTGCTCTGGAAAGTCGGCCGAAAAGGACTGGTCTACACTCAGTTTACCTAACCCCATGCAAATAAACTGAGAAGTACATGTTTTTATGTAAAATATTTTCAGTGAAACAGCCGATTCAATGCTCATGAGCAAGTCTGAAACACAGGTCCACTCTAAACATTGAATGTCGCGTAGATGCTTATTGCACTCGATTCCTTGGAGCCATTCCAGCGTCCCCAGCCTTTCCAAAGGGGCATAACGCCGCGCCGCCCTTTCACGTCTGTCCTTCAGTCAGCCACGGCGGGGAGTGGGGTGCGGCGGCGCATGGTACTCAGCTATGGCCTGTGACCGCTGGGGCAGCTCTGAGGTGCTGGGGGGCTGATGTCACACAAGGAGCCCCCAGCAGGCACGGCCGAGGGAGGGCTGATGTGACAGGAGGTACCCCCAGCAGGGCTCCTGGGAGATGGGGCTGACGTCACATGGGGTCACCCCCCCTGGAGGTCCACCCTCACCTGGGGACTCCACAGAGACACGGGGTGGCAGAACCATCTCCCGAGAAGAGGGAAAACAAGTGGGTTCTAGCTAGACGTAGGTCTCCAGACAAAACAAAATAGCTTTTTCTTTTTTGCCTTTTGTTTCTTTCCCTCAGTCCCAAGCAGGCACAGTGGCCCTGGATGGTGCCATCCTTGGGACAAAATGCGGGTCCCGCTGGATGTGGGCCCGGGAAGAGCTCGGCTCCATTGCCGCACCCTCTCCTGCGCTGACGCGGGGATCTCAGAGACGGTTTTATGAAATAAATACTAACGCAGGCCAGTGCACTGTCGAAAGGTGTGAGAATAATCATTGGTTTGGTTTTTAGGTTACATCTCAACTTTTACAACTATATACTGCAATTATAGAGCGTCTGTGAAAGCACCGGGAAAAGGAAAAGTGGCGTGTCTAGCTAGAACACATTATTATTATTCATAACATGGCTTCATTACTTCCACAGGAACGTGTCAGGTGGCTCATAATTTTACCAAGTAATTAAGCGGAGTGAGTCTGCCCGTGGACTAGACTTCCGCCAAGCGGCCATTTAATAACATCGGCGCGTTATTCCGTGGCGTTCCTGTCGCTTCGAGGGGAAGCGGATTGCACTTGGTACCGCTTTGCCGGCGACTGTTTCAACTGAGCACTCTTTCTGAATAACTTTGTTTATTGACTAGGTCAGAGGCCCATGAGAAGATCAGACGAGCACGTGTTGCTCTAATGAGAAAAGACAAGAGTGAAAATGCCGCCGTCTCCCTTCTTGTGACTTTATCTGGTTTTCTTACAGGATGTAGACGCTTTGCTTTGCTTTCACCTAACGGAAGAGAGCACGGCAGTGGCTCCAGAACGGTTTTTCTTGCTGAGACTGTCGTCGCCCTTCTGGTCTCCGGGACTTTGTAGGCAGCAGAGTCGAGGAGGTGCCCCCTTCGGAGCCGACTGGGCTTTCTTTCCGGCGACAGCAGACAATAGGGCCACAATGTGGACTCCCGGAGGCTCAACACCGCAGACTGCCGGCGAGGCTCACGTGGGACTCTGCATGGGACTCGGCCCTGGGTCCTCACTCTGCTTCTGGGGCCCCGGCCCCGGCCTCGACCCCTCCTTTCGCTCCGGTGATCTCCTCGTGGAGACGCCACGCATGGTCCGGGGGGCCGGCAGCTCGGACGGCTGCATTCATGGAGTTCTTGCCCCCGAGGTCCACCTCTCCTGGTCACATCTGATGAGCCAGAGAGGGAACAATGTCCCCAGCTCGTGCCGTGCCCACAGCTGGTGGGTTTGGAGTGTTGCCACTGAGATGGATCTTAAAGACGCTGTGGCTCTTGCCAATCAGATGAAAAAAGAAGAAAAATAAAAGCTTCTTATTCCCTGTGTTGTTTCTTGGAAAAAAAAAGTCTAAGAGAAGGTTTGGCAGATTCACGAGGAGGTGTGAAGCAGCACGCTCGGCACGCGGGCCCCTCACCAGCAGCTCGCATGTTCCAGGCTGTCATCCCTGGGCTGCTGCTCACAAAACCCGCAGGGGCCATCAGATGTGCACACCACAGGCCCCCTTCTGCACATCAAACGTTGCTCTGCGGTCCCCTTCTCCACACCCGCGCATCTAAGAGCAGGAGCCTTCCGCTAGGCTCGGACACCTTCCTGACGCCAGCTGGATTGATGTACTGCACAGCGGCTGTGCATTCAGGCCTGGCTCCACTTCCCCGTTCGTCTCCCTGCCACACACAATATGCACACACACAGGCACACTGGACACACACACAGGGGTGCACACGCATGCACACATCCACACATAGGCACCCACAGGTACATAGATATACCCATAGATACACGCATAGATACACATAGATGCACATGCACACACACACACACACACACACATCCACACACAGGTACACATAGATACCCAGCACACACTGAACACACAGGTATGCACACACACACACATCCACACACAGGTACTCATGGATACACACATATGGACGCACACACACAGACATGCATGCACACACACACACACACACAGGCATGCAGGGATACACAGCACACGGCACACACATAAGTGTACACACATGCACACACATCCACACAAAGGTACACATGGATATACAGTGCACACAGACCCACACACAGGTGTGCACACGTACACACATCCACACACAGACACACATGGATACACAGCACACACTGTGCACACACGTGCTTGAAACCACATGTAGAGGCCTGCCGTGACCGTGGAGGGTTGGGCAGAGAGTGGTGGTGATACACGTCACCTGTGTCTCTCACTGACAGGTGACAGAGCAGGAGGAGCTATGGTCTCCGTCCCATGGAAGCGCATGGGGCAGAGGGTGTTGGTGCTGAAGGACCCAGACACTGGCACCCTGACCTAGAGGGCATTCCGACGTTACCACTGCCCTGGGACCGGGCTCAGCCAACCAAAGCAGCCTTCGTGCTGAGAGGAGTGGAGCAGAAATCTGAGAGAAGGGAAGGAGGAGTTCGCCTGCTCCTGTCTCAAACCAACAGGGCCAGCTCGGGTGCCGCGGAAAGCTACTGCCCCAAAGCCAGGCAAGTTCGGGTGTCTGCCCCCTGGAGGGCTCGGGGAAGCAGATGGCGGTGTGCGTGGTGATCACTGGCCTGTCTGTCCATGGCAATGGCCTGAATGGAACGGACAGGCGGTCTGTGTACAATCCTGTGCAAACGGCTCCTCTGAACGGGCTCCACATCCCAGGGCGACGGTTCCTTTAGGCTCCTCCCCTCGCCGGCGCCTACACTCAGTGGCCTGCCCCGATGCAGCGAGAGCGGGTTCTCATGAGCTGCTCAGGTGTGCGTTAGACGGAGGGGAAAGGTGCGCCACTGAGGACAGTCCCCTCAGGCCCTGTATACCAGGTATCCAGGCCTGGCTTCCCTTTGCAGGGAATGCTGGGGGCCCGGCGACCGGGGCCGGCACCTGCTTATCTGCGCACCTGTGCCAAGATGCTGGGGCCACTGGGAGCTAACGCCAGTGCGGGATGCTCTCGCTGGTGGGCAATTGCTCCCCTGCACGTTGCTGTGGACTCAAGACCTTCTCCTGCAAGGACGGGAGAGCTAGGAGCTACTTCTGGACCCTGAAGCCCCACAGTCTAGACCCATCCAGACGACCTTTAGAAACCCTGAAGCTCTACCTGGCCAGCCTCTGTGCCTCCATGACATCAGCGACGGCTTGCTGTCGTTTCTGTCGGGCCACTCTTCTCTGTGCCGCTGGTGTTCTCCCGTCCGTCTTTCGGGAGCAAGCAGGAAGCGGGGACTGAGCGCGGCTGAAAGGCCGTGACGCGGGCTGTGCTCCCGTGGGGCCACCGGCGCTGGAGCAGAGCTGCACCTCCAGCCGGACGGGCGCAGGGGAGAACAGCCCGGGGCTCCTTGGTAGCGGATGAGACACTCCTCGTCTCAACCACACGAGGTCGTTGGCAGGTGTAAGTGAGGCCGTGCCTGTGGCCACAACACAGCCCACACAGCCCTCTACTCCAGAAAATGCTCCTCCTTATTTTTCCATCAACTCTGTGAGTATGTGCATAAAGAAGACTGTAAGCTTTGCAAACAGAAGCCAAACCTCATGAGATACCAGATTTTTGCTCTAATAAATGTCTTTTCACTTCTTAGAATTTATAATCCTTGTTGAAAGAGAAGGTTATCATCATGGGAAAGGGGTAAAGTGAAGGAAGAATTTAGTTTGTTTTTGTGTACAGAAGGAGCCAATACTTGAAGAAGGAACATTTGCTTTATGGAAGCGCTCTACCTCGTAAGTGAGGAAGACACGGTAGGTTACTCTTGTCATCCCGACGCAATGGTGGACGGAGGCCACACACACCAACGGGCACCGTTTTCAACCATCAGGCGACAAGGTTTTCGGGTGACTCTCTAATAGAGGGTCAGGCAAGTAACCTGCCCAGCTCGGGCACCCACGGACCAGCATAGCATTGCTCAGAGGGGACTGGCCTGATGGAGGCCAAGTGTGTCCTTCTCGCTCTGATGCAGCAGGGACCCTCACGGAAATGATCCCAGCCCGACGGAGCTCTAGTCTGACCAGCAGCTTGTAGGAGACACAGGGTCAGAAGGACAGACGGACAGATTAACCAACACTGCAAGGATGTAGCCAGCAGAGAAAAGACCACGGGTCTCCCTACGAGACGAGGGGCCCGGCGTCACGACGGTAGGCTCCGGAGGCAAGGCCGCAGGGTCGCATCTCAGCCGTGAGCTTGATTTGGATTCTGACTCACACGAACTGTAAATTTGTGAGACAATCTGGGAACTTAGATCCTCACCAGATATTTGATGACGAGGTTCAAAAGGGGGTTGTGCTTTTACAAAAAGAGCCTTTATATTCTAGAAATCCCGACTGAAGTGCTTCTGGATGCAGTCATGCACGGACGTGACTTTGGTCCAGAGTGCTCACGTGTGGGGAGGCAAGAGGGGCGGGGGGTCCAGTGAAACAGGCCCGCCGTCCTCAGAGCTCCAGGACGCACAATCAAGGCTCACAAGCACTGTGTGTGCGTTAAATCTTCCACAACCAGGAACACAAAATGCAAAAAAAAAAAAAAAAAAATCTTCGAGAAAAGGGAAGGATGGGTACTTGTATTTGCCAGGTCACAGGAGATGGAATTAGAGGTAAGTGTGCGTGCAGAGGCTCCCTGGGCCCTGGGAACGAAGCACGACCGAGGGGAGAGTCAGCCTCCAGGGAGCCTGGCAGGCAGGGCACGCGCCGGCTCTGAGATGCGGCACCGCTCTAGGGCCGCAGCCCTTCATCAGCGTACATCAGACTCTGCGGGCCGTTAGTCAAACGTTTTACATCCAGGCCCTATTCCTAGAAATCCTGACATGAAGGTCTTGAGTGGAGGTCATGGATCTGTGGGAAAACAGCCAAGGTGACGCTCCTGGAGATGGTCCTGGGGCCACTCCTGAGGACGTGGTTCGGGGCTGGGTGTCGTTTCAGAAGCAGGCGTGCGCAGGGACGGACTCACGCTTGCCAGTTCTGTGTTCCCAGACTGGCCTTTGGGGGAGAATCTGTCTACAGGCGTCTGAGGGAGAAGCGACAGCTGGACCCAGAGACTTGGGTCAGCAGGCTCCTTGTCCCTTCCCGGTGGGCAGACGTGTGGCCTGTGTTGATGGACGGTCCCGATGGTGGTGGCCTTGCTGACCTACCTGGGGAGGGCAGCAGGCACGGGCTCGGCCTGCCAGCTGGGGGCAGGGGTCTGGACTCCCCAGCTTCTCTCCAGGTAGGATCAGGAACGGGTCAGCCTGGCCCCAAACCTGCTGCACAACCCCTGGAGGCCACTGCTTTCAGGAAGGCCACACATTTCTGATGTCAGAGCCATCTGCCATGGAGGGGCTTCATGCCAGGAGACGAGTAAGCAATGAGCTTGTGGTGTGGTGCTCTGGCTGTATTTCTGAGTTCACCTGTTCATCCCCTGGTGTGTCCTGATGACTTTGGACGGTGCTGAATCTTACAAACAATGGGGCAGCCCAGCGCACTCCAGTGGCTCGACAGATCACCGCTCTGACGGGGGCTTGGGGGGTCTCTGGTTTGCCACTTGTCCGAGTCTGGGGGTGTAGGGACCTTGGTACTGTCCTCCCACGTGCCGGGGGGACACCTCTTACCCATCTGCTCAAGATACGGGTTCTTGCGTTTTCTGTGAGAGCAAATCATTAGCCGCGAGTTTCTGACAAAGCACTTGAAAGATTTATAACCGAAATAGAGTTTATATCCTCTGCTTACAGTGGTGAAACGCAAAAAATAAAACAACACAAACAAACAAAATGACTCTGACATCTCATGCTGTCATCCTTGGGCTCAGCCTGTCAAGGGATCACGGAGGTACGTACCGAAGGAGACATGAAGCCAGGAATACATTTTACAGTGTGCACAAGGGAAAAGCAAACTGACTGCTTATCTTGTTCACGGGGAGGTGTGGACGATTCTCTGTCCTGGAATCCCACACATGGGACACTGTTCAAGCAAGGACCATGACCTCATGGCCACACCTACGGAAACACAGTGACGTCTCTAATTTAAAGAGGTGCACATATATTTTATGTAAATATTATTGTCTTGTGGATCCTGAATAGAGAATAGTGAACAGGATTTAGCCCTTCTTGGTGAGAGTTTGGCTAATTAGCAAATTAGTTTGCTTTATTATAATGATACAACAATGTGTTTGAGCATTTGAGTCAGCAGGTTCTGTTTGCTCCTCTGTTTCTTCGCAGAATGAGGTCCGTACTTTTATTTCCATTGCTCTCCCTTCCACTTTCCTCCCTCCGTCCTTCTCTTCCCTCCTTCCTTCCGGCACGTTGGCTTTTCCAGGTCTTTGGAAGAAGCTCTCGAGGCTCTGACTTCCTCGTGCCCTCAGTGCTATGTCCTGCGCTGTCTGGGTGAAGGAGGTTTGCACCATGTGGAACAGAGCGGGCGTCACGGCATCCTTGTGAGGCTCCCTGTCAGCCTGCGTGGCTCCTGGGTCCCCTGTGCCTGACCCCGAGCCAGGGGTCGATGACGCGTGTGTTCTGCTCTACGTACTGTCCTGTCCTGGAGACCCGGGTGTCTTGAGAGCAGTGCCCTCCGGAAGCACTGACCGACCCATAGTCCCTTCTGTTCCTGTGCAAGAGTGAATTAAAGAAGCATGGTGTTCACAAGATGCTGACATCTCACTTAGGGTTTCAGAGTATGTGAGAAAAGAGGTAAGCCGTCGCCACACGACAGCTGGACTTTTCAGAAGAGCACGCACACCATCGCTCGAAAGGAGGGACTTCCTGCCCCTGGGCCCTCACAACGGCATTCCCTTGTCTGCTACAGACCACACCGAGCATCCTGTCACAATGAAGTTTATTGCAACCAATCAAGTGAATGCACCGTGATAGAGCGGGAAGGACCGTGTGTTCAAAGTTCGCTGGCGGCTCCGGTGCATCCATGCTCTGGGCTTGGAGAGCTCTCCGTGCGGAGGGCCGCTTTCTCGCCAGCTGTAAGTCATGGGTTTTCGGTGCCAGTCAGCTGACTCAGAGCTGCATCCCCCGGGGACGGTGGGCCGGCTGTCCGGGCTCACCGGAGGCAGGACGCAGACCACCCCACCCCAAAGACCGTCCATCTTCACCGAAGTCTCAGAGGGGACTGTGGGTTCTACTCTTTGACTGTAACATTTTATTATTTTTTAAAGATTTATTTGTTGATTTTAGAGAGAGCGTGTGCACAAGCAGGGGAAGGAGCAGCAGGAAAGCAGATCCCCCATGAAGCAGGGAGCCCGACACGCGGCCGGATCCCAGGACCCTGAGATCATGACCTGAGCCGATCGAGAGTCGGACGCTGAACGGACTGAGCGCCCCCAGGTGTCCCTCTGTTTGTGACATTTTTAATGAAAGTTTGAGGAATAAATACTCAAGAAAATTGGGTGCAATAGGGTCCCCTTGTGCCTTCATGGGCCATATTATACACACGGCTGAGTGCCTCACACACACACCCGCACGTGCTCCCTCTCTCACACACATACATGCACACGTGCACACGTACACATGGACACAGATACACACACCCCATGGACACACACGGATGCACACAAACACAAGCACACAGACACACACCCCCCGAAGTGCACGTGGATTTCTGAACTCTTTGAAAGTGGGCTGCAGACATCATGACCACTCCCACCTAAATTCTCCAAATTTACCCCTTAGGGAGAAAAACCACATTCTCCTCCCTAACCTAAGTGTAATTTTAATGCAAAAGGAAGTTAATATTGTTTCAATCATATCATAAAATATATATTCACATTTATATCTCCTCCAATTATCCATAATAGGTTCTCTGTAGATCTTCCCCGTCTGAGATGTATCTTAGCTGCCGACTGTCCTCCCTTCGCTATCCGAAGACTTTCTCCTACAGCTGCTGTGCTCCTTCCCTCTCCTTCTCATCCAGGCTTATTTCCTGAGTGTTGTGTTAGAAAACACTCTCTTTTAATAATTCTGAAACTTTAGACTTTAAATTATAACTCTTACTGAGTAAGTGAATAAGCAATGATGTAGATTCTTAGTTTATATGTGGTAAGACAGATGTTCACTGGGAGGATTTCAGGGGCAGAGCGCAGGGGAGCAGGTGAGAACGGGGAGTCCGTGCGTGTGCTGTGACCAGGGCAGCTGAGGACAGCCTCTGCTCGCTCCCTCCTGTTTCCCTGCTGTGGATCCCTGCTCTCCCCTCCCCCCACCCCTCCCCTTCCTGTCTCTCCGTCCTTCCATTTGTGTGGTTTAAATATTAATGCAAAAAGAATAGACAAGAAAATAAAAAAGAGCACCCCCCAGACCTGCCGGTTTCTGTGTAGTAACTACTCACGTAAACATTTCTATTAGCTTCTTGTCTGCCCTTTTAGAATTTTTATGCAAATACAAGCAAATATCTGTACGTGTGTTCATATTTCTGCTTCTCTTCCGCATCTTGCTTTTTTCTGTAACAAAGTATCCTTGAAACCTTTCTACATCCGCTCGTGAGTGCTTCCTGGCGTCCTCCCAGCTGCGTGGAGAGTGAGGCACTTTGATTCGAGTAGCAGAAAGCACAGCACGGATGTAAATCAGATTACTCCTGCCCTAATCTTTATGACGAAGCGAGTATGTCTTGGTTCTTTCGGAATAAGAACAACAGTAACCGTTATGTAAAGAACCTGAGCCGTGTGTGCTGTTCCCCGCATCATCAACAACCCCGCGAAGCTGTTTTATAGGTGAAAACACTGCGGTTCTAAGAGTCGGAGCCGAGGGCCTCTCCCTGCCATCTGGGCCAAGCTGGTGGGTGCTCTGAGTCACGCCCCCCAGTGGTGGCACAACCCACCCGCATTTCTCCTTTCCTTGCACACACACGCGTCTGCACCTTTATCCCAACCAGCCCGGCCCTGGCTGAGACTCACAACGGACCTTCTGTTCTTGCTCCTGAATCCACCCTTCACGGGTCTTCATCAGGGGAAGGTCAGCTCCTGTCTCCCCTCCCTTAAACTCACCCACGGTCCCCACTGTCCACAGCACTTAACCCGAACTCAGAGCCCACACGCTTTCCTGCTTCCCATCCCAGACTCTGGGTCTCCAGAGGCTGGTGCTAAGTCTAAAATACCCACATGACTTGGAAAAATAGGTAGGCACCCTTGGAGCATGGCCCCGATTAATTCTGTAGGACCCTACCTGCCTTCCTGGGGATATTACACTTGACCGCTTTGGAGGCTGAATCACCCGCGTTATACATCCCACTTTTCTAGCTCTTCTCACAGTTTCGTTTTGTTTGTTTGTTTGTTTTGGTTTGTCTTTTTTGGTATATGTGCACTCCTGCCCATTAGATGGTTAAGCATAAACGACTTGGTGTCTGAGTTCTGTAATTCCATTTTTCATATCAGGCATGTAGTTAACTCAAAAATGGATTGAATAAATGCACAAAATCATACATTTATGTGACTGTCTGGTGACTGGACAATGACAGTCATTGATTGAACAGTTCATTATATTAAACAATTCATTACCTTAAAAAATAGGCATCTATTTCCTTTAAATATCCATATCTGTCCTCCCTCCACTTTTATCTATGAGAAACATAGAACCAGAATTGCCCAAGAAAACAGACGGCCGTGTTCAGATTCACGAGTGGGCATTTTGCAAGATGCTGTGGGGTCAAGCAAGGAAAAGTGAGGTCTGACTCCTCGTAAGCCTCTCCATGAGCTGTGTGTTTGGTGGAAAAGGCCAAAGGTGATGCCTTGAGTGGACGCACTGTATTTCATTTAAGGTAGGACTAAACGCACACACCAGGGAAGTAAGTGGAAAATACCGACACATGGTGAGAAGTAAAGTTTCCTGCCACCCTTGACCCCCAGTAAAACAAAAAACAAAAACAGGTGTGCATGTGCATGTGTATATATGTATTTAGATGCACGTGCGTATATGAACATACATGCATATGTATGCATGTGTTAACATATGTGTACATGTATGTGTCTGTACAACACATACATGCACGTGTCTGTATGCATGTGTATATACATGTGTATGTCTGTGCATGTACATGTATGTCTGTGGATACACGTGTATGTGTGTATATGTGTGTGCATATATATGCCTATGTGTGTGTGCATGTATATGGATGTCCGTGCATGTATATGGACATGCGCGCATGTATATGGATGTGTGTGTGTGCGTGTGCATGTATATGGATGTGTGTGCGCATGCATGTATACGTATGCATATATGTGTTGTTCATATGCACACACACACAACCAACGTGTGGATGCACATGTGTATATATGCATATATTTCACGGCTTCACTACATGACACTGGGACACAGCACAGAGAGTGTGTCTCCTACTTCTCACATCTCAGAACATGCACTCGTAGCCGTTCTCTCTCAGCTTCTCTGTTACAAACACACGATAACACGTCTTCACATGGCACAATACTCCACTTATTCCCTGGTGAAACCGACGCCAGCAGCCCGAGGCACACGGCCAGCACAATGCCAAGAGCTGGGAGTATGAACGGGACATGTCTCCATGTCAGAACACCCACGCCCTCCAAATGCCAAGCTGACACCAAAACCTTTGGATGCATGAGCCAAGATGGAGAGGGACGTCCTGACTGTGTTTTACGTCAAATTCAGAAGTGATGTTTCTGGATCACTCATGGATTGGCTGTCTGCCGGCAGCTCTCCCTTTCCCGAGAGCTTGTTCCCAGAGATCAGAAAGCCTGGATCCACCTCAACCCTTTACCCTTTCTAATGCCGACCCCCAGACCCCGGAACCAGGAGATGTCCTCGGTGATGCCATTCCTCAGGGAGTCCCAGTCTGAAAGGCAACCAGGGTACCTCTGTCTGCAATTTAAAGGTAACCCACTGTCCATTTCAAAAACAGCACAGGTGCCTGACATACTAAAAAATACCTTCCATTTCAATGACTAAATTCACTGCTTTATAGACTTTGTACATCAGTTAATCTTTATAATGGTCCTATTAAGAAGAAACTATATTATGCCCATTTTACTTATGGGGAAACTGAGGCTCAGATTCCAGGAATTAAGCGCCATTTCCAAAGTAACAGAGATAGTGTGGCAGATCGGGATTTGCTCCCTGGTCTGGCTGCTTCCGACCTTTTACCCAAATTTTTTGCCCAACACTGACTACATGTGACATGAGACCTCTCCTTCTTTAACTACTGGGGGCAACTGACTGCCCCATGTCTGTGACTGGTGTTTCTACCAATTTCTTTCTTTCTTTTTTTTTTAAAGATTTTATTTATTTGACAGAGCTCACAAGCAGGGAGAGAGGCAGGCAGAGAGAGAGAGGAAGGGAAGCACACTCCCTGCTGAACAGAGAGCCCGATGCGGGACTCGATCCCAGGACCCTGAGATCATGACTTGAGCCGAAGGCAGAGGCTTTAACCCACGGAGCCACCCAGGCACCCCTCTACCAATTTCTACTCTGCATTCTCTCCTGATCTCTTCTGAAATAATTTATTAATTGTCGAAGTGCTGCTTTAAAGATACATGCATTGTAGCAAATCGTTTCAGTGGAAATTATCAGTTAACGTTCTGCATTTTAACTGAATGATTTATACTACTAATTGACACCCGAACAAGATAAGTTGGAGACACACAGAAGATAGCCCTTTAAAAATAGTCTACGGCATCATTAAAGTCTTCCTCAAGATTAATCCCTTTATGGGGCTTCTGATGTAAAATCTACTGAGATTTTAAAAAAATCCTCTCTTGTGGTCAGCATTTCAGCCCCCGTGCTCCCTGTGATTCCTTCTGGAGTTACAGGGCGCGTGGGAAGGCAGACCAAACGGCTCACGTGTTACCAGGTTGTGTGTGTTGCTCTATCCTAAGCCCAGGACCCGCAAGGAGGCGTATGTACCAGCACCTCTGAGCGCCCCGGGTGTCAGCACTATTTCGGCATCAGGGTCTGACTCCTGACCCCCGGGTGTGCCCAGGTGGGCAGTACCTGTGTGTGTTGGTTTGCATTAGATCTTACATCCATACAGTTTTCAAGATAATTTAAAGATGTTTTTTGGTTGGCAGACTGACGTAGGCCTAAAAATACTCGGAACTTTTTCTCCTCTTCCACGCTCGCAGCCTTCCCGGGCTCTGCCCTGACTTCTGCGGAGAGAATCTGGCCTCTCACAGCTTCCCAGCTCCACCCTGACAACTCAGCTCGCACTTAGCAGCGTGTCTGTCTGTGGAGCAACATGCCAGCAGACAATAATTTTAGACACTATTGTCTGAGTTCGCAAGTAATAAATTTTGAGAAGAGGGTAAGAGTTATATTCTGTTTTCCAAAAATGACTGTGGTTATCGAGGACATCTTAATTTAGGTATTTACTATGGGTTGGGAAACTACCGTCCGAGGGCCAAGTCCACTTGCTGCTGACTTTGTAAATAAAGTTTTATTGGAACACAGCCAGGCCCGTTTGTTTCCATACGGTCTGTGGCTGATTTCCCGTCACGATGGCAGTGTTGTACTTGCTGCTGGGCCCACAAAGCCAATGGTACTTACCGTCTGGACCTTTACAGAAAGAGTCTGTGACCTTGATCAGTGCGATGATGCAGTGCAAATGATGACTTACGGACTTCCGTTCTATGGTGGTCATGTGATGGCGCAGACTTCGCTCCGGGACGCTGTTGTGCTCACACACGAGTATCCCCACCCTGGAAAGCTTCCCTGCTTATCTCAACCCACCACCTTATTTTTTCACCCAGGGACCTGTGCTTGTGACATACACACAGTGAGGATGTGCTGATTATCCCCTCAGGACCAAACACTACTCTGTAAAGGACCAGAGCGCAGAGAACTCTCCGGAAATCACAGAGGATATGCGCAGGTGTTCCTTGGGCTTCACAGAGCTTTCCCGTGCTGAAGTCAGGCGTGGGATCACCAATGCTCTGCTGGGGAGAGACCCGCGTCAGTCCCACATGTGCCCGTTGTGCTCCTGCTGTCATTTCTGCCACCGGAGCCCACCGGACGGCCAGGGACCCGCCTCGGTCCCCTCCCACCCAGAGACAACGCACCTCCAGGGCCTGCTTGGTGACGGCAACAGACGCGAGAAGAGGACAGACAGGCTGGGGACCAAGACCTCAGACTCTCCTTACCTTCCCTGACCGAGTCCGATCACCTGCCCGGTCACTGTCACTGCTATCCCTCAACTGAGGAGCCTACTCAAGGCCCAGTCTGTTGGGTGTATATGTGGATTTCTCTTTGACAACTAGCTTATTCCTTTTTGTTTCGTTTTGCTAATTCATGGAGAGATTTGCATTTGAATGCGTCATAGGACCCTGCACTGGTGACCATCATTTCGATGTAGACATTTAACTCCAAGCCAGAAATGCCAGTTCAATGAATCCACATTTGAAAACTAGACCCATGTGAAATACTCCATTAAACATTCTTTAACGTATGACCAAAACACGACGGGATGTGACAGAACAACACAGCCTGTGTCTGCCGGAAACGTTAACTGACTTCAGAGTCAAGTAGGACTTTAACAAAGCTCAGCTGAATAGGTTTTTAAAAACTCCAGGGAAATGGTGATTAACCATAATGCCTTTCCAAAACCAGACCGATGGCTGCGACGGGCTCTTTAGGGAAAGGGAACGGGGTAGAGCTTAGAGAACAATCAGAACGACGGTGACCTGCTACACTAGTTCATAAAACCCATAGAGACGGCACCCACAGGGCTGCAGCGTATGGAAACCAACGCCTGCCCTAATTTCCACGGAGCAGTAAGTAGTTCTGTCATCAGACAGGCAAATGGGGAGTTGGCAGACGGATGAATTACTATCGCACGGTGAACCTTGGAGGGCATGCCAGTTTCCCTCATAGAGCCTCCTAAGAAATGACCGTCCCACCAGAGTCCTCTTACTTTCTCCAGCAAAGTAACATGTGCAAAATGGACTCCTGAATGCGGGTATTGAGAAGATAATACCAGAGCTTTTGACTCTGCGTTCCGTGTATGCATTCAGAAGTGGAGACTTCGCATGGGTGAGATTTTGCTCACATCACAATCATGTCAACCTCCAGCTCATGAGAGTCTCTAAAAAAACACGTGCTGCCCAGGCAGCAATCAGCCAAACCCCACCCCGACTCTCCAAACCACAACGGATGAACTTTACAAAGCCCTTCCTTCTGCCGCAAGTGTGGGGTTTTTAGCAATGACTTGAAATGAAGCCCTTCCATGAGGGTCCCGGTGCCACTGCGTCCCCGCTCGCAATCCCCAGGATGCCTCACGGTGCCCCGAGGGACACACAGCCCACCTCAGCGATGCAGTGTCATTGGGAGAGTAACAAAGGCTTCATCTGATTTAACTGTCAGAGGCGCTTGTCATCATGAATTGTCTGGTGGGAGGTGGTGTACGACAGAAGCCGGGAAGCACCAGGAAGCTGGGAAGAGTGGCCATTTGGAGCAGCAAATGGGTAGGACCCAGGGGACAGGACGCCGTCCCCGTCCCCCAGAGCCGCCGCCGCCAGTACCTGCACTCGGGCGCCCGGGGTGCTCCTTGGATCCGATCTGCTTCCTCAGGAGGTCAGGGTTGGAGATGCCCCTCGACGTGACTTCACCAAGTCTCCCTTGGGTTCATTTTCTAGAAGACAAAACAACAGGGCGACATCACTAACTGGAGGGGCGGGGCCGGCCCTACGGCAGGGAGCTCCACGGTAGTGCGGGGCAGCTCACGAGGACACGTGTTCTCACACTCGCGTTTCACTCAGAGCCTCGACAGGAAAGGCCGCCGCGGACAAGTGGGAAATGCTTTTAAACATGTAGTTCAGTTACTCTGAAATCCAAGATTTGTAACCGGTTTGGACATGTGTGTACGCGTGAAGGGAAACTCAGTGCAGGGAACGTTCACACTGACCGATTACCAGCCAGTTGTGGGATGACTGCCTTTTTAACACGTGGATGCAATTAAGAGACAATTTACTAAGTGAGAATATTTGAGATGTGTAACTATCTCTTGGAAATAATGTGACTTCACTCATAACAAAACACAGTCTGTTGATGGCAAGGGTTTTTCTAGATGTCAACTCAATTTTATTTTAGGGGAAGAACAACAAAAGACATTATCTTCATTAATGCAAATTTGGAATTTATTAACTCTCTACCCGGGTTTTCTGCACTATTGTCTCTGGATTAGGAATTACTGACTATTCTAATTGGAAAAGAAAATGCCCAGGTCATTTCAAACTCTACTGTCAAGGAGATAATTTATTTTGTTTACAAAAATAGATGGACAGAATATCAGAAAGTGGAGAGAGCTAGGTGTCTCCGTTGTAAAGCTATTGTTTCTGGTGCAAACCTCCAAATTCAGAGAAGCTCATTAAGTCGAGTCTGTGGCAATAACAGAGAAGTGTTAATGGGCAGCAGTGAAGTGTGTCAGGCAAATGAAGAGAGCCCCAGGGCTCGGCGCTGCTCCCCACCAGCTACATTTCGCAGCGTTACCATAAATCCTCTAAAAGATACTGTACTTCCCTTCCTGCACGGTACCGCACAATGAAGGAGGCACTCGGCGTGCTTGGCAAGTGGGATTTGAAATAAGATAGCACGCCATTTCCTAGGAAATTCACAGGCAGCCTATAAAATGCAACCATAGCAAATGTCGTTATTTTCCCTAATAAGAATTTACCAAAACAAACACAGAAGGAACAGAATAATTTGGAAATAAGCACAGGGAGCTAGAAAGGTTTTAAAAGTACCCTGAAAAATCAAGGTTGAAAAATAAAATGAGAGCGAGTGTGTTTTTCTGTGTGTCAAAGTCAGGAATCATTAGTTTGGAATTCTCGTGTAATGTTTTGAGGTACATTAACATTTTAATACAAATTACGACCTGTAGCTTCATATACGGCAGCCCAGAGACGTCTATCCTGGAAGATCTTTGAGGAGAACCGTGGTTCTTATGGTCTTTTCCTGACCGCCTGTCCTCAGAACGCACACAAATAGACGCCCACGCCCAGGCGCGTGCACATGCACGCACACGCGTGCACACAATATAAATGCAGGAAAGTCTTTTCAACACGAACTGTTCTTTCATGCACAGTATGGTCTGTACACTTGCCTTCTGGTGACAGAAGCAGGTGCCCCCGACCTCCTCACATCAGACACACCCGCTTCGGGCCCCCTGGCTTTGCAGGAGAGCGTCCGTCGGGGGTGAGCAGTAGCGTCTCGTGCAGCCTCAGCCCTGCACCCTGGTCACTAACGCTCAGCGTGCGGAGCCCTCGCCCTTGCACAACGGAGCCGTGAGCACACACGGGTGCTCAGCCGCTAGACACAGGGCTGAGGACCAACGTGTGCTTAGCGGGTACTGCAGACCAGCCCCACGATCGCGACTTCCTAAAACCCACGCCCGCTCTTTCCGCCAGATCCTGCTAAGGCAGGTACGTAGACGCTTGATGTTACTGGTTTTGAAATGATAATGCAATTGTTTAAGAATATAATAATCATGTTCGTGCAATATTTGTGAACCTGCAGACCGTCCGGCTTATACATGATTTCTGGATAAGCAGGAGCCATGTCAGCCAGTACTGGTGTGAACACTTTGGGGCCATTGAAACTCTCTGAATTCAGGTTCTCTCTCAGACAATGACAGGGCCAGGATAAGAATGAAAAGTATTTCCTTTAACTCCCCCAGACCAGACATCCCCTGCCTCGCTCTGGCACCGGCCAGACACCCCCGGCCAGACACCCCCGTTCGCAGGAGAAGCGCACATTCCTGTCTCGGGCGTGCTCTGTTCAGACTGTCGCGCGTCATCTACACGTTTGCACGGCGGCTAAGTGGCAGCAGGAGTCACCCCACAATGCCTTCCTGCTGCACGATGCCCCGGCCACAGGTGGGCGCTGACCTCTTGCCCCGGTGCGTCTGCCCTCCCACCGTGATGTCCCCGGCAGCCTCCAGCCCCTTGGGCTTGGGTGACCTGTCCCCGCGTCACCACTTTCCTGAGGTTCCTTAATGTCAGAGAGACCTTCCGATTCACTCGGTCGTGTTTAAATGACACATACAGGTGGCTCCCTGGCAATCTGCGTCAGCGTCACAGGATTCTCTATCAGAGGACAGGCCTCCTGCCTTTCCTTTCTCCTGAAGGTTCTGCGGGAGATTTTGGTTAAAAAGCGAGGGACGCGTTTTGAGAGTGCCGCTCCTCGGACTTACAACATCGAAGGGGAGGAACCGGACAATCCTCACAAGGCAGGTAGGGGTGAATCCTTCCCAGTCAGCAGACGCAGAGGCTCAGGTGAGTCTCCGGGGAGGAATCCAAAGGCCTGTGACCTGGTTTTGTTTGCTCTCCGCGACCTAAGCTCAGTGCGCTCCAGGCAGGCCGACTCTCTTTAGAAGGTCTTCTGTGCACTTGATGCGAGGAGACCAGTGTGTGCAGTGACAGCAGGCGGGCTCGGACCTGGCCCCGTGGGTGTCCCCGTAGCCGCCCGCCTGCCCAGAGAATGGGATCCCACCGCCCAGGGACGGCGTCGAGATGACTAAATTGCTTGTGCGCGCGGGGCTCTCCGTCCGTCTTTCCTGCGGGAATAGAGACGATGCTTCCCTCTGTGCCAAATCCAAGATATTTTAATAACCCCCCCCCCGCCGCTTGTTCTTTGCTTTAGAACATGCTCAGTGTTTAGCTGGTAATGAGATTTAGAGTGGGTCCTTTTCAGTTTTTCAGAGAAAAACAAGAGATCGGTGTCAGAAGACAGAGAGGAAGGAGCGGTGAGCGCGTTTGGCCACATCAGCGAGCAGATGAGGGTCTCCCCGGATGCAACCACAGGACATCGGGACACACGTGGGGTCCGAACCTCCTTCTCTTCATTTTTAAATATGGGTGCACGTCCCCATCACACACTTCTCATCTAAACCGCTGCACATTTGCCCCAAACCTCCGTCCCTCTGAGCGCCACCACGTATTTCTGAGAATGAAGGCGTTCCACCTCGACCTCGTGTGCAGCCCCAGTATCTCCTGCCAGGCTCCCGTGCGGGACGGCTCCTCTCCGTGTGGGACCCCTGACTCCAGCACGTTAACAAGCAAGGATTTCCCTAAATGCGGTCGGTAATGTGGAGCTTTCGTGGACGAAAACATCACACACGTGGTCTGACTCCAGCTGGCCTCTGGTTGCTGGCTCCTGCCACGCTTACTCCCGTATCAGAAGCCAGCACCTCACTGGCTCTCAAAACCATCACGGGAAAGGAAACTCCTTCCCACTGCCGGCTTTCAGCGAGAGCTAGTGGGACCCTGACACCGAGGACAGGGTATTGGCGGGTACGCCTGTCCGTGGGAGTGCTGAGAGGCCAGAAGCAGGACTCACACGGGCGTACACGGCAGTGAGGGGAACACCTCACCCTCCGGAACTGGGCAGTGTGTGA
The DNA here is from genome assembly GCA_020311275.1 of Eira barbara. Classification (NCBI taxonomy): domain Eukaryota; kingdom Metazoa; phylum Chordata; class Mammalia; order Carnivora; family Mustelidae; genus Eira; species Eira barbara. The sequence continues at coordinate 1,157,228 of JAHRIG010000075.1, forward strand.
CAACCACGTCTGTACCGTCTCCTGACAACTACAGCTCCTAGTGCCACCAAACATGTTATAGTCACATCTAACATGGGTACATGTATGACTGCTTAGTGCAGTACTGCGTGCGACCAAAACGAAAACTGTCCATGGCAGGCCGGCTAAATCATTACGAGTAACGATGTGGGACTGGCCCGTGTGGTGACGGGCCGGGTCGCCGTGATGTAGCGCGAGCGTTGACACTACAGAGTGGCACGGACCGTGAGCCCCACTCGTGCGCACCTTTCCTGATCCGTGGCTGACGCGCACATGCATGTCGACGTGCAGAAGACAGTCCGGAGTGCACGCCACCCACGGCTAACAGGGATCATCTCCGGAGAGAGAGTGGGATTCGGAGGACTAAGAAGATTTTCACTTTTCATCTAATATGCTTCTAATTGTTTAACATTGCAAAAGCAAACTCACGTAACACGTATGTAACCTAAAACACCCTTAAAAACACGATGATTTCTAATATCTATTAGTATTTTCAAAAAGTTACGTATCAACTGCTGTAAGGAATGATTAATAAATTCAGTTTAAAAAACTACACTTCCAAGGTCACAGAATAATTATGGGCAACTTGAACTCCCCCCAGAGATACATCATTCCCAGCTCCCACTGTATTTGGCTGGTTCTGGGATCTGCTGACTGTTTACACACCAATAAACAATGCTACAAGGAAATCACATTTAGGCTCAATTAGATCATTCAAGCTCATTAAAAAAATCTTCCAAATTAAGCAAAATGATATAGAAAAGCAATTAAAGATGGAGGCAATTAAAACAAAGGCCAATCAGGGTTACATCAGGGAGGAGAGGGTTGCTTCTGACACCAGCGGCCCCCAGGGGTCCCCCAGCGGTCCCCCAGCGGCCATCACCAGCGGCGCGCTCTACCTGGTCAGGTCCGCCGCGCCTGCGACCGCTGGTGAACACCGAGCCCCTGTCACCAGAGGCCCAGCCCCAGCAACCAGTGCAGCAACCTGGCGCAGCTTCTGGCGTCAGTGGACATTAGAACTGGAAGTAATTTTAGCGATCGTTCGGTTTAGTCAAAACCTCCGTTTTTAGACTTGCGCGCTGACGTCTGGAAATCTCAGTGACGGTCCAGTTTCCGTGGGAAGTAAGAGCAGATCCAGGGCGAGGTCTCAGGTGGGCCGTTCCTAGCCCCCTTCCCCAACCACACGAGGGCTGTTCTAGAGAAATCTAAGACTTAATTTCGGTTCCTTTTAGTAACGATCCAAAGCTCGAGGCGCCACAGGGCGTGAAGTAACGAGTTTGGGTGCGGAGCAGAGGGGCAGAGACCGGCTTCGGCGGCGGCGCGGGATCTGCAGTTCTGCCCGGGCATGTAAATCTGGGATATCTGCAGCCGTGGGACTTGGCCCCAGAAGGGGTGACCTCTAACCACTAAGGCTTTCAGGTTTATTTCCTTGCCCATCAGTGAAACAAGTGATTCCTACTGAAATCAAAGCTTTCTAAGAGGCGATGCCCAAGCAAAGCCCAGAGGACACAGACACCCCTAGCAGCCTTCCTTCCTGGGAACGCCCTGCCCAGATGCTAATTACCCTCAGCTGAGTTCGCTTTCCCACCTGCCTCCCCAACTCCTGCTCCGCCTGTCCAGCCCTGTGGGCAGAATCTTCAAACTCTCGCTTCTATCATGCCGGCGTCTGCTCAATAATAAATCAGTTCGATGATAATAATAGTAGTTATTACATCGCTACAACATTACCGTGTATCACAATATAAAGTTAAAAGCGTTTCCCATACAAACTTGTAAATTGTGCCCATTACAGGTGAGGGAAGCGACCAGAGGCACTGGGTCAGCTCGTAAGAGGCAGAGCTGGAAACGCAAACCGTCCCTTCGGCTGGCCTCAGTCCGTCAGGCTGGTTACAGTTGTCCCAGTTGACTCTTGCTACTGCCCCATGGGACCTCTCGTCCAAGACGTTTTCTCAGTGTCGCTCTAATACAGAGGCCCCTGTCTCACTTGTGTTCATGCCACCTTTCCCTCTACTTTAATATCACAGATCTCCCAACCCTCTTCTGAAATCCCACCATGTAACTCTCCAGAGACTTCCCAGATCGCTCCCATGCTCGGTGCTCAGTGGGCCGCACCCTCGGAAGGAGGCCTGGGCCACCTGTCGCCACCCATGGCTGGTCACCAGCCGTGAGCGTCCGTGAGGCGCGCCTCTCACCTGACATGCCGGGCTCTCTCCCCCGCTTCGTGGCCGCTGCTGCTGGCACCGTTACAAACAGTAAGTGTGTTGAAGGCAGAGGTGGTATCTGTTTGCCTTTGTATCACCAGAGGCCAAGAGAGAGCAAATGTCTTAAAGGAATGCATTTCAATACTTACTCAGGATGTTTATGGAAGATGCGCACTGTTCTGTGGGTCCCTCCTGCTGTCCAGCACGGCTCCCACATTATGCCCTAATGCGGGACTCCTAGATAGTTGCAGAGCGACTGGGAAACTGCGAGCGGTTTGCCCCAGTCTGTTCGGCAACTGCAGTAAAATCCCACTGACCGGGTGCCTCGGAAGTGACAGAAATCCGCTGCTCTGTTCTGGAGGCCGGCGGTCTAAGTTCGGGATGCCAGCAGCGGCGGGGGAGCGCCCTTGTTGGGTCCCAGACTTCCTGCTGTGTCGGCACACGGGGGCAGGGCTGAGGGGCTCGCCGGGGCCTTCCACAAGGGCACTAGCGCCACTCATGGAGGCTCCACCCCCATGACCTGATGGCCTCCAAAGGTCTGCCTCCAAACAGCATTGCCTTCGGAATTTGGGCCCCGCCCGTGAACTCTGGGGAGACACAGACATTCAGGCCATAGCATCGCCCTCCGGAAGACGGACAGACCGTTCGGGAAAGACAAGGCTCAAGGCCAGATCTGCTTGGAGCAGTCGTCTGTCTCGGGAGTTCATGCGGCAAGGCGGTAACTGGGTGCCCACGTGTGTGCACACTCAGGGGACCACTTCTCGCGCCTGTTGTCTCTGACACACAGCGTCCCCATACACTGAATCAGGCTCTTAATTGCTTGGTGAACTCCACAAAATTTGCAAGGGACCCTTGGGTAGAAAGTCAGAATTGCAGCAGCAAAGCCCCTCTTAGAATATCTGGAGTTACTGTCTGTCGAGGTCGTGATTGCAGATTGTGACTTAAATATGTTATTAGTTCAACTTAACCAAGGCCTCACATTCCAACCAGAAAATTCTAACAGTAAGGGGCGTGGGCAACATTTAGCAACCTTCATTTCTGACACACGGCTGAGTGGAAATGCTTTGTCTTCTCAAGACAAAACGCCAAGGATGGCTCTCTGAAACGCACAGCCATCTCATCGGCAAGGAGCTCACAGGAAAACGAGCCGAGAAATGGGGTTCCTCCGTGTGAGGAGATCCTCCAACAGACTGCTCCCCGAGTGACGAAAAAGGCCTTCCCCAAAGCAAAGCAGTGGAACTGCGCCGAGAGAAAACGCTTCTGCACAGCAAAGGAAACCAGCAACAAAACGGACAGACCACCTCCTGGATGGGGGGGACACTTGCAAACAATAGATCTGAAAAGGGGTTAAAATCCGAAGTATATAAAGAACCACTGCACCTCAACACCAAAAAATAAACAATTCAATGGAAAACGGCAGAGGGCCCGAGCACGCATTTTTCTGAAGAGGATAGACACACGGCCGACAGACACGTGAGAAGATGCTCCGCAGCACTCGTCAGCAGGGAGATGCGGATCAAACCGTGGAGATCCCCTCCCACCCGGCAGAACGGCGACAGTCAACGACACCAGCAACGACAGGTGCTGGCGACGATGTGGAGAAAGGAGAAACCTTTCGCACGGGGGCAGGGATGCAAACGGGGGCAGCCAGTCTGGAAAACAGGACGGAGGATCCTTAAAAAATTAAAAATAGAATTACCTCGTGATCCAGTAATTGCACAACTGGGTATGTACCCAAAGAAAATGAAAACACTAATTTAAAAAGACACGGGTACCCCCATGCTTATTGTAGCATCATCTGTAATAGCCAAATTACGGGTACAGCCCACCAAAAGGTGGGTGGATGAAGAAGATGTGGTGTAGACACAGAGGGGACTAGTCCTCAGCCATGAAAAGGAGCGAGAGCTTGCCATTTGCAACAACACGGATAGACATAGAGGGTTTAAAGCTAAATGAGATAAGTCTGAGAAAGACAAATACCACATGATTCCACTAAGATGTGGAACATAAGAAACAAAACAAAGGAAAAAGTGGCAAGCAAGGAAAGAAGATAAACTCGTGAGCGTAGGGAATAATCCACGGCTCTAGAGGGAAAGTGTGTGGGGGTGGGCGAAATAGACGAAGGGAATTAAGTACAAACTTCCGGTTACAACGAAAATAAATCGTGGAGATGAAAAGTACAGCACACGGGACAGTCGATAAGGTTGTAAGAATGTCTGGTGACAGATGGTGACTACAGCTACCACGATGAACCCTGAGAAAGGCATGGAAACGCAGAATCATGATCCTGTACACCTGAAACAATGAAACTGCATGTTAATTATACTTCAATTAAAAATAAATAATAGAAATTTTTATTTTTTTATTTTTATTAAATTTTTAAAAAGACTATTTGAGAGAGAGAGAGGGTAAAAGAGAGAACACGAGAAGGGTAATGTCCGAGGGAGAAGCAGGCTCCCCGCTGAGCAGGGCGCCCGACGTGGGGCTCGATCCTGGGACTCCAGGATCATGACCTGAGCCAAAGGCGGTCACTTAACCATCTGAGCCACCCGGGTGCCCAATAATAGAGATTTTTAAAAAGAAAAAGGTATTTTTATGTGACAACATCTTCATGCTAATCATTTCTCTTTCTTTTTTAAGATTTTATTTATTTATTTGACAGAAAGAGAGCGAGCCCAAGCAGGGGGAGCAGCAGAGGGAGAGGGAGAAGCAGGCTCCCCGCTGAGCAGGGAGCCTGACGCGGGGCTCGATCCCAGGACCCTGAGATCATGACCTGAGCCGAAGGCAGAGGCTTAACGACGGAGCCTCCCACGCGCCCCTACTAATTATGTCACTCGGGCCTCAAAACAATCTTGAGAAGAGGACAACGGAGATATTATTAGCTCTATTTTCGGAGAAAAACTGATTTCCAGAAAGATAACTTGCCCCAAATCATAGAGCTGGATTTGAGCTCTGGGTTCCTGACTGGACATTACAGAATCCCACCCCTTCAGACGTCCCACCACCGCGTGTGTCACTCCCCTCTGATGTGGGGCTGGCCGCGTCCCCTAATCTGACCTGCCGTACTCTGGGAACTACAGGGCCAAGGAGCCTCGCGCACACAAGGAAGACACAGACACACCCGGACGCGCCTGCCTGTGGGAGGGGGTGAGTGTGGGAGGGACCTTAACTCCACGTTGTCAAGCCAGGACCCGCAACAGCCCGGGCCCCTACATTGGACATCGGTTCCTTGGAGCATTAATTTGTCTTTATTTTTAAGACTCTGTGTTTATAACGTGCAAACGGTACTGAGATGGCTAACAGTTTGCCGCTGCGTTTTCAAAAAATACTGACTTTTCATGCAGCGAGGGGGACGGCTGGGTTTGTGTGGGCCCGCCGTCCGTCTTCTCTCTCCCTCTCCCTCTCTGTCACACCCTCTCTCACTCTGATTCAACCACTCACTGACCTGCAGAGGGGGGTGCCAGGAGGCGGCGACTGCAGGGACCTGCATACAGGACTTAGGGAGCATCGGAGACTCGGAAGCATCTCATCGCCTGGATTCATCACGCGCAGCCGGTGGCGTCGTTGGCACCTAACCACAGAGGCCTGCTCACTCTCCCTTTGGCAACGGGCTGGTGGAAATCTCCGTCGGATCACGCGGAAGGAGGAGGGCTCAGGAAGCCCTGGCGGCCCGGCGCACCAGCTTGGAAGAGCAGGGCAGAGCCGGCTCAGGCCCCAGCGGCGGGAAGGGAGACCAGACCAGAGAGGAAGAGATCGGGCGCCAGCCCCGCGCAGAGCTGGACTCTGTGGGGCCTGCAGGAGCCGGGCCCACGCCCAGGTCGTCAGTCCCGTCAGAAGCGCCCCGACGGAGATGCGCGCAGCACGCTCGGGGTCCCGAACAGGGGAGCTGGGTCTGCCGTCGGAGCCGTTGCAGCTGGAGGGGTTCTCGGCCGGGAGACGGAGCTGGGTTGTGTGAGGCGCACTGTGAGGTAAGGGGCGGGGGATGTTGCCTGGGAAGGAACAGGGCACACGGGAAGAGAACGCATGTTTGGACACTAGGTCCCCAGGGGTCCACGTCTCTCCCTGGGACACAGGGAACCACCACTGACATCAGGCAGGGAATGACAGGTTGGGAAAAGTTGCCATGGGAACAGAGGGAGGCCCGTGGCGGGATGCAGGGCCAGGCACGTGGATGGGGCCGCCCGCAGCCCTCGGAGCACCCACGGCCTCAGGGCACCGTGGACCTGCCGGTGGGGGACGCAGGGCGCAGACGGCCGTCTCACGCTTCCTGCTGTGAGCTCCTAGCCACACACACGGGAAAGCTCTCTGCCCGCAAAGCTGGAGAAGACTCATCCTCTGGGTTTCTGAAACTCCGCCCACCTGATGACCCTGCAAGGTGGTGACTCGGGCAGATGGTTCTCGCGAGATGGGGTAAAAATCAGTCTTTCTGGGGAAAAATTGTGTGGAAACACAGCTAAAGTCTGTAGAAATAGGCAAAGGTAAATTTCCTTTTTTGTTAATTTTTAATTTAAAAATGTCTATGGATGTTATATCTTCAGCTAATAATATCTTCTTGAGGCAGGAAGAAAGAAAAAAGAGGGGAATCAGGAAACAGGGGAGGAGGGAAGGGGGGGGAGTGGCCCGAGCAGCACGGGCTGAGCTGGGGTGGGCCGCATTTTGAAAAAACAAGAAAGCATCTACCGATGGGAGACTCACAAATGAGTCAACATGACTTGATATTCTCCAATATGTAATTACCGATAGTGACGGGCAAGTGGCAGACAGATTCTCAGGGTCGGCGTGTGCCAGTGTTTAAAGCCATGGTGGGAGCGAAGCGGAACGAGGGCGGCGGCCTCCCCGCCCGCCGAGTGGACGCCCCGTGCTGCCGGCGGCGGCGAGGGGCTGCGGACAGAACACGGGCTTCCGCGCCACAGGCGTCCCTACGTGAAGGCCCATCGCACATGTATGAAATGACAAGCGCAGTGGCAAAGTTGTATGTTTTTAAACTCGGGAAACTGAGACTGTTTCATGGGCTGATTTGATCAATGAAGCATGTCCCCACCAGAGCAGGGATGGCTGCATTCCCACCTGCACGCCCGAGCCCCTCGGGCACACACGTGCCCCAGGCGGGCAGCCCCGCAGCAGGCTGTGGGGACGGAAGCCCTGTTCCCTTTCTGAGGTTTGTGATGGGCCCAGAGGGACCGAGCCGAGAGACCCTGAGCTCAGCGCGCTCTTGCCAAGCTCTGGAAGGGGACCCCCGGGGCACAGCCTGCCTTGTCCCCACCTGGTCACTGGAGGGGGCTTCGCCGCCTCTTGGGGCTTGGGTTTCGTCCCCTGCGGAGTGGGAGCAGTGTTGCAGGTGTCTCTGTCTTAGAGGAGCCGTCCGAGGATTGAGGTGACATGGCTCCAGCACAGTGAATACTTTCCTCCTCGCCATCAACAACCTGGGCCTGGGCCCCCAGAGCGTCTTCCTAGCCTCAGGCCGCAGCGACACAAACACCGCCCGTGGGCTCCCCCCGCCGTCTGGGCAGCACGTCCTCCCCCGCGGAGACAGCAAGAGCACTCCAGCTCCCCGACTCCTCCCATCAGAGCAGGACCCCTATCACGCGGGCCCCCTCCCGCCTCGTCCCCCGACAGGCCCGCTCCGGCACCCGCTGGGGACTGGGGTCTCAGGACATGAGCTGTTGGGGAGGCGGACGTTCAGCCCATCATGGTCCCTGACAAGCACATCCTTCGCGTCTCTCTCTGATCCCTTCTAAAAGCGTCAGTTTAAAGAGAAGTAATGCGCGGGGACTGAGGGGAGTGGGGGCTCGGGCATTTTTAACACACAGAGTTGGTATAATATCTTCGCACAACTTAGAACTGACCCATCTCTGTATTTTACACATTCTCATACTTCCCTGCATTCCAAAAGCTCTACACGAAGATGAGTGACGCACGGTCAGCTCGACGGTGCGCGTCCAAGCCCTTGGAGCCCACGTGTGGGAGCGACGAGCTCTAGGCCTCCCTGAACCTCACATTCCTTACTGGAGATTCCTCATCCCTTAAAGCCAAGAGAGCGCGTACAGTGCCAAAGGGATGTGGATCCTGATGCACAGATGATGGGGCAAGGTCATGGACCCGTCTCGGAGGGACGTCCACAGCCGACCCCCTGCACCCCCGCTCAGCACAGACACACGTGCAGTACATGGGCACCATTATCAGTGATGCGGGAACGACGTGGGGTCTGCCCCAACCCCTCCCAGCCCAGGTCCCCTGCTGCAACCTGGAAGGTGAGACCCTCTAGTCCTTCTTGGCTCTCCCCTTGACACTTGTTTAACTGTCGCAGAATCCAACTCTGTAGCGCACACACTGTTGTACAACCTGAGGGACCGCACGGTCCACATCGTGAACGGGCACCAGGGCCTGCGGTACAGACTGGGCCCCACCTTGCCCGTGACTCGCTGGTAGAGAGATCTGTACCTTAAGCGAGGCCAACCTGTGGCAATGGTCTTTCTACCGAGTGACCTAGCAAGGACAGCCTTGCCGCCTGTGGATATCCTACTATCTGAGTGTGCAGACTGTTTGGTTAAAACGATGGGGGACCCTCTGAGTGGAGGCAACCATAGGCAGGTGAAAGTGATTTGGCCCCTTTGTCCATCAACTCATAGAAAAATCCAATAGGAAAAAGGAAAGAAAAAAGCCCAACTGTGTGAAAGTAAACGATTCCAATAATTTTCAAGTGGAACAGAAAGGAAGAAACGTCCAGAGGCGTGAATTTCCTGGATTAGCAGGTAAACGTGGGCAGCACACCCAGTCCTGTGAGAAGGTGAACTACCCTGGCCCCAACCAGGTTGAGATTCTACAAATGGACCCATCAACCACGCCACTGCCCTGTGGTCCCGCGGGGTGTCAGGGAGGGAGCAGGGGCATGCGAGGGCAGTGGCCTCTGAGGAGGGGGCCTCCCTGAGCGGGGCCCTAGGAGGACATGCCCCACGGCCCTTGTCTGTATGCCCCATGCACTCCATCCAGCACCCCCAGGTTCTCGGTTTGGAAAGGGGGCGAGTGGTATCAGACCGCATTCTGTGTGTCTACTTCCTGTCGCTAAACAAACACGTCTGTGAAAATGCTTGTTTCCTAATTTCCCAAAATTAACTTTAAAGTCCATTTGTATAATAAAAAATGAAAAACTTGAGTGAATACATTTTGAGTAGATTTATATGACAATGAATCAAAGATTAAAAAACAACCCGTTTGCACGATCACATACCTAAAATTTCTTCCTACGATGGAAAAACTGAAGGTAAGGACAGGAAAGGGGGGGCCAACCGCCCACAGCCGCACAGCGGCATCCGACCCGGATGAGGGCCTGTGGGGTCCAGGCGGTGTGTCCCGAGGATGCGCAGACGGCAGGCAGGAACCGTTGGGAGACGAGGGGCTGGCTGCGTCTGGGTGTGGTACCAGTGGGAGTGACAGTGAGTACCTGAGCAGATGTGATGCTTGCGCAGGAAAATTCTGTGTAAGACCCCATACAGTCGTCTCTGAGGCACGAGCGTGCCGGCGAGGCTGGGGCACATCCGAGCACTGCAGGACACGGTCCTGCTTGTGGCTCTGCTCCTACAATCTTCATGCTCTGGGACGAATGTTCCACATTCGTGAGCAGTGGCTTTCCTGTACGAACACCAAGTTCAACCAGATGACCTCTATGGTCCTACCAGCTCTAACTCATGGAGACCGTGATTAAAATGTTCCTTTAATTAAAAAAAAATTTTTAAGTAGGACCCATGCCTAACACAGAACCCAACACGGGCTTCAACTCAAGACCTGAGCTGAGATCCAGGGTCGGACACTTAACCATCCAGGCACCCCCAAAAGGTTCCTTTAAATAGTGAGTTGAAATATGCATCACAGGATTTGATTGTGACAACTTAAAGTGGAACCCAGGTTTACGCCATGCCGGGCAGGGCAAAATAAAGTAATTGCATCATCTCCCAACTGAAGAGAAGTCCCTTTTATTTATTTTTCATTTGCTTCCGATCCCCTCTTTGGAGAAGCAGAAAATAAAGAATCTTAAAGAACAGCCTTAATGACGCTACAGGGCAATTCATCCCTGTGAGGTCCAGCCTTTCCGGGATCGCAGGCAGAGGGTAAACCGGCGGTAGGCGCTGGCCCTTGATGTGAAAGCAAGTGTCAGAGGAGAAGCTCCAGCACCGGGTCGCGGGCTCCCACCTCCTCGCAGGCATTTGCTAAATCCGCATTTGATGAGCTTCCGCAGCTATCACTCCGGCCAGCTCCCTGTGCAGCCGCACGGAGTGTGCCGCGTGGAAATGTCATCCGCCGGGCCTGCAATCACGGCACAATGCGGAGTGGGTTGAGTCCAGGTGAGAGCACACGGCAATCAAGCCTGGGGATGGGAGAACAAAGCCATTTTCTCTCATTTGCCGGCAACACAGCCATCAGGCCTTAATGAGGAGGCAAGTGTGGGCTGGCTGCCGGAGGGCTGCTTATTACCCGGCGCAGCTCCCAATCAGCCCGCCAGCGAGAGCCGGCCACCCTGGCCAGGGAAGGGGACTGGCAGGAAAGAGCCACGAGGGCAGCGGGGACAAGCCCTAGGGAATAAAATTAAGTTCGGAAGGGAGAGGGGCCAAACCCCTGGGAGCTGCAAATAAGTCACACAGCTCCGTGGGGGCGCCCCGTGCGCGGTTCACCAGTCACCAGCCCCGACCGGAAGCATCAGTCCCATGACACTCCCTGCCCCCCCAAAGCTCTTCTTCTCAAGCGACATTCCCCAGAGACCACCCACACCGGAATATATGCAGTACGTTCTTTTATTCACAATTTTTCGTAATCGACTGAAGAGCATTTATCTAAAACAAGTTCCACAATATTCCTGTGAATATCACATGAATGTATCACACGTTTATATTGAATGGCTACCTATCTGCTTGGGTCGACAGTAAAATATCAGAAGGTCAGTTTAAAATATACTCAGAAACTGGTATGTTAACATTTAATTGCAAGCCTAATTGTCGTTGAATAAAGCCTGTGCATTAAAAATAAATGTAGAATTTACTGATAAGAATCAGACACACACACACACACCCCTCCTATATCAAAACACCTACGTTCGTGTAGGAACTAAACACAGAATTGCATTGTCCCCAGTATTATTAAAATCTCTGTCGCGGGGACGGCCGCACTACAGAACGCGACCGAGAGCCGTGTTGTTGAACGTTGTGGGCAAAAGCCCGTGCTCGGTGGCGCCATCCCCTGCTTGTGGGAGGAACTGCACAGCCGCGGCGCGGGGGAAACACCACCGGCTGCCAACCCAGGGCTGACCCCGGACGGGGCAGAGCCACAGGCGAGCGGGCGTGCACGTGGACCAGAGTCATGTACGAGGCCTCATGGAGCCTAGTGCCCAAGAATCCATTTAAGGGAGCCGGTGCTTCCTAATCTATTTTAAATGGCCCAGGAAATAAACCGTCCCTGTGCCTGGACGGGACCCGGAGGAAATGGGAGGCCAGAGCTCTGCTGTCCCTGCCTGTCCCTTTCTCTGGGAACCTGCGGGGGACACGCTCGCGTTCTCTTAGCTTCTGCTTGTGGGGGGTATGGGGTTTTGAGAAACCCATGAGAAAACAGTCGCCCCCGTGCCAGTGAGCCAGCAGGTGCAGACTGAGCTCGGAGCGATGCGGCGTTTGAAATCCACGTCCACAGTGAACTTAGAGCGCAAAAGGCTTGTCCTGCGTATCTGGCCGTCCCACCTCCTCGGTGGACAAGAGGGGAAATGACATAAGGAAAGTAAAATCAAGGTCCCAAGAAAGGAAAATTGCGGGGCTGAGGCAGAAGAGGAGGCAAGAGCCGGGAAGGGCCGCCGTCCTCAGACTTTCCACACAAGCCCCGAGCGGGCACGGTGCCTCTCTGACACCACGACGGCAGAAAGTAAATTTACTGCTCCAGCCCCGGTCGGCTTCTTCCCCCAATCCGTCCTCCAGCCAAGCAAGGGGGTAGGACTAGGCCCTCCTCCCACCCAGGAGCCTACAGGCGCTTTCCCACGGCGTTTGGGGTAGGAGGCGCGAAACTCCCGACAGCGCAGCAGGACCTCACAAGGACCGGCCCCTCTCACCTCTCTCAGCGCAAGCGGCCCTCACGGTGCTCTCCCAAGGCAGTTCTCAAAGTGGGGTTCAAGGAATGCAGTCATTTCACCCCAGGGACTTTGCACAGCCTGTTCATTCTGCCAGGAACCCCTCACCCACGCCCAAATGTTAACCCTTTCCATGATGAGGGTTAGATCTCATCTTCTGCGTCAGCTCTGCAAGTTTTCTCTTTTGGGACCTCGATTTTTACTCCCTTTATATGATTTCCCTTCTCATATGGGAAAAAATCTGCTCACTCAATACAGAACTCATCTGCCTGTTCCCTGGTATCTTCACGGTGCCCACCGCACAGTCAAGACCTGAACAATAAGTGGCCGGTAAGTGGAGGCGACACAGGGTTGTCACATCTCAGAAGAGAACTCTGCAAGGCAGGCTTTGAAGCTTCTCTGTACAAATGCACATACGTAGCAGTTCCTTATTTGTTGAAGATGTTCCGGGTGAGGCCTTCCCTGGAAACTGGAGAGTGACCAGGGTTATATCATTTTGTGGAATACTTTTGGAGACCCTGGGAAGTGAGGAAATATTCCCTTCAGCGGTGAAGATGGAGGGAGCATGCGAACGAGATAATCCCGACGCCCGCTGCATCGTGGGCCCCAGAACCCAGCGCATCTCAGACCCGAGAACATACTGCACCTCGGGCCCCATAACCCAGTGCGTCTCAGACCCAAGAACCCACTGCATCTTGGACCCCAGAACCTAGCGCATTTAGGACAGCAGAACCGAGTGCATATGGGGCCCTTCTAGCCAGCAGGGTATGAAGAGTCGGGACAGGATAAAACCAATAGGTCAGATCTAAGATTTTCAAGTCAATACCATTTGCTTCCCACTGGGGTCAGAGACCCTAGGGAAACGTCAGAGCCGTGTGACTTATGGAGGATGTGCGGATCCTGCCATGAAACAGATGAAGTCCCAACCCAGAGCCACCCCCACTTGTGCGCATGCAGCAGCTTCCTGAACGTTCTGCACGTGGCGGAAGACTTTTCCTTCCTGGAGGAAGAAGCTGACGGACCAACAGGAAGCGCTGCAGACCCGGGCCAGGTGGGAGGGCCCGCTCCCTGCAGCGTGAGGCGAACCGAGCCCGGCCCTGCGTCAGGAAGCACACGCGAGCCAGACGCGCACGGACGCACGGAGACTCCGGAGCCGCTGGCCAGGCGGTCGCACGAGCCCGGGACCTCTCGTGTGTGTCTGAGCGGTAGCGTCCAGCTCTGTTCCCCGACATCCCATTCCCTGTTTCTCATGCTTTCGGGCAGCAGAGGCCGGGGCGGGGAAGAGCCCCGTGTGCGGGTCAGCCCAGGCTCCATGAAGCCCCTTACTCGACGCCCGACCACAGGCGGTAGGCGTGGGGCAGCACGGCCGCCGTGGAGCCCTGTGAACCCTGTTAACTCGTCTCCTCCACGTGCTGGAGCCTTTCTCCTACCGGACGCTGTGCCTGTTCCTGCAGACAAGACGACAGACAGACACAGATGGCACCCAGCCATGAGGGAAACCCGCTCTTCCCGAGAGAAAGCCAACTCTCTCCCGACACCTCTGGCCGGTGGAGGCGTCCCGGTTTTCGGGTGGCTGCTGGCACTCTGCCGCGATCGTCCCGTGTGCGCGAGCGGCCGACGCGGGAGGGCTGCCCGGAACGAGCTGACCCCCCCGAGAAACGTGTCAGAGGAAGCTAATTCAATGAGCTTCTTGTGGCCCATTGTCGCTCAAATATTCTGTCCTTTTAACTTCATTAAACGAGGCCACTACATAAGGCTTGCCCTCCGTTTTCCCATCTGTGACACTTTGGAATACGCTATCGCTCCCTGTTGTGTCTGGAACCTCAGGCCCCAGATCCTGACACCCGTGCAGTCTACACGCTATCTTCGGTATGCTACTTATATCGAGCAAATGCTGAGAAAAGATAAAAACGTAAAAATTAAAACCAACTGACTGCCAGTCTGGTGCCACATTACACAATCCTGATCGTATCAGATCTGGAAAGCGACGCGGGGTTGATGAGATCACCAGGTAGATCAGCAAACAGGGAACCCCAGGTTGTGGGAGGCGACTTCAGGGACTGTCAGGAGCACCGCTCCTTCTACTTACGTGTGAGCTGGAGGGGTTTCTGAGAATAGGAAGCAGCCTACTTACATTTTATAGTTACAACTTAACATAAAGGATTTGAGCATTACCTATGTATAAAACGACTTGTAGTAAAAAATTGATGTTCGTTCTCTGAGCCAATATACTGATTTTAGATTTTTTGTTATTTTATTTATTAATAATGCTTTTCCCAATGATCTATAAGATTAATCATCTAAACGTTGGCATTGTATAGTTACTAATCAGGTTTTATCTTCCTTGAGAACATTCCAGAAATTCTTTGATGCCAAGAGCTTTTGCATCATATTGAGATGGAAATTCCTTTGGAAGGGTACACCTCCGGGTGAGGAGAAAGGTGAGTGACCCACAACCGGAGATCCTTCTGCTGAAAGTACCTTTGCATTTTGGGGGAGCAACTGGCTGTCATTACAATATCTCTTTGCAACAGCGCTTGTCCTGCCATCCTTGTCGGGTGTGGGGAGAAGCAGCAGTGCCCCTATGCTCTAGGAAATTGATGCTAGTCCGGCTGCTCGCAAGGCGTCCTTGCTGGCTTCCAGCCTCCTCAGACTCTCTTTATTCTGCAACAACAGCTCTAAGGACCATGCTGCTGGCTTAGAGCGGGGCAAGTGTGTGCTGTACCACGAAACGCTAGCACTGTCACCCTCCTCGCGGATGTTTACTGGGGGATGCTAGACTGTCAGTGCTGGAAGGGATCCTGGAAATCCTCTCCCGTGACCGCCTTCAGAGCTAACCACCCAACGTCATCACTGATGGTGGATAAAGAAGTGGGTGGTTCCGCGTTGGGGGACCACATGTAATCTTTCCGCACAATCTTCTCGCTGATAACGAAGAGGCGAATTAAATTCTGTTTACATAATCTGTCTGAAGCATCGGAGAGTGATCGTGACTTGCACGGCCAAGAAACAGGCAGAGAGAAACCCACAGAGATGGACCCTTATTAAGCACAACTTTTTGGCTTGAGACATTTACTGATACCGAAGTGACCCATGAAGGTCTCAAAATCGGAATGTCTCTGTGCGTCTCTGAGCACCGCGGGACCAGGGGCATGAGACTGGAGCTCCTGGCCCACGGGAAGGGAGTTCCCCGGAAACACCACGCGCTTCCGCTGGGATCGCTTAAGGTTTCATCCCAGGAATAAGTGTAAACTGGAAATAGCTCATCCCTCCCACGTAATAAAACCCAGCTTTGAACCATCTCAACTCCTGATCTGATGGAAGCCATGTCCCTTGGTCTAGACGGCCACAGCGAAAACGAACGCTTTCCGGAGGAAGATGACATGACGTAACATAACAGAAAGCTGCGACGCGTAACTACAGCTTTTATCTACCATGTCCGTAATCCAGACTAAACAAGGCAAGCGGATAGGTAGATGTGACCAAAACCCAGGGGGAAAAAAATAACAGCCGACAGAAAAGGACACATTGGAATTATCTGACAAGAATTTAAAGTAATGAAACTGCCAAAAGCATTTAACACAATGTTGAATTTCAGGAGATGAATAAAACTTAATGTAAAGATCAAATGGAAATTTTAGAATTGAAAACTATAAGAATAGAAGCTAGGAATTCGGTTGCTGGAATTAACAGAGTATGCCTGGCTGAAGAGACAATCCGCAGACTGGAAGATAGGTCAGAAGAAAATATCACAATTAATACAAGAGAAATAAAATTATATTAAACAAAGGAATAAAAAAATTTGAAAAATTAAGGCTAGGAATTTTCAAAAGTGATGAAAAATATAGACCACCGAATTCAGAAGCACCATGAATCCCAAATGGAAAAATTACAAGGAAAAACCAGACCTCCTAGTAAAACTACAAGAAGCAAAAATCAAGAAAAAAATTGTGTAAACTGGCAGCAATTAGTAACAGCTAACTTCTTAACAGAGACAAGAGAACTCAGAGGATAATGGAATTCTGTATTAAAAATGTTTAATGAAAGTAAATGCCAATCTTGTGGAAAAAAAAAAACTCTTCAGATATGAAGGTAAAAAAAGGACATTTTCAGACCAAAAAAGGAAGGAATTTGTCACCAGTAGATCGACATTAAGTAAAATTCTAAAAGCTCATTTAGCCAGAAGGAAAATGATGTGCTTGTAGCTCAAAGGTTCACAAGGAGGTGAAGAGCACGAAATACAAATAAGGGGTAAATGTATTTGACCACTAACTGTGTTAAAGGACAATCATGAAACCTTGTAGGATTTGAAATATTTATAAAGAAATAACAGACATATTAACATATGTGTATGAGGTATTACTTCCATTACAACAGCACGTAGACTGGGGGGTATGGACCTAGTTAAAGCATTCATAGAGTCACTGAATATTTGGAAAGTGGTAAAACTGCAACTAATACTAAATTCTAGTAAGTACGAATAAATACTGTAATTTCAAAGTAAACAATAAAAGGCAGTAAAAGAAAGTGTAACTAACAAGTTAATAGTGGTAAAAAGGAATAATGTAAAATACTAAATCCAAATAAATTCAAGAAGCATTTTGAGTTGCACCATCAATACAAGGGCAGGGGGCTGTGGGCCGTGGAAGTGGGAGGCCACCTGGGCCCAAAGTGCCGGGAGGCACCATCCCCGCGGGATCTGTGCCGGTCTCGGAGACAGGGCTGGGCGCTGGACGTCAGGACCGTGTCCCGCTTGGCCAGGGCACCTGGAACCGACGGACGTCGCACGGGTCGCTCTGAGAAGCTACAACACTGGGTCTGGACTGTTGATCTTACTGACGAGGGGCCTGAGATCAGAGGACACGTGAACCTCCGGTCAGGACACGTGAACCTCCGGTCAGCACTTGCTCCGCATTTAGGAAACAACTGCAATGAGCTGCACGACGAACAGGTGTTTCCTTAATTCACAGATTTTTAAAAATGTGCATATACACGTAGGAAATAGCTACAAGTGAGACAGAAAAGAACCCCTGCAACGGGACCAGAGAAAAGGCCATCGATTACAGTAGGGAACAGTCGGTTACAGGACAGGCTTCGGTGCGTCTCCACAGAGTTAGGGCTCTTAATCCGAAGATAAAAAGTGAGCAGGTGTGATAAAGTGGAAGGGGGGGCACAGGTGTGAGAGCTCTGCAGACACTGTCCTCAGTGACAAAGAAAAGTGTGGTCTCCTTCTCAAAAGGTTCATCCTTTGCTTTGAAAAGCAAATAGCCTTTTTGATTTGAGATATTTTGAAATGTTAATTTCTTAAGGTAACAGAATTTTGGACGAGCTGTGCCTAACAATAGATCGTGTGGCAGCCCAGGTGCCCACCACCACGCTGGCCACACAGCCAAGCCACGTACATGGCATCGCCTGCAGGAAGGTGTGGTCTGGGGCCCAGCCCGGGTGGCATTTGCAGCTGAAGTGATGTGCTCACGTCTCTCTTGCTCCCTCCAGGGACACATGCCCCAGGCATCAGGTCAGTGATGGGCCGGGGAGCTCATAGGTGGAGAGGAGGCAGGGCCCAGGGCAGGCCTCTCCCTCCTCCAGCGACCCACAGGACATGAGGGAGCAATGTACCTGCAGGGCACCAGCCTACTGATGCCACGGGGCCGTGGGGCAGCCGCCAGCCTCTTCTGCTATCGGAGGGGGCTGCAGTCCTGCCTTGGGGCTGCTCCGCCCTCCTGTCTGCCCCACCGCTGTTTTCTCCTGGGCACGGTCCAGTGGGACACGCCAGGAGCACGCTGAACCCTGCTCGGCGGCGGGAGGTGCAGGCCCACTGGTGCTTTCCGCGATGGAAACTGCCCGTCGGAGAGCAGGCGGGGCAGACGCACCTGGGAGGAACTTCTGAAACGCGGTGGGGGGGGGGACTGAGGGGAGCTCAGGGGGGGCCGCTTCGCTTGCGCAACTTCAAGGTGCAGCACCCTGACTTAGCCAGGTGGGACCGTGGGGTGCTGGTCCAACTCTGGGGCACGCCCGCGTTTCAGCACCGCCCTCACGTCCGCCGAGCTTCACACTCACAGAAGGCGTCCCTCTAAACACGGCCTTGGAGTCCCATGGCGTGGGGAGGAGAGGCCCGAGTCATCACGGTTCACGGCCGGGGGAGCCTGGCTCAGGGAAGCGGCCACCGGTGCTGCCGTGGCCTCCCAGCTGCTGTCAATGAACCAGCAGAGACTTGTGCTGCAGAGGATGTGGACTTACTCTGTCCCGCCCCTGGAGGTCGAGAGAGCTCGCGCTCAGGGCCGCACTCCCTATACAGGCTCCAGGGCAGGAGCCTCGGCTTTCCCCGTGGCCCACGTGCCCATGCTCCGTGGCTCCCCATCCCTTTCTCGGGTCGTTCTGACTTCTCCTTCTGACCGTCCCTTCTGCCTCCCGCCACGAGAACCACCAGTAATGCAGGAGAACGTCCCTGCCTCAGGACCCTTGATCACGCCCGCAGACTCTCTGTCACGTGGCACGCACGCCCGCAGGTCCCGGGTGAGGGCGTGGGTGTCGTGGGGACCATCGTTCTTCCTGCCACGGCGCAGAGGAGGTGGCGGAGGGAAGGGCGGGTCTCCAGTCCTTCCACGGGATAGCGGCGGCTCTTTCGAGGAGCGAGTCCTCAGGCACCAGTGATCCCCGAGGAAAGTGGGGTGTCCCGGCGTGCATGTAGCACAGTTCTGGAGCGTTAGCCTGGCCCCGGCGCTCCTGCGCCACAGCCTGGTGGGAACAGCCACCGGCAGCAGTGAAGGTTCGTGCGGAGAACACAGCGTCCTGCTCCGCCCGGGCCGAGCAACGCCGAATCCCACACACGCGGCGCACGTGGGCTTCAGAGAAGTGGGCGGGGCACGGCAGCGCCCCGTGAGCCGGCGAGGACAGGCAGGGACCGGTGGGGACAGGCGGGGACTGGCGAGGACAGGCGGGGACCGGCGTGCACAGCCCGGCCTTCTGGAAGGTGCCTAAAGCGGGCGTCTCAGGTAACACCTGACTCGTGGTCAGAGCAAGCGAACCCGCGCCCGGAGGCGCCGAACCCTGAAACCGACAAAGCTGTGTGGACGTGGATCCCAGGGTGGTACCAGTGCCTGGGGACAGTGGTGCCCCCGGAGGACGCCTGAAGCCTGCTTCCAGGTCCGGTGGCCCCAGCCCAGCTCCGGCTCCGGTCGCACTGAGATCGGGTCTGTCCTCCTTGAGGTCTGGCCCGTTTTCCCAGCTCGAATGCGACCGCACGTGCTGTTCAACAACCTTCTATTTTTTTGCATTTCATGGCTAGTTTTTTGAAAATTTTTATGCTTTTAAAGTTTAACCGTATTAGTGGTATTTTAAGCTAAAGTCCTTATTTTGTCATTTACCACCAACGAGAGATTAAATTTTTAGGTTTCGAAATACTAAAACCTTCCAAAACCATCCCTTGAAGCCCTGCATTTAAGGGCATTTCGTCATTACCGCGGAAACAAGAAACGGAGCTTTACTGGACGTTAACAGCGAAAAGTGAGCGTCCTTCTCAGTGCAGCACAGAAAACAGCTCACGTGCACCAGCTGTCCTGTTTCTTGAGTGTGTTTTATTTCTTCCCACCGTGGGAAACTTAAGGAAATACTAACCTTCCTACTCTTTGATTCAAGTAAGATGTCGATTGATCATGCGCCCTAACGCCCGTGGTGCCTGGTTCTCTGGAGAGGAGGAAAGCGTGCTGAATGACGCCTGCGACCACACGTCTCACACGCTGAACCGAGAATCCGGACTGGACGACCCTGGTTTTCAGGTTTTCAGGTTTTCAGGTTTCCAGAATCTTTGTTTGAGGACTTAACGACGTCACAAATAGCTCCGCCTCTGTCCACTGCCACTCAAGTCAGGAACAGCAGCGGAACCGTGGTTCTGGGATCCAGACCGCTAGCCCTGTGTGCACACGGCCATCGAGTCTCCCTGCGCTCCTTTCTAACGCGCATGTCGGAGACTGCACCTCCACACACCTCCCCTGCGTGGGTGAGGCTGGACCTCCACACCTCTCCCTTGCATGTCTGAGGCTGGAACTCCACACCCCTCCCCTGTACCTGCAGGTCAAAGACCAAGATCCTTCCATGGTCAGCCAAGGCCCTCGACTAGGTTCTCGCCAGGGTTTCCCATAGGAACTCCCCTGCTCCCTCCTACCATCTGCTGATAACATCAGAGTCCATATAATTTCCCAAACACAGTAAACCGGGCCACATCCTCGTGTCTGCGAACATCTATTTCACGACCCACCTCATTCTTTCCTCGTTGCTCAGCTAACGAAGTCCGTCATCACGAGAAATCCAGTGCATTTGGAAGTTCTTTTGACGAGACTTGTATGATATTGGAGAGAAAGCATGAAGAATGCGCCCAGGACTGTGTACTTGTTTGCATGTGTGCTCACCACCTGGGCTAAACCAGCTGCAGAGCCGGTATTTTTCCTGCCTCTACACCAGACAGTGTCTGCAATACTGCAGGGTCTCGAAAGTCAAATTAAAACACAGTAGAAGAAAGAGCAGAAAATTACCTAAATTATTCTTCAATACAGTGTAACCAAAGTGTTCTCTCTGAAATCTTCCCTCTGCAAAGCCGCTAGAATGAACAGTTGGCACCCGTGTGCTCACGCAAGCGTGCGTGCGCGTGTACCTCCCGAATGTAACACAAACGTAACGGTGTCCTTTCCTGCTTAGAACTTAATCCACTGCAGGGAGGGAACACCGATATCTCTTTTTGCCCATCTGTCTCCCTTGTCAAGGAAAGAAATGTCTTGGAACGTCCAGACCCTCTTAGGCTTTGTTCGGCTGCAGAGCACGAGGCACAGTTTAGTTTGATGCCTTCTCAGCGGCCCTATGTACACCACAGACTAACCCATGAAACGTGCTCAGTGTCGCTCTTCTGGAAGGTGACACCGAGTGGGGCTTGGCCATTTTGTTCAGCAAGGAGCCTAGAGCAGTAGAAAGTCAAGTCTACAAAGAGCTGCTGACAATTACTGTGGGGACTCTGCAGTGAGACAATTCTCGGTCAAGGATCTCCCAGGTCCGACAAAGACTATAGGCTTCCTCTTCTAAAACCTGCAGAGATCCACGCCATTGCGCACACATTTTCTGGGGGATCATAAATTGTGCGGAGCGCACCTGTATCACCCCCAGAAGACGCCTCGCTCCCATACAGGGAACCACCATAACAGAGTAAAGACGATGCCTGGAACTTGGCATTCTGGCCCTGCCCACCTCGAGTCCTGCCCTTGCCTGTAATCCTCCCTTCATGGTACCACGTCACTCCCATTGCAGGGCGGGACTGGATCCCACCCCACACGCGCTCACTTGGCCAAGCTCCCGCCCAGGAGTGTTGGACCTGCTCCAGTGTCCAAGCACACCGCAGCGACTTGAGGCTCTGGGTAACAGAAATGTCACCAGTGTAATCAAGCCTGTCTCCACCTGTCCCTTGTTGCAAGCACCGTTCTGTCAAGGAGGACGGGTGAGTAGCTTGAGGGCATGCACCTTGGCCCGACTGAATTCAGGCTCTGCACCTACTCCTGGTCAGCCCAGACTTGTGACATGCCTTTTACAGAATCCAGGTTCCCACCGAAATCCGGTTAAATCCGGTGGTGCTGACACTTAGTGTGCAGATCTGTGCTCAGGGTCACAAGAGATAACATGTGTGCAACATGCCCATCATAGCCCAGGCACAGCACAGGGCCTTTGCACATCCGTGTCCTGCCCTCACCGACAGGAGGGTGCTATGTCCTTATGTGTGTCTAGAGCAGACTATCCAACCTTTCTAACTGGGCATCTTCAGCAAAAAATATAATGAATAATCCTCTACTAAAAACAGTGAAGGGTCCTCTAATTAGGTATCAGGGTGTCTATTTATACACACTATTGTGTACCGACAAGTCATAATAACTGTGGGACACACATACTAATAAAGAATTTACATTTAAAAGTACTTACTAAATTTATAAACAGTACACATCTTCTTTCTTCTGAAATGTATTAAGAATTTTTTTAAAGTGAGAGAAATATCTTTAAATATGACTTATTATTTTTTTAAATTTTGCCTGTCACTTCATGAGAGAGCGATTTGAAGCCCTATTTCTTACTCCAATTTACACTGATACTTGCTTTTACGACCTGTCATGGTTGAAAAGATGCCTCACCAAGAAGCCTCCGTCTCCAGTGGAGGAAGAGTAACTTCTACATTGGCTACTGCAGCGGAAGCTGCTCGCTCTCCTTCACGACCAAAGGTCACCCCACGATTCTCACTGAAAAGCAACTAGTCAATTTCTGTGGATCCCAAATGCCACAGGTTCCGCTTACAAACCACCAGAAGGTGTTAAATATAGATACTTAAACAAATGGATTCAAAACACACTGAATTTTTTTTTACAATCTTTTAAAATTGTTTAAGAATTTTTGTTTCCAAATTCTTTTTTTTTTAAATTGCATTTATTTGTTTGCGAGAGAGAGAGAGAGAGAGAGCGAGCATGAGCTGGGTGGGTGGGAGCAGAGGGAGAGGGAGAAGCAGACTCTCCAGGGAGCCAGGAGCCCAACATGGGGCTCGATCCCAGGACCCTAAGATCATGATCTGAGCTGAAGGCAGAGGCTTAACAGATGGAGGCAACCAGGTGCCGCTTGTTTCCAAATTCTTCAAGTGGGTAAATCTGAGAGTATTTAATGTGATTCAAATATTACTTAGAGCAAAAATTTTAAAGTTATATCAAAATGACAGTTTCTAAACATCCGTTTTCAAAGTGTTTGCTCCATAGTCCAAGTCTCTTCTTAAAAAGACTCCCAGGACTTGTTATCATTATCTTTACTTTCAAGCAGGATTACATGTGGGAAGGTTTTCAAGGCTATCTGCTGGCACCGTCCTTCTCTAGCCATTGTCCTCCTCCATAAATACCCGATTTGGAGCATGGATCCCTTTGTGAAAGAACACTGTATCTCCCCTTTAAAGTCGACAACCTGCTTAGAAATTTACTGTAAAGACATCTTTGGGGAACAAATGATTTCATAGCAGTGTCCTACTTCATCACCAAGGATTACAAAATGTTGCAATATAAGTTATAAGTCCATTCGCAGAGGCCCCGGACACTGTATTATGGAGCAAGATGCCAAAAGCCAATGGAAGCACGAAGTTCCTGATCTAAGCCCCTGGATTTGGTGCTGCTCGTTCACCTGCAGAGTATCACGCACGCACGCCGATATCCGCTGATGTCACGGGCATGACATCTGGAAAAGCTCAGGCTGTCTATTCCCACCTGCATGTTTTATACCAGGAAAACTTAATATAGTTATTAGTTTTAAGACAAGTAAGTTCGATATTTTTTATATCCCAATACCTTGTAAACCTCTGAGACACAGACATTCCACTTTGAACACCAACGCCCTAAATTCCCAAATAAGTGTTCGAACTCCCCCAAGATGGGTTTACTCCACCACGAAGAACCATTTTGTAAATCAGAAGTACTGGTCGGTGTCTTCCTGAGACACAAACGTAAGCTGTGGCTGTCGGTGTTTATTATGAGCAAAAGGCAAGATGAATAACTAAATTAACAAGTCGTGCACTTACATAAAATATTACAGTATGTTATGTGTACATAGCGTTAACCTGCACACACTGTGCACATCTAATTTCACACACATACCCTGAACTTGAGTTCCCACAAGCGGTCTGCTGCGTAACACGAGTGACGCGCAACTGGTGTACGTGGAACTCGTATTAATTAGCAATATCGTCTCACGGCTAAGTCAGGTGTTTATCAGATATTCATCTTTTTCCTTCACACTCTTTAACTTCCCCATCATCTCTAATTAGTCTTAAGAGTTAAAATGGCCCTAGCATCATATCCTGTGTTGTCATGGCTATAGTCAGGGTCACACACAGGTCAACAAACACTAAAATGCAAAGATCTCGATACGCCTTTCTTCCCCGAGAGCTCTCGGTCGCACACTCCTTCTCGACCTTGGTGGAATGAACGTGTGCTCTCTGCTGAGGCCCAGGTACCAGGCGGTACAAGCAAGGAGAGGCCCTTGGGCAGATGTCCATCGCTCATCCGCTCTGAGGGGCACAGTAGGCTGGTCATCCTTCCATCTTCATTTTATTATTTTTAAAGATTTTATTTATTTATTCGACAGAGATAGAGAGACAGCAAGAGAGGGAACACAAGCAGGGGGAGTGGGAGAGGGAGAAGCAGGCTTCCCGCCAAGCAGGGAGCCCGATGCGGGGCTCGAACCCAGGACCCTGGGATCATGACCCGAGCCAAAGGCAGATGCCTGACGATTGAGCCTCCCAGGTGCCCCTATTTTATTTTACGTTTTTAGAGATAGCGTGAGCGGGGGAGAGGGGCAGAGGGAGAGAGAGAAGGAGAGAATGATAAGCAGATGCCCCGCGGAGCACAGAGCCTGACACGGGGCCTTGTCTCAGGACGCTGAGATCATGACCCGAGACGCAATCAGGAGTCGGATGCCAAGGAATGAGCCACGCGTCCCTGTCCCTCTGTCTCTTGTGACGGGAATGGAGGGAACCACCGGCGGTGGAGCGTGGAGGACGGGAGTGAGTGAGGTCGGATTTATGTCCCCCCAACCGGAACCAGGACAGAAGCACGGAAAGAGGCACCTTGAGGCCGTGGGACTCCTGCTTCCGACCAGCACAGAGTAACAGTGGCCGAACTTTCTTTCTTGCCAGATACAACCAGCTGAACAGCTCCACGAAGACGCCAGGTGTGGGACTGGGCAGGACAGCGAGCTCTGAGAGACGGGCTCCCAGGCTCCGTGACTGCCCTGGCGGTTGCCTTGAGAGTCCCCAGGCGTGGCTGCGGGAGCCGGGGCAGGGACAGCTCCGCAGGGTCGCTGATGCGAGGAGACAGAGCTGAGACTCCGGGCAGACCAGGAAGGCAGGTTCTCAGGACAGGGCGCTGGAGAGAAGGGCACCGGCCTCCACGAGAGCCCCCTGCAGAGAAGCCACCGGGACCGTCGGAGGGAACATGCGGAGGCTGGGAGAAGCCCCGTCGCAGTTCCCCACAGCAAAGGGGGGCGGCACCCGCACGGCAGGGGGAAGGACGCCTGCCCCGGCAGCTGGCTGTGGAGCGTGAAACTCACAGCCTTGGGGCTGAGTACACACAAGACCTTGGCTCAACAGCCAGGAATCGTTGGCGTCTGAATATGGCCTAGATGCCGCCTCCCAGATCCTAGAAGCCCACAGTGGGCCAAACTGTCCCAAGTAACTTCACTGCTTCCAGGAGCAAAGCTCAGAAGTATCACTAGGGTGATAGATCTCGTGCTCAAAAAGGCAAAAGTCACAATATCTAGGAGTCTGTGAAGAATGGCCAGGCATAGGGGTGCCTGGGTCACTCGGCCCGTTAAGCGTCTGACTCTTGATTTCAGCTCAGGTCATGATCTCAGGGTTGGGAGACCGAGCCCCGCATCAGGCTCCGCACTGTGTGGAGCCCGTCTAAGATCCTCCCTCTGCCTCTGCCCTGCTTCCCCACCCCCACTTGCCTGTACTCTCTCTTAAAGGGGGAAAAAAAAAGAATTATAAAGCATGGAAAGAAGCAGGAAAATAAAATTCACAGTGAAGAGAAAAATCAATCAATCCAAACTTAGTTGTAGAACTAACACAGATGTTAGAATCATCAGACAAAGACAATACAACAATAATTATAATTGTAGTCTGTATTTTCAAAAGTTACGTGGAGACAGAAGATTAAAACAACGGCACCTAAATCCTATTTCTACAAATGGAAGCTGTGATGTCTGAGATGAAAGATACATGGATAAATGACAGACGTGCCCTTGGAGAATTAAAATTAGCGAATTTCAAGATGCACTCATGGAAACCGTCATAAGTAAAACACGCGGAGAAAAAAGAATTTAAAAACACGAACGAGACGCCAGTTACATGGGACAACTTCTAGTGGCCTGACGTGCCTGTAATTGGAGTAAATGTAGGGAGGGAGAGACACGGGGGACCACATGACATAACACATGACATAGCACATAACACAGCATGATTGAAGCTAATGGCTTAAAATGTCCAAAGGTAATGAAAACCTGAAACCTACAGATTCAAAATAATCAATAAAACCCAAGTACAAGCAACATAAAGAGAAGAGTATGCAGAAAACCGTCTCATTGCTCAGACCCAGGGGAGACGGGAACTCAAGTAGACAGAGGGGGCCGGCTCGGCGTAAGGAAGCCGAGATCGGGGACAGGACATTTACCATGAGAACAGCGTGAGCAGGGAGGCAGGGCGGCTCAGTTCTTAAAGCAAAAACATGATGTTAGCCTGGAATTCATTAGCCAGAGAAAGTACCTTTCAACACTGAAGGTAAAATAAAGATTTTTTAAGGCATTTAAAGGTGAGATCATCTATATCATCAGCAGACTGACCATGCAAGAAAGATTAAAGGACGTCGTCCAGCAGAAGGAGTACAGCACCAGCCATGGCTGGCCCCAAAGCCACAAGGAGCACCAGCCACGGTGATGGCACGGATACAGAGGGAGTGTAGTTTTCTCATTATTTACGTCTCTAAAAATAAAGACAGATTAAACCAAAATAATGATGGGATGTGCCCTCCATAACACATGCAAAACTAAACTTTATGGTAATAGCACCGAGGTCCAGGGGGAAGAAATGGAAATGTGATGATGCCAGGACCTGCGCACCGTGTGCGGAGGGGCGTCCGAGCGCTTGACAGGAAACTGCAAAAAGAGACGGAACGTATTCTGTAAAACCCAAGCGGCCATTACAGCAACAAGTACAAGAGTTACAGCAAATAACCCAGAGGAGACAAACAGAACTCTGTCCGAGTACCCGATCCGAAACAAGGCAAATGGAGGACAAAAGAGACAATGGGCAGAGGCGATAAAGAGAAAACGTACAGCAAGATGGTACACTCAGATCTCACACATTAATAATCACATCGAAGGTGTTACCTGAGCATCACGAGGAAAAGGCAGAAGCTGCTGAATCAGAGCAAGACAGCGAGGCTGCCCGCAGAACACATCGTACGTGCGACAGAGTGTGAAAGCATGAGAGCACACACCATGCTCGCGCCAGTCAGAGCGAAGCAGGAGTGACCATATTAATAACAAACCAAGTAGCTTCAGAGACAGGACTGTCACCAGGGATTAAAAAAAAAGGGAATTTCACAATCATACATTAAGAAAGAAGAGATAACGGCCTTACTTGTGCACCTAATAACGGACTTTCAAGCCCACGGAGCACAACTGGACAGACGGCAAGGGGAAATGGACAGACCCCCTTTTATGTCAACACCCCCATCCTAGGAGTCAGTAGATGGAGTGGACAGAAAATCAGGGGAGATGCAGAGCTGAGCCGCGCCGTCGGGCGGCGGACCGAACAGGCATTTATAGAGTGCATCAACCAGCAACATCACGTGTGTGTTCTTCTCAAGTGCACACTGGATGTACCCCGGCACCTCAAATTCCGGGTCGTAAAACAAGCCCGAGTGAATGCTAAGAGGTGCGAGTCACACGAGGTATGTTCTCCGCCCACAGCAGAATTAGAATGGAAGTCACTAATAGAAAGTTCTTTGTGAAATCCCCGAATGTTTGGACATGAAATAATCTACTTCTATATAGCCAAAGGGTCAAAGAAACACAAAAAGAGGGGAAATCTGGAAGCGTTTTGAACTGGATGAACATGAGAAAAAGCCCACAACATAGCACTTTGAGGGTTCTGCTAACGCAGTATGTCGGGGGAGACTTCGAGCGCCAAGGTATAAGGCAGAGAATAGAGACAACGAATTCAAGCTCGACCTGAAAGCCAGAGTGAGTGGAAGAGGAGAAATAAAGATCGGAGGAGAAACCCATGAAACGGAAAACAGAAGAAAGTAGAGAAAATCAATAAAGCAAAAGCTTAAGCTTCGAGAAGATTGATAAAATTGATGAATCGCTAATTAGGCCGATCATAAAAGAGAGACATGAGAGAGACAGAAAAATAAAGGTGTGTCTCTGTGTGTGTGTGTGTGTGAGAGCGAGAGTGAGAGAGGAGAGAGGAGGGAGAGAGGGAGGGGGAGACGGGAGAGGGGGGAGGGTGGGGTGAGAAGAGGAGGGGGTGGAATTAAAGTGTCAGTGTCAGGGGTAAGAGAGAAAATCAGTACAGAATGTCGCACATTAAAATATAAGAAAACACAATAAAGAAACATTATGAACAACTTTAACCAACAAATTTAGCAACTTAGATGATGCAGAAAAAATTTCCTTGAAAGACGCAAACCACCAAGTTAATTCAATAAGAAATGGGTACCTTGGACCCCAGAGAAAACTCAACATAATCGAGACCCTTCCCACGAAGAAAACTTCAGGTCTAGACGCCTTCACTATTCCACCAAACATTTAAGAAAGAAATAACACCAATTCTACACAAATATTTCAGGACATTTGAAAGGAGGGGATGATTCTCAACTCATTTCTCAAATTCGAAGCCAGACAAAGGCATTATAAGATACAAGAAACATAGAGCAGCATCTATCATGAAGATATACACCAAAATTCCAGATAAAAATGTCACAGAGTAAGTCCGCATCACAAGGTATAGAATGTCATGACTGAGTGGAGTTTAATCAGCGTCAGTAACATCGGAAAATCAAAGTAATTCATTATGCATGAACTAAAAAAGAAAATCCACATTATCATCTCTAGATGCAGAGAAATGTGACCCTATCTACCACGTATTTCTGAGTAAAACGTTTAGCAAACTAGGAATAAAAGAAATCTTCCCCCAGCTGGTAAAGGGCATCTACAGAGAATTTACAGCTTGATTTACTCCTGCGATCAAGGATGCGACAGGACGTCCTGCATCACAGCTCTTAATCATCGTTACACCGGACACTGGAGCCGGCATAGGACAACGCCATAAAAGAAACAAAATGCAGATTGACGAAGAAAAAGTACGACTGTCTTTTATTTGTAGATGACGCGATGGCTGTGTAGAAAACCTAACGAAGTCCACCAAAAAGCTACTAGAATGAATAAGTGAGTTTAGCAAGGTTGCAAGGCACAAGTACGTTTAAAAATCAGTTTTAATTCCATATACGGGTAATGAACATTAGGAAATTGAAATTAAAAATATAACTTAGAATAACACCAAAAATGTTAACTATTAGGTCGAAAATTGACAACAATGAGCAGGACCTATACATGAAAACTAAAAGAAACTCTGTTAGAAATTAAACAAGACCTACATCAGGGGAGAGCCGTACCATGTCTGGCCTTCCTGAGACGCCCTTGTCCCACACCTAGAGTTTCGGCGCCGTCTCAGTCAAAACCCTAGTGCTCGTTGCCCTCAGAAGTTGATTCTGAAATTCACATAGAACTGAAAAGGACCCAGATTAGTCAAAGCAACTTTGCAAAAGAACAAAGTTGGGGAATTAAGACTACCTGATTTCAAGATTTATTACAGCATCAAGATTCGCCACAGTGCACGGTGCTGTCCTAAAGGCAGACGCGCAGGCCAGCGGACCAGAGCTCAGAGCCCAGGAACAGGCCCACACGGAGACAATGGATTCTTGACAAAGACGAAAGTGCAGTAAATGGAAAAGGATGCTCTTCTGAACAAATAAGGTTAAAGCGACTGGATAACCATAATAAGACATTAAATGAGTGGAGTCGGATCCATACCTTGCACCGTATATAAATTAACTCAAAATAGACCCTAAACCTAACTGTAAAATATGAAACACTAAAATTTCTAAAATAAAACATAGAAGATTGTTATGACTTTGAGTTAAGCAAATATTTTTGGATACATTATCAAAAACACAATCCATAAAAGAATATATTATTAATATGGACATCATTAAAATTAAAAAGGTTTGTTCTTCAAAAGGCACAGTTGAGAGTCTGAAAAAATAAATCCCAGTCTGGGAGGAAAGATTTGCAAATCACGTGGAAGACTTGTATCTAGAACACACCACGGGCTCTTACAGCTCAGGAGTGGCGAGCAAGCACCAACGTAAAGGGAAAACAACGGGCAAATGGCTGAGCAGAGTCTCTACCAAAGAAGACATACAGAGGGCAGAAAAGCACATGAAAACATGCTTAACATCAGTGGACATTGGGGAAATTCAAATTAAAACCCCAGCGCGATGTCCTGCACGCCTGTTAGCACATAACGATAAGAAGAGCGATCGCGTCAAGTCTCAGGGACGACGGGGAGGGGCGCGGTGCTCACACGTCAGTGGCGGGGATAGAAGGGACGGGCTTTGGGAAACACTTCACAGTTTGTGAAAAAGTTAAACTTACACTGACCACGTGACCCATTCCATACCCAGGTCTGAGAGGGATATATGTATGTCCAGACCAAGACTTCCACGTGAACGTTTTACCGAATTTCAGTTTGAAACAGTCGAAGTTCAAGGTGAGCTGATAAATTCCATGCTGGCCGTACAATGGGACGCGACCCAGCAGCGCCAATCAGTGCGCCATCGATGCACAGAGCGGCCCAGAAGCATCTCCAAACACTGACATCCAGAGAAAGAACAGACAGAAAGTGCAGGCTATAGAATAGAGTTTACCTAAAATCCTAGGAAATGCCAACTAATCTCTAGGGACAAAAAACAGATCCAAGGTTTCCTGGGGAAGGGGTGGGGAGGAATGGGAAAGGGGGGCTCTACGAAAGCTTGTGGGAGCTGCCCTGACTGTGGTGATAGGTTGCAGTACACATTGGTCAGAACGTGGAGAATGAGGGGCGCCTGGGTGGCTCAGTGGGTTAAGCCTCTGCCTTCAGCTCAGGTCATGATCTCAGGGTCCTGGGATCGAGCCCCACATCGGGGCTCCCTGCTCAGTGGGGAGTCTGCTTCTCCCTCTCCTGCTCCCCCGGCTTGTGTGCTCGCGCGCGCTCTCTCTCTCTCTCTCTCTGTCGAATAAATAAATAAATAAAAACGTACGGAATTAATGCACATCAAATCCGTGGAGTTTACATACATGACTATAATTCCACTGATCTATTAAAACAAGAGGGGCTGACAAAGCCAAGGGAAGAGGCAACGCAACTGCGGTTTCCCTGCAGACTCGGGGCTGCCTGCTTTCAAGGACGCGGTGGACAGGCGTGGTCCATGCAAGAGCCACGGTGCGTGCCGTGAGCGGGAGTTTGTGGACCTGCACTGTCTCTGATGTTTCTGGTCTGGACGAGGTCACGTAAATTTTCAGACCAAGAGGCAGCGTCTTTCATTTCTTAATATGAGATAAAAGCATGAAAACTTGCACTTTCGCATGGATCAATTGGGCTGACGTGGAAATGGTACTTCTTGACTTATTGGAAGAAGGAGGTTTGGGTCTGGAGGACACGGTCCCGTTGCTGAGAGCCTGATGGAGTGGGCACGGAGGGCCGTCCAAGCTGGGCTTGGTAAGCTGTGCTGCGGGGCCCCGGTCCCCAGAGTCCTGGAGGGAAGTTCTGAGCAGACGCTCCCTATGCAGACGCGGCAGCTCAGCGTCGGTGCTGGGTATGGGCGCTGGGGACGTGACTCGCAATTGCAAACAGGAAGGTATATAGAATCGGCTTTTTAATTTTACAAAAAACCGTCTCCCCCCAGCCTCCCCTCTCTGACAGAATCCGAGCTAATGGCCTCACTCCGCGCCAGCCCTGGCACGAAGTGGTGTGGGGCAGAGAGAGAGTGCGTGGGGGTGGGAGAGAGAGGGGTGTGCATGGTCTGTCCCGCCCCAGCACAGCACGGTCCCCTGATGACGAGGCCTCAGTGATAACCGTGACCGTTCGAACGGGCGGACGGAGAAGCACTGGGAGGGACGAAGGGACGGGGCGGGACCCGGCAGAGCGAGCGGCCGCCCCTGTGCCCGGGAGGGTCAGTTTCCGGCACCTCCGCTCCCCACACTCACCGTCCCGCTGCTGGACGGCGCTACCTCAGCCAGGCCGTGGGGTCACTTCACAGAGTGGCAGCGCCACGTCCGGGTCTCCGGAGCAGGGGCCGAGCCGCAGGGCTCCACAGAGAGGGTCAGCCCTGAAGACACGGACCGGGGCTGCGGACCGCCCGGACATTCTGGAGGGTGAATTTGGAGTCGGAGCCGACTTTTCTAACTCAGCTAAACTTAGGCTCAAGATCATCACCAAGGAATGGCCCCAGAAATCGGATTTGGGCCGAGGAAAAGCCTGTTCAGAACTAGTGATAGGCGGAGAAGTCGCCTGCAGTCCCTGGCTGGGGACTGGCCTGTCCCACGGCCACAGCCACTGGGAGAGAAGTAGGAGACGAGAAAACAAACGGCATCACCGAGGAACAGAGCAGGTGCAGCGTGCACACGGGCTCCGACCCGACTCTCCCGGAGAGGCAGACGCCGGGCTCCTTCACCCCATCACCTTCGGGGGTGAGCCGGACACCTGCAGTCACAGCCGATAACCCGCAGCCCGCTCTCCCTCATCAGCCACACTTCATACGGTTGTACCTGATGCAAACAAACCAACCCTGAAGTATGAACAGCCTTGGGGCGCTGGCACTTTAGAGGAGAGACGTTAGATGGAAAGACATTCAGTTTCCAAAAGACTGGAACTCGGAAGGCAAAATTCCTGGTCACACCATCAGAATCCTCTCGTGAGGTTCTGTAGCACCTGCTGTGGCAGCCAGGCTGGTCCCCAGAGCTCTGCGGACACGGGGCCACCCACGGGGAGTCCCCGAGATACCCAAGGGCAACTCGGCATGCTTCTGGCCTTCCCGCGAGCCCGTCCGGGGAGCCCCCGTGCTCTCTGATCGGTAAGTGACTTTTCTTACAGTTTCACGGGTACGACCAGATGTTTCCCTATTGTGCTTCTAGGGCGACCGGACAACGGAGCTGAGAAATGTACACACACCCACACACAGGTGTGTAAACTATGAACAATATGACGTGTTCTGTGTCTATAGTTTTTAAAATTGTATATATCAGATGATATTTTAATACAGTTTGTTAAATGCTACATTCTGTATTACATCAATACAACTGTTATGTATCCGATTACATGTTACATACAGCATGTATGTTACAGTATCAAATGGTAAAGAAGAGTTGACTACCGTTCTCAGAAGCATGTGTCTCTGTCCTGTATTTTTCTTAGATTATAGATTTACGAACATCTATAGGAGTGTAGTATTTTAAACAGATGTTTGTAAACAGAAGATTATAAAGTGCGGATCTCGTTCGGGGTTCACCAAGAAGCCCTCAGAGAGAGAGAGGAGAGTGTAGACTCCACACAGACTCGGTCTTCATAGACTCGACCTCTCCGGCCGATCTCTCACCGCCTCGAGGGGAAGGCGTCTCAAAGTCTGGGGGACCTCCTTACATTGTCCATCAAAATCTAGAGTTGTCATGACAAAGTCCTAATCTGATGTAATAGCCAGAAAATGTTAAACATTGTCCTTTTTTCAAAATACAATTCTTACAGCTGACACCTTTAAGGGACATGGGACATCATAAGACATGCACATTAAAAAAAAAAAAAACAAACCAAAAAACCCCCAGAAAACAAAAATAAAACCAAAACCAAAAAACAAACAAACAAACACCCTACACTGACGAGCACAGGCATCTGCCGTTAAGTGCAAAGTGTCAACCTTCTTCCTGTCCCAGGACGGACAGACATCCGCCACGGGTCCCTCCGCGTCTCCTGCGCCACCTGTGTGCGGACCCAGCCCCTGGCAGGTGGGGGGGCCGAGCTGTCAACCACGGGGCTGCCCTGTCCGATCTGTGAATCACTCTGGAAACTAGAGCCGAGTCACCTCTTTTCTGGATCAAGATAAGCGAAAACCATAACCGGCGAAGGAGTCAGAGTGAAGCGGGCCCCGCGGACCGGCGCCTCCGTGTTCGCACGAGTGAAGGTCTTCAGAAGACGCTGCAGGGAAAGTTCTCTCTCACAGGTAATTTGAAAAAATAAATAACCTCGCCGCACCCGTGTGTTCCACGGCGCGGGAGCCGCGGACGAAGTCAGGTTTGTCAGCTTCACGTGCCTTTTCGTAAACAGTGTGCGGGGTTTGACGGTTTAAAAGACTAAAACCTAATTCTCGATTGGCTCCGCAGTGACATGGAGCGGAAGGCATTTCTAAAAATAGCTGGTTTGTTAGATCGCAGGGAAATATTCATTTTTAAATTATTTCCTCCACATGTTCAACCATTTGTTTCATATACTTTTACAACGATTTCACGGACCAGTGTTTATCTTTGCAAGACTGGATTTGAGCAGAAAACTAGAAGTTCCAAGTCCAAAACTCTACTTCGCAATTAGCTTCAAATTGGAAAGATATCCACCCGGCACATTTTATTTCTTCATTTTAATTTTGGAATGTTTTCAATTTTATCTTCTAAAAGTTAAAAAAAAAAAAAAAAGGAGCTTTAAGCAAAAGCTTTGGAAACACAGAAACATAGGCGAGCTCCATGTGGAAGTGAGCTCGTAGTTGAAAGTACCGTGCCTCCCACCTTCTCCGAGCGGGCCGGCTAAGGCACGCTTGCACGTGCAAATCTAAGTGCGCACGAGATCAAGGGCAGCATGGCCCCACAGAGCCCGTGTCCTGCAAATTATGTGGCTGGTCCTGTGTCAGGCATCCATCCTTAAAGATGACGCCTTTTTCTGATGCAGTTAAAAGACTTTTTCTCAGCCTCCTCCCCTGAAGCAGAGTGGCTCTCGAGCTCAAGAACCGACTCAGCCCCCAACAGGTAGAAATCTGTTCCTGCCTTCACCGTCCCACACCCCCTGGACCAATCAAGGACGCGTCCTCTGTAGACCCCTGTGAAACAGGTGGTTGTCAACCTGGAAAGGGTTCGTAATTACCCTCCCCGCCTCCCTGAGAGTGTCTGAGCCATAGACGGGGCGGGCATGGGGAGGCTCCACATTCTGAAAGCTCCAAAGGCAAGACCTCCGTCCCTCGCCCACAAAGCGCCCCCTGAGCTGCTCTCCCTGAATCTCCCGGCTAACCTCACCAGCTGCCCTGCTCCGAACTACATCAGCACCTCCCCGCAGGGTCAGGACTAGTCTGAGAGCCTGGAAACGGGTCTGACTTTCACTCGACGTTCACAGCTCACTTTCCATAACCAGGCAGAGATACTGTAAAAATGATCATCTCGTTCCACGCCACCCGTCCTCACAGTGGACGGTGATGGGACCTTAGGAAGACTAGCCAGGTGAGGCTGCATTCTGCAGCCCAGGGTCATTGTGCCTGTGACCTTTCCAGCAGACAGGACTGAGTGTGGCTTTGCAATGGCCCCTCGAGCCTTCCTTGGTGTGACCTCTGCCCAGCGTCCAGGTGCCTGTGCTGCTACCACATGCGACATGCCCAGGTCCAGCCCGGAGCATCACTGCCTCCTCCTCGCCCACCACCTCTGTCTTCGTGGAACTTGGTCCATTCTGGGATGGCCCCCCTGACATCTCTCAGGGGAAGATAAGCTTCCAGGTCCTGCACTAAGGGACGTCGTCTGGCTGCCCGTCGGCCCGCGCTTACTGGGGTAGCGGGAACGCATGAGTGCATGAATACATCTCCCCTAGAAGACGGGCAGCCCTCACCCTCACCTTCCTTCACCCACCTCCGCGTCTGACTCAGCAGGCCACTCACCCCGCCCCGAGACACTTTCCTCTCCCGGTCCGCGGGCCCCCTCTGCTGGCCGTCCTGCCGCGGAGGGCGGCTCCTCCCCCGGCTTTCAGCCGGGTCTTCCCCTCGGCTCAGCCATGGAGCACCGCGGACCGCAGCGTGCAACCCTCTGCCCTCATGTGCTTCTTCTTGGGCCAATCTCGACTGGGTGCGCGGCCTCAAGCACCGTCTCCACACTGAGGCCTCCTGGAAGGATAATCCTGGACTGACGCTTTCCTCTCATTTCAGACCAACTGCTTAGTATTTGCGCTTAGATGTCAACCCAGCATCTCACACGCTGGGGCTGCTCATGGTCCCTGCCCGCTTGCGCCTCCCGTCCCTGCCGCCAGGCAGGGAGGACAGGGCAACGGGATGCTGCCCACAGCTGGGGCTTGCCGTAGGTGCCTGCGCAGGGCCTCATCTTGTCCCCAGTCCCCAGCAGGTGTGCCGCACAGGCCCCAGGGCACATTTCTCATGTGGAAACCCGACCAGTGCTGTCTGCTAAGGGAGCTCCGGCCCTGCTATCCCTTGTTTATTTAGCTAGGAGGAAGAAGACTTTCTTTTTTTTTTTTTTTTTAAGATTTTTTATTTATTTATTTGACCGAGAGAGATCACGAGTAGGCAGAGAGGCAGGCAGAAAGAGAGAGAGAGAGAGAGGTGGGAGCAGGCTCCCTGCCGAGCAGAAAGCCCGATGCGGGATTCGATCCCAGGACCCTGAGATCATGACCTGAGCCGAAGGCAGAGGCTTAACCCACGGAGCCACTCAGGCACCCGGAAGAAGACTTTCTTATTGGGAATAGGATTTCAAATACACTACACATCACTGTTGATTTAAAACTAGTTAGAACTGGGGAGCCTGGGTGGCTCAGTGGGTTAAAGCCTCTGCCTTCGGCTCAGGTCATGATCTCAGGGTCCTGGGATCGAGCCCCGCATCGGGCTCTCTGCTCGGCAGGGAACCTGCTTCCTCCTCTCTCTGCCTGCCTCTCTGCCTGCTTGTGATCTCTGTCTGTCAAATAAATAAATAAATAAAATCTTTATATCTATCTATCTATCTATCTATAATAGAATCAACAACATAATTTAATAAATAAATAAATAAATAAATAAAAACTAGTTAAAATCATCTGAAAACACGATGTTGCCCATGAACTTAAAGTTCAGGCATCATATACTTTCTTTTTTTTTTTTTCCTTTTCTTTTCTCTTATTTATTTATTTATGTATTTATTGAACATTTACTGTATTATTTGCCCCAGGGGTACAGGTCTGTGAACACATACTTTTTAAAAGGAGGTTTTCACTAGATTATAAAAAGAACTTTAATACTTGGACTAATTTCCACCATTTAGCAGAAAACACCAGAAAAGGAATGAACGTTCGTGGATCCCCCACCGCCCCTCAGATGTGCTGATTCACGTATTTGCTCATTTAATCCTTGAGATATTCTGAAAGGCAGCCTACGAACTCCATCCTGTAGCTGAAACGAAGGCACTCGACACATTAATTACACGGCCCAATGTCACACCAGTTGTCACGACTTGCAAAAGCCCAGCACTGAGCACGGCGTTGCTGGTCCCACAGCTGGCACATCCCTGAGCAGAGACCAGAGACGACGACGCAGTCATCGGTAAGTATCAGAGGTAGTGTGAGGTGCGGGTCTATGACGCAAGCCGTACCAGACTCGATAGCTAATTCAGTATTTCAGCCTCATAATTATCTGAAGAGTCCAAGTTTTGTACAAAATTCATGCAATGGGCTCACCATAATGATTTCACTAGGGGCACAGTTAAACGAGATGCATTTGAAACACTGTCAAATAGAAAATAAACAGTATCACCCAGTGAGTGGGGGTCTAAGTGATACCCGTTCTGAATACCGTTACTCACTAGAAGAAGATTTCATGCCCACATCTCAGTGGAGAGGATTTTAGAATTCAGGGGACCTTAGAAGCATGCATATATGTATGTGTTTATTTTGCCAAACCGTCTTAATTTTACCAACAAGGTACTTATCTTTACATAAAGGCTTCTTGACTTAAATTTTTTTAAAAAATCTTTTTAAACTAACAATATATATTACAGCCTAGAAACACATTCTCTCTGGAAAACATTGAAAGAGCTCCCATTTATATAATTTACTTTGGCACAAAAAAAGTTTTCAGTCTGAATATTATGGAGATGAGTTATAAAGATGTCATAGTACCTGTGCCTCAATACTTTAAAACTCATGAAACTAGTGGCTGCTTCTATTTTTAAAAAAGTTTTAAAAAGACTTTACTTATTTGTCAGAGCAAGCGCACAGGCAGGGGGAGCAACAGAGAGAGAGAGGAGGAAGCAGGCTCCCCGCGGAGCAGAGAGCCCGATGCGGGGCTCGATCCCAGGACCCTGAGCCCATGACCTGAGCCGACGGCAGAGGCTTGACCCGCGGAGCCCCCCAGGCGCCCCGTTAGAGGCTTCTTGAAAAGTAACGGGTAGGGAGTGAGTATTTGCCCAGCGGACGCGAGGGTGGTGCTGGGTCTCGAACATATTCACTACGCGCGTTTTCGAGCTGCAGGACACCCGCAAGCTCACAGAACTGTAAGAAGCCGAGAAGGGTCTTCCCTGCCATAACCAGCCCGCTGGGGGCTCCGCTGGGGGCTCCGCTGGGGTCCCTGTGCTTTACCACACACCTGCCTGCACCCGCAGAAACACACGGACACACATGGACGGGTGTCGGGTGGACAGGGTCCCCGTCCCCGAGCACGGGCACGGAGTCAGCGGGACCGCTGAAGGCCTCGCGGGACTCAGTAAGCTTGATGTGAGGTCTTGTGCGTCACCTGGGCTGGCGTTTCTTCATGTGCTTTGTTCTGTTTTAGAAATGCCTGTACCCCTTCCCCGATACAAGACCAGGGCATGACCCGTGGTCTCACTGACGTGTGTGGCAGTGAGCGTCCTCAGCGCTGCATCCCGGCAGGTGACCTGTACGGTATGTTTCCATCGGTGGAGCTGCCGGCAAAGGGCCGTCGTGTGGAACCTGAGGTTGACCAGATCTGTCCCTGGACAGTGTGGGCCAACGTGGCTCCCACAAACCGGAACAACCGGCTTCAATTCCGAAGTCCGCCGTGGCCCGCAGGTGACGGTGACGATGTCGGAGGCGTCCGAACGATGACTGTGTGCCCCCTCTGGGCGGGGGCTGTGTCAAGAGTGTCACCTACGCCACCTGTGAATCTGTGCAGCCCCTCTGTGCCCGGCCACAGCCCACCTGGGAGCTCCGGGGCGCAGGCTGGGCGGTGAGGGCCGCGTCTGTCACCCGCTCTCCAGCCATGTCAGCGACGTGAGACCGCCTCGGGGAGCAGGAAAAGGCGGTCCACAGATGGAGGATTTGCAGGATCCTCCGGAGAAAAGCCATTTGCTTTGTAGCCCCTGCCACCGCGAAGCCGGCACGGTACCTGGCTGTCCCCTAGTCCCACTTTTAACCGTTTACTTGCCGGCACATCCGACTTCAAACACTTCCTTTCTCCGGGTTCGAGCTGCGCCCGGCGCTGCAGTGACCCGACCGCAGACGGAGCCGTGTGGCTCGTGTGACGGCTCCTCCGCGTGCTGAACAGTGATTTCTCAACACAGAAAATCAGGGCGTTGACTTTGTTTCATAACCACACGCCGTCTGTATAGAAACGACAAGGAAAACCAGGCAGCTGCTTGAGCGGAGTCTGCGATGACGGGGATACCCCCGAGCGCCACACGGGCCACCGCAGCCGCGTGGTCTTCCCGTCCCCGGGTGCCGGGAGGCGCTGCTTCTGCCCGAGTACAGTCGGCTTCAGGCTCCGAGTCCTGGATGGGACCCACCGGAGTGCGCCCGGCGCTCTGCGTCTCCTGGCCCGGCCCGGCCCGCCAGCTGCGGAGCCATGAGTCTCAGGCGCGTGCGCAGCCGCCGGCTCCTGGGACGGCCCGAAGGCGGGTCCTGGCGTGAGCTGAAAAATCCCTGCACCCCACCCGTCTCCGCCAGCCAGCCGCATGCCCGCGAGGTGACATGTGACAGTGGAAGCCAGCTCCGACCCAGATGCCGAGCCGTGGAAAATCCCCCCGGCAGCAGCTGGGGCCTCGTGGGCTCCACAGGCAGCGAGCTGACAGCCCTGACGTTGCCCGTGGCTCTGTCACGGAGAGAGGCTGCTCGCTGCGTTCAAGGACTCCACTTAAAGCCATTTT
Organism: Eira barbara; assembly: GCA_020311275.1. Classification (NCBI taxonomy): domain Eukaryota; kingdom Metazoa; phylum Chordata; class Mammalia; order Carnivora; family Mustelidae; genus Eira; species Eira barbara. The sequence continues at coordinate 1,197,302 of JAHRIG010000075.1, forward strand.
TCTCTGACTTACCTTTGATCCTCTGTTATTTGCATATCGTTCCCGGCTCAGGGCCAGAGAAAGCACCTGCGCAAATGCCTCTCGAGAGCTCTCGGGCTGTGCGTGCTCGGACGGGAGCTCAGATGCCTGGGCCGGTATGAGCCGGGCCTCAAGGGTGCTACTTCTAGAAGGCCTTTTCCTGCAGATCAGGTCCTAGTGGCAGGCTCACCCCCTAGTCTAGGGGGGAAATCCAGTCTCACCAGGTGCCAGAGCTTAACAAAGCTTAGCCGAGCCGCTTGTCTACCACACCCAGCAGAAAGGGAAGCTCTCCGTCCCTTCTCATCGGGGGCACAGCTTCCATTCCCCCAGTGGGTGGGCAGACCGGCGAGTCAGCCTGGGAGTGAGCTGTGAACAGCTAAAATGTGAGCAGGAGGGAACCACGTGCCACCGCACCATAGGGAGAAGCATGTTCTGTCCTCTGGGCACTCACCCACCCTTGTCACATATCTGCCTGTCGCCCTGCATCTCTCTGCTGCTCTGTCTCTCTCTCCCACTCTGGAACTCTTCATCGCCTATTTCTCTGTCTCCCCGTATCTTTCTCTCGCTAGCTCTCATCGATTTCTCTATTTCTATCTATCTATCATCCACCTGTGATGTGTCAATCCCAATCTCTCCCACTGGCTAATGCTAGAAGCACGTGTAAGTTGACGGAGGCGTGACACAAGATGTCCAAGGCTTGTTGGGGACAAACCACACATACGAAAGCAAAACCACTGACAAAGCATTCGAGGGTCCACACAGTGGAATTCTATTCAGCTCCTCCACACTCCCTCGATCCCACATTTAGTCATCGTTTGTTTGGTTGGTTGGTTTTATTTAGGTTCTGGTTTCGTTTGATCTTCAAAGCAATCAGAATAAGCAACCGGCCATGGTGGTTCTTCTCTGAGGGACGCACAAGTTCTGTCGGAACAAGGAACACCCACAGTTTGATGCCACAGATCCACGTAGCAATAGAGGAAATTTCATTCTATGGTTGTAGCATAGGTTAATCTTACAGTGTATCCCCAGGAAAGACAGCCGAGAGACAGGTTTTTAACTTCCTGAAGTTTCTATCCCTCCTCTTCTCCGTTTCCCTCTCTGTCCTGCCCCTGGACCAGCATTTCCGCCTGAACGGCATTTCGTATGTCTCGGGGCCGTCAGAGTGCCTCCGTGAAACAGGGAGCAGAAGAGAATCTAGCGGGCGGAGCCACTAGGCTCACCGGCTGGGACACTGTTTGTGAGACGTCTGACTTAGGGCCTGGCGCCCGTTCAGCTCTCACTCCACCCCCGACTGTAGTGGGTAATGCATATGTGTATTTGGAATTAATGAGTGAATAATAATTTTACAAAGCTCCCATATTTCATGTCTAGGAAGTCCTGGAGAAACAGAGCAGAGCTTTCTCAAGGTCATACAACGCGCTACACTTGGTCAGGACTGCACTGGATTTCCACCTCCTTGCTCAGCGTTGTCTCCTCCCTGCTGGAGCACCTTATCTTCGTATTTGTTTATGGAATTGAAACGAAGGTTGAGAAAGAACAGCACAGGCAGCCTGACGTCACCGTGGAAGGCGCGCATTTTCCTCGAGTCACACCTGGGAGGGAGTCAGTCGAATGTGAGAACACTGCCCCTTTCCACCACTGACTTCTAACAAGGCAAAAACAAGTGGGGGTCCCAGGAGGAAGCAAATTTCCAACGACCAGGATCCCACACAACATGCAACGGCACGTCCCGGGGACTGGGTGACGGCACGAGACCCTTGAGGGCAGAGCTACCTGCTACCTGAAACGCCATGGCACGGGGTGCCACCATGGCCCTTGCCCCCATCTCCGAGGCGGCTTGCTCTCCTCTGGTGGGGTCCCCACACCTGCTGCAGACTGGCCTCGGGCTGGTTTCCAGCGGTGCCCGAGACGGCTGGTGCACTCGGCGCACGGTAGAAGGGAGGAAAAGGGGCAGCCTTTGGCACGCACTAGAATGAAGACCACGGACAAGGGCTCCCATTTGCCTCGCGAGGAGATTTCCAGAGGAAGCGGAACCAAACACCGTCAGACCCACATCAGACGGCACGTGAGCCCAGAAGATGGAGCAGCTGCTTCGGGTAGCGAGGGGCGATGTCGGCGACTGCACTGTTGGACAGAACTAAATCCGTACGGACTGCGGTGTCCAGACTCCTGGATTGCTTTGGCCTCTACCAATGACTTGGCGTTTTGTTGTACTAAATAATAGTCAGGAAAACAGAAGTAACTTCTGACTGCTCAGAAATATTTTCTGTTATGGGGACTTTTTTCCTTGCGAGAGGCAGGGATGGGAACAGAGGCACGGAGACACCGGCCTACCGGCCAGCCTGTGACTCCAGGGCATTGTACAATACAATGTGAAATCAATCTACCAAGAAAACCTATTCCGTACATTTTAAGTGGCAACTTGTTTATACTCATCAGGTCAAGAAGCTAGATCTGTGAAATGCAAGCGTGCCTTTGTCTCCGTAATGCGTGCACATCCTTCTACTCATCATGGATTGAGTCAGGCAGAGTACGGAACGAGAACACCATTCACACGCACCGCTGTTCTCCAGATCATTCCAATTAAGAATAACAGCATTGAATGAGCTTATAGTTTCATACTCGTCTTGGCTTTCCTGCTCTGAAGACCACAGACTAGGAAGGGCCCCAGTCGTGCTCTCTGCTGTTTGTGGATGCCTCAGACGACACGCTTACAATTGGGCAAATTTTGAGAAGTTTTAGCATTTGTTTTTGATACATAATAAATGTATTCACTGTTATTCATGCTTGCGGCGAAAGGGTGAGACGTCAGGAGAAAGCCTACTCAGCACGGGGCTTGTGCTGCTCAAGCCGGTGACGTCCTCGGGGACTACCCCACTTAGAAGGCCCGCACTGGTAGGCTGGCGTTTCTAAGAAGCAATGACTTCGCAAGGGTTGAAGAATGTCCTGGCTCGAATCGCGGTGCCTCTTCCAGGCTTGTGGTCTCGTGGAGGGGATGTGAAGCTACACCCACTCCAAGGGCTGCCTGGGGCCTGGAGCAGTGAAGGGAAGAAACCCGGACTGCTCCCGAAAGCGGGCTGGCTCGCTGGGGCAGGGCAGGAGCGGGATGTCCAGGCCTCCTTCCCCCCATCCCCTTGCCCCAGTTCATCTCTCCCTCCCAGTCTCTGGCCCCTTCTATTCGCAGCCCGAGTCTCTGGTGCAGCTGCCACGATCTGGACCTGCCACCCCTGGTGGCCCCTCTGTCGGCCTCCTCCTCTGCGTCCTGTCTGCTCACCAGAGCACCTGTCACAACCGTGGACTCTCCTTCAAGTCCAGCCCGGTGTCCTTGTGGCCACTGTGGTGCCGCCTTAGAGGCCCATTTCTTAGCCGGTTGAGGTCATTCCTGTCCCTGGCACCGTCCACTCCCCGGCCTGTGTCACCAACGCAGCCACCTGGCCAGCGTATGGGAGCATGCTGTGTCCATGACCCTGCGGGCCCTTTGGGGCTCATGCGTGATTTCTTTCTGTCCTGCTGCATTGTCATTGGCCAGGGCACCGGTCATTCAGCACAACTCTACCCCAACAGTCCCACCACCACCCCCCGCCCCCAAAATCGGTGCTGAGCCTCAGGTAGCCGGTGTATTTCCAGGAGGGCTGTGAGCTTGCATTGTTGAACCTACTTCCATACTTTTCACATGCGCCGTCGCTCACCCCGCCATTTACCCATCACCCTAGTTGAAGCAGGGTGTTCCCACCGAGCTGGGCGAGCGCAGCTGTGAGTGGACCTGCCGCCGGCACGCGGAGGGGCAGGTGTACCCAGAGGAGCACGTCCCTCCAGAGCGAGGACCACTGTCTGCGCCGCGCGTGGAGGTGTGAGGTGCACAGAGATGAGCCCTGGAGCTCCCTCTGACTCTCCAGGAGCCCGGGAATTCCCAAGTCACGGTTGAGCCCATTTCTCCCGGCGGCAGGCTCAGAGTGGCCCCAAATCTTGATCTGTCTGAAAACTGCCAAAGACTCAGTGGCTTTCTTCTCTTCAAAGGACTTGGAAGGAGGTACTAGAATATCATCATCCCGCGTCTTCCTCTTCCGTCCTCCTCTGCCCTGCCCTGCCCAGACCCCTTCCTGCACCTTTCCTCCCAGCCTTGCCTCACTGCCCGGCCCCCGAGCTCCCTCTGACATGGGGACAGTCAGGACTAACTGCCCCGGTCGCCTGCGGAGAACCTGCGGCGCTGCTGCACCTGGGCCAGACGGCTGAGCTGAGACCCGCGCAGCAAACATGGGTCCGTGGTCCGTCTTTCAGGGCTGGAGACTAGAACTTAAACGCTCCCCCACAAAAAGAAATAGTAACTTTGTGGAGTGACAGATGCTAGCTAACTAGGCGGTCATTGCACTGTGCGTGTACGTATCAGGTCAGCTCATTGTACCCAGGAAACTTACACGGTGGCACCTGTCAGTGATACCTTGTTTTTAAAAAGTAAGTAAAATCCTCACGTCACAGTCTGGGGGGCTTAGATAGAGACTGACATAGCCAGGAATACTGTTCTGTCATTTTAATGTCTCAAACACTGCTCTCTTTGCTAATAAAGAAATTACCACCATGCAAGCCTCATTCTAATAACCTTCCGGTCGTGACTCCTTATTCTAAATGCCCACAGAGTCAGGAGAATGGGTCTCCCTTCAGGAGGCTGGAAATGCCTGTGATGCGCAACGGTCAGCGGAGGTGACCCCCACAGGCCAGCCCCTGCCCAGCACCAGGTGAGTGACGTCCTTCCCCCAAAGAGGGAGGCCAGGAGCTGAAGCTGGTCCTCAAAGTCTCGAAGGTGGGACTCTGTGAGGGCAGAGATGACTTTTGCAACATGCTTCTATTTTTTTTCTTTAGATTTTATTTATTTGTCAGAGAGAGAGCGAGAACGAGCACAAGCAGAGGGAGTGGCCAGCAGAGGAGAAGCAGACTCGCCACTCGGCAAGCAGCCCAATGCGGGGCTCGATCCCAGGACCCTGGGATCATGACCTGAGCCAAAGCCAGATGCTTAACCAACTGAGCCCCTTGCCCTCAGGCACCCCCTGGAGCTAGCTTGTGCTTTGCTTGAGCTGTTGGGGTGTCCTGGGGAACCCCAAAGTTCAGACACACTTCCAACTGGTCACCACACTCGGCTAGATACATGAAGGTCAAAGTCGGGTGTTTAAAGACTAGGGTGTAGAGGCACTTACAGGCTTTTATTTTATTTTCTTTTTTTTACATTCATTCATTTATTCAACTAAATCTACTGAACATAAGTTATGTTACAGTTACTGTGTTAAGGGAAACAAAAAATAAACAACAACAGCGACGACAACACCAACAAAGCAGGAGGGATCCAGGTTTCAAAGAAAAGAGAAAGTCCAGCACCAAACCTGTGTCCCTTCTGCCTTCTCAATTCCTAAAAAAGACTCTGGTGGCCCTGAACTCTACCAACAGGCCCGTGTGATCCAATCTACAAACTTTTTCACTGGTTGGCTTGGCCACAGGCTTTTATTTTCACGTGTAAGGTCCTTCAACAAAGAGTTGTGTTTTAATTTCTCCACAAGGAAAAGCCAAGGTCACTGCCTTGTGAAGGGAGATACGTGTTTTATGAGACTGTAGCTGCGCTGTTCTTTATGCAACCCCAGGATCTTCTCAGCGCTACGAAACACAGGGGAAAACCTGATTTGCGGCACTTAATGAAACAAAGTTTAAATTGAGGCCACGATCTGCTGTTGATGAAGCAGGCCCTTGTCTGAGAACCAAGAGCTCCGTGGCCTGGGGCCACGTGCCTGCTCCGCTGGGCTTCCGTCCGCTGACCTCCGAACCGCGGCAGCCGCCCACACCAGCAACTCCACCGCTGTGGCCGGGAAGGCGAATGTGGTCTGGCTAACCTCAGGGGTGTGTACCCAGGGGCGATCTCAGGTTCATATGGAACACCCTGGACATATGTGCTTGAAGAACATTCTCCCCTCCTGTCAGTGTCTGAAGGCGACTGTTCACCAACGGTCTAGTCGGGGCGCTGGACTCCACACGAGGGAGCAGGCGTTTTCATTTGCTGGGGGATCCCCTCTCGTTCGGGGGAACCCAGGGCCTGAGCAACCTCAGGCAGAAGTGCAGCCTGACACAGAAGCCGACGAGCACTGTGTGCCTGGAGGCTGTGGGCTTTGCAAGCACAGACTCAGAGCACCATGCAATGCGCCCTCGGAGGCCGGCTCCTGATCAAAACCCTGGTGCAAACGTAGGTGTGGCAAGCAGGGCACGTGGAGCCCCATGCTGACGAGGTGAGGCAGTGGAAGCCCCATCAGACCTTTTTCTGAGTTCTCCTTAGGAGCTCCTAGAGCCACAAGCATGCCAGTCCTGTGAGAGCTGGAGCGGACCTTGACCTTGTCTTCCGCGATCTGGACTAGCAGGAGATGGGGGTGGGGGGCCTTGCAAGGGAACTGCCCAAGAGGACGGGTGATCTGGGGACCAGCACGCCACACGCTGCCCCTGTGGACTTGATCGATGGCGCTAGCCATGCGGAGCCCGTTCTCGAATCTCAGAAAATGCTGGCAATGGTAGTTCCTATTTAAATGTTCTTTTACATGACAACGCATTAAAAAAAAAAAGCAATGTTAATTCAAGAGCAGGACACGAACGTGCTAATATGTCCAGCATAGAGCCGACACCCGGCTCCTCCATTCAGCGCTGTCGCGCCAGCATGAGGGGACCCTGGACGCAAGATGCTCGCGTGTTGACTCTAGGCAAGTGCGCACAGACAGACGCACGTGGCAGAAAGAAGGCAGGAGCCCCTTGGACAGCGCCGAGGACAAGGCCGCCGTGACTTGCTTTGCACATATTCTTACGGGCGAATGATTTCTCCTTCATGTTCTCCACCGCTATTGCGACATACTGCGATGCACACCGGCGGTGGAAAGCTAATCCTAATTCTACACAGAGAGGTCAGTGCAGCAGAATTCAAATAAGGAAAAAACACACTACAGATGAGGGGTCTGTTCGTCTGAGAAGGAAGCACTTCCTGCTCCGAAGGGAGAGTGGGCAGCAGCCGGCCCGGGGCCGCGGCACAGCGCCGCTCCGTGCGGCCGGCTGTGAGCGTCCGCTCCCGACTCGGGCTCCAGCTGCCTCCCAACTCTGCTCTGCTCACTGCCGTCTCGGCCCAGAGAACATTGCCCCATTTCTCCAGGGAGCTGGTCTGGCTGCCCCGGCTGCCGCCAAGCCACTAAGCACGGTCGGCAACGAGAGCATCATGGAGAGAGGCGGCTGCGCAACCAGCCGATGGGCCGGCCCGTGGACAGGCCTGGGACACTGTCTCCCAGACAGTGGAGATGCGCACGCAGGGCCCCTGCTCTCCCCGCCCCCAGGAGTGCTGCGGGGGGCCCTGCTCTCCTCTCCCCTGCCGGCTCTGCAGGTCCCTGCTCTCCCTTTGCTCCGGGGGTCCCGGCACTCCTTCTCTTTGCTTCTGAGTTTTCCCTTTTTTCGTCATTCCTTCCTCCAGTCTTTTGCACTTGCTCATCGCTCACTCTGCCACCCGACCACTTTGTCAAATGCCGTGTAAATTTAGCTCCTGGTTCATTTCAAATAAATGAAACTATTTTATGATTTTATTTTAAATAAAATGTTTTACTCCTTGCTCTTAAAAGTGGTTGTGGTATACGGACCTAGTTTTCCAAGTGTGCGTGTGTTCAGGGAAGATGGTATAAATTCCCGAATGACAATAGTGGTTGTTTCCAGATGGAGAGATTTGGGGTGATTTCTCTTTTCCCCCTTTACTTATTATTACTTGGCAATCTTACATAATTAAATATATTGTTTTCCTAGCAATAAAAATAAAATATATGCACCTAACTCCTTGTAGAAGTCTCCAAACAAAACAAGAAAAAATGGGTGTGCCTTTTCTTCCATGTACCCTTGAATTGCATTATTTGAAGGTGAGGTTTGGTGCCCTTGGACAGAACGGTCTCCCCTGCGCTCATCATGGCTTCTCTCTGTGCAGAGAGCATCACAGGGCAAGGTTGCAGAGGCCACCGCAGCGGCTGGGTGGGTCTCTGCAGTCCTGCTGAGAGCACGTTCCCTTTCCCAGCTTGTCAGGGAGTTGCAGAAAGCTTTCCTATTTCAACAACTGAGACATTTAGGTCAAAAGTTCTGCTGTTAAGAACCAGGACCAGAATGACATCCTAATTTTCCATTCATAAATTTGCTCCCTGCTGCTAGGGTTCGGCTTGCAAGCCCTCTGGTCATCACCACTGTGCATGTCCCCGTGTCCTGGAGAGATGGTGCAGGGGAGGGGGGAGAGAGACAAAAAACTATTGCCAATGCAATGTGTGACGCTTTTTACTTCTTCTTAAAGTGTGTGGCTGGAATGCTGCCAAGACAGTGTTTGGTTTCCTGAATTTTGCACATCAGTTGGACACACCTAGGTGTCCTGAGGGCACATTTCTCAGCAAACCTCATTTGAACTTACCCCTTGTTCTATCCTGCTGTATCCAACGGATGGGAAATGTGATCTTTAAAGGGACTTTTAAATACATTTCGACTTCTTATAGAATACATCTCTTTGAGTAACACAGATGATGAGAAAAGCTGGGGGAAGAGGCAGGGTTGTGGAGCCCTGTGGCATGGACCGTGGCCGCCCCTACCTGTGCCCATCCCTGGCTGGCATGGGGACCCCTGCACCACTCACACACTCTTCAATGAGGTCAGGAACAAATTTCAATGTATTTTTGTGGACAAATTTAAATACAGCCCTTGCTGCGTGAACGGAATGCCCACTATGCCTTGACTGAAAGAAAGAGAGCAGGAAGTACAGTGTGATTCAGTGGCGGAAGCTCTCGTCACTTAAGTAACTGGAAAATCAGAGTTGAATATTAAGAAAGCTTAAAGTGGGCCAAACTTTCCTACAAAGAATTGCATGAGCACAGACAACAGATCCTCCTTTTTTGTTTCTGTAAAGCCTTGCTCAAGGCCTGACAGGAGTAGAGACCAGTAAATATCCACGAAAGGGACAGATAAGCACGGCGTCCTTACTAAGTGGCCCAGTGTCACTGGTATTGCTACGCATGTAACCAAGGAAGTATGAATACTCTTCCAGGCGCCTCCCAGCCCCACCTGAAGACAAATCACATCTTCTCTGCCCCGATAGAAAGAACTGGACACCTTAGCCAGGAGAAAACGTCCCATCCTGTCCTTTCCTCCCGTGTCTTCCATTTCCTTAGAATTTGTTCTGGACGTTGTTGAGAACAGTGGCTGGCACCAGCAGGGGCTCCATAGGCCATGCCACAGGGGCGATGCGTGCAGCTGCTCTCTACATGGCTTCCATTCTCCAAGCACTCGACACCCCAGGGGATGTCGTGGGCACTCTTGGGAGGAAGCAGAACAGACCCTACTCCCCAGAGACCCCAGGCACAGATCGGCCACGGTGGTCGGGCGTGCAGAGGAGGGCCCACGTCAGCAGACATCGGGCCTCAAAGAGTCCGTCTAGTGGGTGGGCGTTTGCCTGGCCGGGGAAGCCAAGTGCCAGGTGCTTGCGGAGGGTCATGGCAGCACGCGCTGCGGAACCAAAGCGCAGGCCGGGTTTTAACAGCCGGTGTAGAAAGAAGAGGTCAGGTCCCCAGCAGAGACAGCAGTTGGGGAAGGCGCTTGTGGGCCAGGGAAACCCTCATATGGGTCTGCTGGCTGAAAAGTGTACCCCAATTGCAAACTGGGAGAAAGTCGAGGAGGGCCCAGAGGTAGAGGGAGGGAGGACTGCGTCCCAGCGGGGCCGGAAGAGGGAGTCTGCCCTGCCAACTCAGAAGTAAAAGGGAGAGTCAGAGGCTAAGGTCCAGGAACAGGAATTGTGTTAGGTAAGAACACCCTGTACCAGAGTTTCCCGAACACGCGTGTTGCAGTCCAGCTTTGTGCAGGCTAACCCTATTTTCAAAGCCCGGGGAGAGTTTACTTATTCTAAGACATTCTTGGTAAATTCTTTTGCAAATAGAACAATTCTTTTGTCAAATAAATAATCTGCTAGGCAACCTTATCTTTTGGAAATTTGCTTAAATCAGACCGTAGTCTCCTGTAGCAGACTTAATTGGGACAGCTGGATTGAGCAACCCAAGGAGAGCGAGGCAGAGACAGAGACACTAAGGCAGATTTCGCAGTTTTGTTAACGCCAGCTGCGGACAAACGCGGGAAGTCCCGAGCTTCCTCGGTCACCAGTTACATTACCTGGAACAGAATACACATTCGAGCTGGGTTTTGACCGTCTCATTCCAAACTAACCCAGGGCCAGAGCGGGAACGGAGCTGGCTCGAATGCTTTAACCTCGTCTCCATTCCCAACACGCCAGCTGCGTGAGGTAGAGGAAGTCGGAACCCAAAAGCGCACCTTTCTCGTCCGGTTAACTCTTTTCCGGTCTCTGTAATGACTCAGTGGAATGAAGCTGGGCTTTCTGGATTCCAGCGGCAGCTGCCTGAGACACAGCGATGTCGCTTTGGCATCTGAACGCTACGCTACACATTTCAGTATATCAAACTACTATGACTCTCAAATTAGTTTCTAGTGAAAAAATGCCCACATCACAGAAAAATACTCGCCCTAATGGGCAACCTTGTTAGCGGCTGTTTCCGCAGAGGCTACACGCAGGATCGCTGCACTGACAGACTCAATTTTTTGAATGACTGAATTTTAGAGGCACCCCAAAAGCAATTAAATACGGTCTCCATAATAAAATACTCACAGAATCCTAGAGATTATAATTTCAAATATGGTTCTATTTATGATGATGTGTGTTTGGTCCATAGAAAAATATTTATGCTTATCCTAAGATGCTTACTTATCAAACTACATACAGATACTTCCATGGAAAGTCTCAGAAAATGCAACCCCCGTGTGCTGTCATCTCTGGTGGGGAGGAGCAGTGTCCCCAAAGACCCACCAGTGTCCTTCAAGTTTTTGTTTGTTTCCATTTGCAAAATTAAATAAGAAACGTTTGAAAAACTCTTGGTCGGTGGACATCTGAGAAGGGGCACAGAATGCCCTCGTAAATAAAAGAGGATAGTGACCCAGCTTCCACAGTCCTTTATGGGATATAAATGTTCTTCCACGATCCGACTATACTCGTTACACTCTGTACAGCAGGCGGGACAGCTCACTTGCTGGCATTCTGGACGAGGAAGCCGCAAGGTTGAGTGTCTTGAGGCTCAGTTATTTGTAACAAGGCTGGAGGTCGCTGGGAGAAGGGCAGGACGCACAGCCCAAGGCGCACTCGACCACGACAGGTGAGGGAGCTGTTCCTGCATCAGCCCGGGGAGCAGGTTTTGCATAGCAGAAAAACATGATAGAAATGCAGAGTCGTGCCTAAGAAATGATCTTTGGCAAAAACTGGTGCTCCCGGATGTTGTCTGAGTGGGCACTGCCCTCTGACCTATGCCCTATGACCTGCCTGCTCTCATCTTTAACCGAGAGATCATCTGGGAGACGTGAGATGCTGACATAATTATTCTGAGGTCATAGGTAAGATAGCGACGCGGAGGAAAAACTACTCGGCTGTTAGCCACTGTGCACAATGCTGTGTTCCATTGCACACTCCGAGCCATCCAATGCATGCACCAGGAACCAGGGAGGGGCGGGGCACAGACCACCTAAGCTCCCAGACACGTGACCCAGCACGCCCCTGCATCACAGTTTGGGACGGGGTCTGCTTCATAGGAATGCCTCCAGCAAGGCAAGCTCTTGCACCAAAGGTGATTTTTAAAATGTGGGCCCAATGGGCAGAACCTCGAGGAACAGAGGAAAGGACGGGGCAGAGGTGGGGACCGCGGTGGGAGGGGAGCAGCCTCGTCCAGGCAGCTGGCTGCGGGACGCTTGTGTAGCCCCTGCAGCCAGCCGCCCACTGTGTGGGCTCCTGCGCCTCTGCTGGGTCGTGGAGAAGAACCTGGCCGCCTGAGCCCTGGACCCCCTCCCTCTGGCCTGTGGGACCGTCCCCACCCGCCTGGAGCGCGGTGACTGTCCCGACGGCTGGGGTCCTTTCTTCAGGAGGAGGAATGTTGATTAGGCTTTGAGTCTTGGCATCATGTGAGCCAGGAATTCAAAGTGTCACTGGGCAGACGGACCTCACCCATGTCCTTCCCCAGGGCGCACAGACCGCCACGAGCTGTGCACGCTGCGGAGCGCCTCTCCTCTCCACCCCCCTTCCGTGTCACAGGCCTTCCTGAATCTTGCATAAAGTAATGGGTAGAAATTCTTTTTTTTTTTTAAGATTTTATTTATTTACTATTTATTCGACAGAGAGAGAGCACAAGCAGTGCTGGGGGGGTGGGCAAAGGAGAAGCAGGACCCCCGCTGAGCCGGGAGCCCCACCCGGGGCTCCATCCCAGGACCCTGGGATCATGACCTGAGCCGAAGGCAGATTCTCAACTGACTGAGCCCCCCAGGTGTCCCCATGGGTGGAAATTCTTAACTCAGCATCTGGAAGATAGTGTTAGAAGTTTTAGCTTCCTGGTGATTCTAGCGATGCCAAAAAGAAACTGTCAAGCAAACTCCAAACATAGCAATCGGATTGCCACAATCCGAGGGTCCTCAGAGATCTCCCACCTGCGCTGCAGAAGCCAGTTTAAGATCTGGAGCCGCAGCAAACGGGAAAACAGCAACTACCGGTTCTCATAAGGTTGGATACCCATAGGTTCGTCAGGGTCGGGGTGAAGCTCAGAAGGAAGTACCCTAACTGACATCAACTTATCAATTCATGGAGTGGCCATGAAGTGCCATCACTTTCTGTGTGTACATTGACCTGGACATTAGACCATAAATAAAATCCTGAAACACTCCGTGGAGCTGTAGATCCAGTTTAGATCCAAATGAAAAGCCTGCGTGGAAGAAGGAGAATTTAGCTTTGAGTCTTAATGTCATATTCTAAGGTGACGGAAATGAAAATGTCTCTTTGAGACACAGAGGGTACGGGGGCAGGGCCTGCGGAAGGCAGAATCATGGCCCCAAACGCCCACACCCTAACCCCTGACCTGTGACTATGTCGTCTAACTTAGCTGTGCTTGAACCGAGGATCTTGGGCTGGGGATTTTTCTGGACTACCCAGCAGGGCCCGGTGTAATCACACGGTCTTCATAAGAGAAAGACGGAGGCCGGAGAGTGGGACAGAGGAGGAGAGGCTGGGCTGCTGGCTCTGAGGACAGAGAGGGTCCATGAGGCCAGCAGCACAGGTGTGTCTAGAAGTAGAAAGGCAAAGAGATGGTTGTCCCTGGATCCTTCCAGAGGAACAGCCCCGAGAGAGTGAGTGTAGCCTAGCAGCACTCGTCTTGGATGCACAACCCACAGAGCCGGAAGGAAATAAACTTGCACTGCCGTGGCCTGCACGTGCGCGATAATCTGGCGCAGCAGCCTCGGAAACGCCGGCAGGGTCCTCGGCTTCTGGTGTGCGCAGTCTAGCGTCACCCACCTGAGGGCACCGGTTTATTTTTTCGTGACTTGAAGCGGAGCGAGGAAGAGAGCTGACAGCGATAATTAACTCAGCAGGTTCCAGGAAACGCACGCACGTCCCACAGGAGCAGAAACCGTCAGGTGCCAGGAAGGAGATGACGGCTTCCACCCGAAGGAGGACCCCCTCCAGCACGCGCACGCCTGCCTCCCTGTCACCCTTCCCGAGGCTGACACGAGTGGGCCGTGGGGCCGGAGCCGGAGGGCTGCGCCCGCCGCATCGGCGCCCGAGAGGCCCGCACAGGACCTCGAGGCGCGGTCGGGAAGGTGAGGGGCCCCAGCTGGGACACGTCGCGGTGCTGGGTGGGTTCTCCCGTCAGTCGCTGCCTCGCCAGTGTGCGCCGTGTGCGAGCCACTTCCGGGCCACTTCCCCCTTTCGCTTGCTTCGGTGACTGATCATTATCCATATTATTTATTCCTGTGACGGAATCCACAGTCCCTCAGCGGAAATCAGCGTAACACGGAAAGGGCCCCATGGCAGGTGAGGACCAGACGGGTCGTTAGAAACCGTAAATCTCCATTCGCTTCTGCGATGAATGCTGCTTAACTGTACTGATCACTTACTTATTAGGAACCAAAGTAGCTAAACTTCAGCCGATTACATCCGGCCTCAAGTGCTTTCGAAGGATAAGGTGAGTGACTGTGGCTGAGCTCCAGACCCACCTGTGGATGTGAGTGACTTCCCTCAGGCCATTCCAGAACCTTCTAAATGGGGCTGACTTGTCTGCACGACCTTCACAGACCGGCCTGAGTGGCCTGCCCTGAGCGTCTCTCCTGTCCCTCTCCGTGCCAGCGTCAGCTCTAAAACGCTCGGTCCGAGTGTGCAGACAAACAAGAATCGTAGCCTTACCTACAGCTGAGGAGAACCGGAGAAACCCGATGGTACCGTTAGAAAACAGGTAAAGCTATGGTAACTGCACCAACGAGAATACTTTGTAGCCTCTTAGACTAACCTTGACACAGACTTTAATGCTGTGATGAAGGGACCTCGTAGAAGGTGACACGCAGAAACCCACGACGCGTTAACGTTTGTGAAAAGCTGGTTCCTCTAATCATGAGATGAGGGCGATTTTTACTTTTCTCACGGCTTTCTTTTCTAGAATTTGCTTACAATGAGCAAAATTCCTTTTGTCATCAAAGAAATCATAACGTAAACTATTTCTAAATGCTCTAGGAGTAGATACACGTCTGGTACGTCTCAGGCTCGCCCTCCCCCACCGCGGCTTGCTTCTCGCCCTTGAATGGGGGGGTCCTCCCGGGAACTTCTGTGTCTCTCCCTCCAGCACATGGTGGGGAGCCCCCACGCCGTCAACCTCAGAGGAAGCCGACGTCAGGCTGAGTCCAGGCCTGCAGCCACCTTCCCACCTTACAAGAGTCCTGGCATCCCGTGAAGGTCAGCTACCGGAAGGAGCACGTTTGGGAACAACCCGGACATTGAAAGAAAAGTGTGAGTCAGCCGAGCAAGATGCATCGTGTTTTCTTTAATGCCCAATAAACGCTTCCGTGGCTCGATCATCGCACGCTGCTAGTAAAGGAGTGATGCGACGTGAAAGTTCTCTGCAAGGTGTAAACGCAGTCATAGACCCATTTTCAAGGGTGTCCTACTCTCACAGAAAATTTACCCACGACTAGTTCAAGAGCTTCTTTTGAGCATCTAAGAAGGACCAGGTTAAGTTAGAAAGAAGCTCATTTAAGGTCATGTGGTCATAGTAGGCTCTCAAAGAAAACAAAATACGAAAAGAGATTTGCCTAAAGTTATTCCAGTTTAACCCAAGGGCAAAATTTAAACTAAAATTCAGCCTTTCCTGCTATCACCTTAATCCTGTGTCAAGTGTTTGAATGGCTGGAAGGAAGGCAGAACGACCCCGCACCCCCTAATGCCTCAGTTTACCTTTCTGACTTTCTCTGTCATGTACAGAGCCCCAACTGCGTCATGAAGGGGCTTGGTCCCCGACTCTGATCACCTGTTTCTTTGTCTGAACGACCCCACTTCCCTCTTCCTCCAGCCCGTGGTGTGGATTCTAGGTGGAGAGTCACCCTTTCCGTGGCCTCTTTCTGGACCCCAGTAATTTCTCCATCATCCAGTCTCACGGCTCTTGCTGATTATCTGTACCGCCCGAGCTGGTCTTATCATTTACCTCCAGGGACATCCACCCGTGTGTCCTGGATTCTGCAATCCTGGGGTCAGTGACATAGCTCCACACAGCGTCAGCACAGGAACTGTTCTTTAAAAAACTATATTTACTTATTTTAGAGAAAGAGAGAGAGGTAAGGACATGGCAGAGAGACAGAGGGAATCTCATCAGGCACCAAGGCCACACCCAGCGCAGAGTCCCATGCAGGGCTCACTCCCATGACCAGAGACTGACCTGAGACACAGTCAAGAGTTGATGCTC
This sequence comes from Eira barbara, assembly GCA_020311275.1. Lineage (NCBI taxonomy): Eukaryota > Metazoa > Chordata > Mammalia > Carnivora > Mustelidae > Eira > Eira barbara. The sequence goes on from JAHRIG010000075.1 coordinate 1,213,165, forward strand.
AGCGGACTGAGCCGCCCGGGCCCCAGTGCAGAACTGCTCTTGCAACATAAGCAATTCCTACCGTAACTGATTTATAACTTCTAGAATGCAGGAGCATGTACGTAAGGCAGGCATTTTGTGGATACGATGGCAGAGGAAGGTGGAGGGTTGGGAGCTGGGGACGGGGTGTGGCCTTGTCTCTCTGCCCAACACGCTAAGACTGGTGTCCCAGGTAAAGGGAAACTCCCTCTCCCTCCTACTCATCCTCTCACCTGCAGGGGGAATTTCTGGGTGTGCTCTGCAGAGTGCCCCTGTGTTCCAAAATTCCTTCCCTTTCTTTTTCCCTCCTCTATCTGAATCTTTCTAGAACATCCTGCCGCACACGTGTGTGTGTGTGTGTGTTGGGGATGGATAGACATATGAGAGATGCCAGATCATCCCCTCCTCCGGGTCAAAATTCCTAAGGCTCATATCCTAAACTCCTCTTGATATGTAAAAAAGACATGTGTTCAACAGTCTTAAGAAAGAAAAATATTTAAACGAAATTCCCCAAATCATCATGTCTTACTTTAGATGGTAACTTTTTCTGCAAAATTTTGGAATCAATCAAAGAGAAAAATACATAAAAACAACCTAGCTTGTGCTGCTATGGCTCCTCTGGAACCCGGGGAGACAAGAAGGCAGTGAGGTGCCAGCCAGACATGCGCCTCGCCCCGGCAGCCCGCCCGGGTCGGGGCTGGGGGTTTGAGCCCCGCTGCCCCATGGCTGGGCACCCGCTATTGGGAAAGGACACGGGTCTTGCCCCTGTGGACTGCCCCGGGGACTGAGCGGACTGCCACGGGGCGGTCCTAATCCCGGACTTCGGACAGAGTCAGCACGTGAGACTTGTGGATGACAGCCACACCGAGCCTCCGTGGCCGGGACCCGCGGTAAAGCTCCAACCCAGAGCGCGGTCACAGGGAGCGCTCTGTGGGGGGACAGAGGCGATTAAAAGGAAGGGTTGGGAGCACATTTGTAAGAAATAGGCCCAGGAAGTGTCTATGGAGGAACCCACAGGGCAGCTGAGAAGTGAGTCACAGACTTAAGCCTGAAGAGAGCCGTGTACACCCTCGTCTACACCCTCGTCTACACCCCGGGAGAGGCTGAGGGCCTGCAGGCGCGGCGCGTGAAGAATCTGCTCCTGTGCCCGGCAGTGAGTTTCGCCCTCACTCCAGGCTGCAGGTGAGCTTGCCTTGTTGTAAATGTTCCTCGTAGGTAGAAAGATTGCACGGTCCCAGGACACACACACACACACGTGTGCACGCATACACATACACACCCCACTATGCACAAGAGATGACACAAACAGAAGACAGTGTGAGTAAGTACCGGCTGGGGCAGGTGCAGGGGGGGCCGCACACACACACACCACCATGCACAAGGCATAACACAAACGGAAGACACTGTGTGGTAAGTACTGGCCGGGGAAGGTGCAGGCGGGGCCCCGGTGGCCACACAGAGCCCTGCGCAGTGTGAATCCGCGCTCCTGCTGCCATTTGCGAGTGTTTACATGCACACTGAGAAATTTGCAGGAGTCATCACACGTGCACCACACAGATACTGTGGGTTTGTACCAGACGCATCAGTGTGTCTGTGGGACAGTCACCCCCAGTGACTGCAGTGTAGACTAGATGCTCTGGAGCCAAGGACACAGAGGGTCTGCTATGTCTGTGCCCTGTGCGGCCGGAGGGTGCATCCCAGACTGCGGGGTGGGCTAGAGTGCTGACTCTGGGGGCCAGGGGCCCGCGTGCTCCCCCACCCCTCCCATCCCTCCTCTGTGACGCGGTGCTCAGCTTGCTCCCAGGTCGTGGGGTCCCACGCAGTCATAATCCTGCATCTGTGGGCACATGCACCAGCCCCTAGATGGGACAGCTCTGGCTCTTGCCGCACGCGCTCCCGCCTGTGTGGTGCCGTTACAGACTTCTTCAGAAGTGCTCTGGGCCCAGAACAAGTCTGCAAGGTGAGAAATCTTTGCTCTGTTCTGGCAAAAATGCTTGCTTGCATTTCTGCTGTCATTTTTTTACTTAATAAAGTTCAGCCATCATTACAAAAACAAAGCTTTTCCTTCTGCAGAGGAAATGGCCCCAGGCCCCCCAGGCCCCCCATGCAATCCCCCTTCCTCGCTGCGCTGAGGAACCCACCAGGCACCCTCTCCTTTCCATTCTTTCCTATTAATTTTCTTTCACATTATGATTTTAACCCACCTACTTCCAGGAAAGATTTGAGGCCATTTAAAGTAAGACATGTAGACGGTTGATCAATAATAAAAGATCACGGGGAAACTTTTTGGGAGAGAGAGAAAATTATGGAGAAACAGTGGTTATAGAATTTGCAAGCTTTATTCTCCCAAACCAAGGCTGTTCCGCTTCTCTCTGCCCGTCTTCAGTTCTGACCTTTCTAGTCCTTCCCAGGACACTGCCTGCTGCCCTGGGGGTCTGGTTCCTGCCCACCCACAGGGTCCCAGTCCTGGGTCATCCTACGGAGCCCACAGAATGCAGTCTGTGTAGAGGATACTTGGGGTTAATTATGATTAAGCACAAATGTCATCTTCCTTTTAGCCAGACATCTTGCACACACGCCTTCTGCTCTGGAAAATGGCAGTGTGCACCCATCCAGAAGCCAGACAATAAAGAGAATTCCACTATTTCCACTGGAAATTCAAAATACTTTGGAAACAGTAATGAAATCAGTCCCCATTTGCTTCTAGATACTCAAAACATTTTAATTAAGAATTTTGTTTTCCAAAAGTATGAATCTGTTAAGCATAAAAGATTGGAGAACTAAGGCTGGACCAGTTTTCCAGTTTTCAGCTACTTACAATGCACATACGTGTAGATTCCCACCGTGATATGGACACAAAGTGGCTTTGCCTAATAACAGCCACGATCATACTGCAGTGTCCACTGTTGATTAAAGGAACCCAAGACGGCCGCTCTGTCTTGTGTTGCCCACCGTGTAAGTCGTCTGTCTGGGCTGTGGGTCGCGGCAGCGCATACGCAGAAGGGAGCTGGCTGGAGTGCTGGCCGTCGTGAGCATCCTCTCTTTTACCGAGAGGGCAGAACTCACGGTAAAAGCCAGCCCACGGTCCATGCTACTGTTCTCCAGGGATGGAGACTCAGAAAATAGGGAGTCTGTAAAAGGTAAAAGGTCAGTGTGTTTTTCAAAGAGATTCTGCACATGTAACAACCACTGGTAACCTCAACTGTTGGAACCACCTCCAGCCACAGACAAAACACTAGATGGACAGATGGACATTTCTGAACGTAGTTGTGCAGGAAACATGCTGACTACTGAGGGGCTGCCTGAGGAAGATCTGACCTTCAAGGGGATGGGGGCCAAACCGGCCTGCACGCCCCAGGCCAGCACGAGTGCCCCGAAGGATCCCATGTGGAAGGTGAAACTGTTGCTTTAAAGGGTCAAGATGGTGGAGGAGTAGCAGCCGAGACGACATCAGGCAGCAGATCAGCGAGACGGTTACCAAACGGCTCCGAACACCTACAAACCCAGCAGGAGATGGAAGAGAAGACAAGCAGCAATTCCAGAAACACAAAATCGACCCCTTTCTGGAAGGTTGGACGGCGGAGACGGGAATCCAAAGCGACAGGAAGACAGACCGTGGGGGAGGGCCAGCTCACGGCAAGCGGCGGAGCCATGGAGCACAACATCGGGACTTTTCAAAGTCTGCTCCACGGAGGGACATCGCTCCAGAGGCTAAACCCGGGGAAGCCCAGGCGGGGTCAGCGTGGCCCCAGGTCCCGCGGGGTCACGGAAGGACCGGGGGCATCTGAGTGCCGCAGAGCTCGCCGGTATTAGAGCGGGGAAGCTGGCTACAGCAACAAAGCCGAGGAGCAAGCTCTCAGTCCGGGGTTACCTTGAACCGTGATCCGTGGCACAGGCTGGCCACTGCTCTGTGAGCGGGGACCCCACAAGACCCCGGAGACCCCTCTGGAAGAGCGCAGGGATCTACGGGGTTTGGAAACTCCAGGCGGGGCTGTGTGCCAGAGACAGAGACGCTAGGTCATAGGCTGGGTGAGCTCGGAGCACAGCCGGAGGCCAGGGAGACGGGACGGGTTGAGCACTTTTCTCTGATGTGCACTGAGGAGTGGGGCCGTGAGCTCTCAGCTCCTCCGGCCGGAGACTGGGCGGCCGCCATCTTCATTCCCGTCCTCCGGACTCTACAGAGAGCGCTCAGGGGACAAAAGCTCCTGAAAGTGAACCCGAGCGGATGACTTAGCCCAGCCCCTGGCAAGGGCCGTGCAATTCCGCCTGCGGCAAAGACACTTGAGAATCACGGCAACAGGCCCATCCCCCAGAAGATCAACAAGAAACCCAGCCAAGACCAAGTTCATTAACCAAGGAGAACAGCGGAATTCCAGAGGAGGAGAAAGCAAAGCATGGAATTCATGACTTTCTCCCCAAGATTCTTTAGTCTTGCAAAGTTAATCATTTTTTTTTAATTTTATTTTTTTCTTATGCTAAAATTTTTTGAACTTTCACTCTTTCCTCTTTTAATGTTTTTTAACTAGCTTATCTTAACAATACCTTTCATTAAAAAAATCTTTTTTCAACCTTCATTATTATGGTCATATTTTATCCTTCATGGTATCTAACGTCAATTTTTGTATACACATAGGGTTTTTTCTTCTAAAAAAATTGGGATACAACTTCTTCTAATAGATCAAACTATACCCTAAATCTAGCACAGGGCTTTGTTTTAGTCTCCAGCCTGAGCAAATTCCTCCACTTTCTTTTTCTTTATTCTCCCAACCAACTTATCTTATCGACTCCTTTTTTAGAAATTAAAAAAAAAAATGTTCACCTTTATTGTCATATTCCATCCCTTCATCGTGTTTACCCTTATTTTGTGTATATATACATATATATAATTTAAATATATATATATTTAAAATATTCAAAATTTTAAAGAATGAAAGAATATACTTATATGTGTACATATGTATATACATACATGAATGTACATATATGTATACATATATGTATATGTATATATTAAAATAGTCAAAATTTTAAAGAATGAAAATATATGTACATATATGTATATATGCGTATATACATATATATATATTTTTTTCATTCTTTAAAATTTTGGGAGGTAGTTTCTTCTAAGAGACCAAAATACTCCCAAAATTAAGAGGGTGACTCTGTTCTATTCACCAGTCTAATATATATATATATATATTTTCTTTTTTGTATCTTTTCTTTATTTTTTTCTTTTTTTAATTTTTTTTCCTGAAATTTTTACCACCTTTCTTCCCCCCACAATTTGGGGTATCTTCTGATTGGTTAAAGCACATTTTCCTGTGGTCTTTGCCACCCTTTTAGTATTCTTTTCGCTCCTTCACATATTCTTATCTGGATAAAATGACAAGGTGGAAAAACTCACCACAAAAAAAAAGAACAAGAGGCAGTACCAAAGGCTAGGGACCTAATCAATACAGACATTGGTAATATGTCAGATCTAGAGTTCAGAATGATGATTCTCAAGGTGCTAGCTGGGCTCGAAAAAGGTATGGAAGATATAAGAGAAACCCTGTCTGGAGAAATAAACGAACTAAAATCTAACCAAGTTGAAATAAAAAAAGCTATTAATGAGATGCACTCAAAAATGGAGACTCTTACTGCTAGGATAAATGAGGCAGAAGAGAGAATAGTGATACAGAAGACCAAATGACAGAGAATAAAGAAGCTGAGCAAAAGACAGACAAATAACTACTGGACTATGAGGGGAGAATCCTAGAGATAAGTGAAACCATGAGACAAAACAACATTAGAATAATTGGGATTCCAGAAGAAGAAGAAAGAGAGAGGAGAGCAAAAGGTACATTGGAGAGAATTATTGTAGAGGATTTCCCTAATGTGACAAAGGGAACAAGCATCAAAATCCAGGAAGTACAGGGAACCCCCCTCAAAATCAATAAGAATAGGTCCACACCCCATCACCTAATTGTAAAATTTACAAGTCTTAGTGACAAAGAGAAAATCCTGAAAGCAGCCCAGGACAGGAAGTCTGTAACATACAATGATAGAAATATTAGATTGGCAGCAGACTTATCCACAGAGACCTAGCAAGCCAGAAAGAACTGGCATGATACATTCAGAGCACTAAATGAGAAAAACATGCAGCCGAGAATACTATATCCAGCTATGCTATCATTGAAAATAGAAGGAGAGACGAAAAGCTTCCAGGACAAACAAAAACTAAAAGAATTTGTAAACACCAAACCAGCGATATAGGAAATATTGAAAGGGGTCCTCTAAGCAAAGAGAGAGCCTAAAAGTAGGAGACCAGAAAGGAACAGAGACAATGTACAGTAAAAGTCAACTTACAGGCAATACAACGGCACTAAATTCATATCTCTCAATAGTTACCCTGAATGTAAATGGGCAAAATGTCCCAATCAAAAGACACAGGGTATCAGAATGGATAAAAAAACAAAACCCATCAATATTCTGTCTGTAAGAAACTAATTTTAGACCCAAAGACACCTCCAGATTTAAAGTGAGGGGGTGGAAAACAACTTACCATGATATGGACATCAGAAGAAGGCTGGGGTGGCAATCCTTATATCTGATCAATTAGATTTTAAGCCAAAGACTCTAATAAGAGATGAGGAAGGACACTATATCATACTCAAAGGGTCTGTCCAACAAGAAGATCTAACAATTTTAAATATCTATGCCCCTAACATGGGAGCAGCCAACTACATAGACCAATTAATAACAAAGTCAAAGAAACACATTGACATATAATACAACAATAGCAGGGGACTTTAGCACTCCCCTCACTGAAATGAATAGATCATCCAAGCAAAAGATCAACAAGGAAATAAAGGCCTTAAATGACACACTGGACCAGATGGACATCACAGATATATTTAGAACATTCCATCCCAAAGCAACAGAAAACACGTTCTTCTCTAGTGCACATGGAACATTCTCCAGAATAGACCACATTCTGGGTCATAAATCAGGTCTCAACCAGTAGCAAAAGACTGGGATCATTCCCTGTATATTTTCAGACCACAATGCTCTGAAGCTAGAACTCAAACACAAGAGGAAATATGGAAAGAACCCAAATAAATGGAGACTAAAGAGCATCCTTCTAAAGAATGAATGGGTCAATCAGGAAATTAAAGAAGAATTGAAAAAAATCATGGAAACAAATGATAATGAAAATGCAGCTGTTCAAAATCTGTGGGACACAGCAAAGGCAGTCCTGAGAGGAAAATAAATTGCGATACAAGCCTTTCTCGAGAAACAAGAAAGGTCTCAAATACACAACCTAACCCTACACCTAAAGGAGTTGGAGAAAGAACAACAAAGAAAGCCTAAACCCAGCAGGAGAAGAGAAATAATAAAGATCACAGCAGAAATCAATGAAATAAAAACCAAACCAAAACAAAAAACAACAACAATAGAACAAGTCAACGAAACTAGGACCTTGTTCTTTGAAAGAATTAATAAGATTGATAAACCCCTGGCCAGACTTACCAAAAAGAGAAAGAACCCAAATAAATAAAGTCATGAATGAAAGAGGAGAGATCACAACCAACACCAAAGAAATACAAACAATTATCAGAACATATTATGAGCTACTATATGCCAGCAAATTTGACAATCTGGAAGAAATGGAAGCATTCCTAGAGACATATAAACTACAGCAACTGAACCAGGAAGAAATAGAAAACCTGAACAGACCCATAACCAGTAAGGAGATTGAAACAGTCATCAAAAACCTCCAAACAAGAGCCCAGGGCCAGATGGCTTCCTAGGGGAATTCTACCAAACATTTAAAGAAAAACTAATTCCTATTCTCCTGAAACTGTTCCAAAAAAATAGAAATGGAAGGAAAACTTCCAAACTCATTTTATGAGGCCAGCATCACCTTGATCCCAAAACCAGACAAGGATTCCATCAAAAAAGAGAATTACGGGGTATATGGGTGGCTCAGTGGGTTAAAGCCTCTGCCTTAGGCTCAGGTCATGATCCTGGGGTCCTGGGACTGAGCCCTGCATCGGGCTCTCTGCTCAGCAGGGAGCCTGCTTCCTCCTCTCCCTCTCTGGCTTGCCTCTCTGCCTACTTGTGTTCTCTGTCTGTCAAATAAATAAATAAAATCTTTTAAAGAGAGAGAGAGAGAGAATTGAGAGAATTACAAACCAATATCCTTGCTGAACACAGATGTGAAAATTCTCACCAAAATACTAGCCAATAGGATCCAACGGTACATTAAAAGGATTATTCAACACGACCAAGTGGGATTTATTCCAGGGCTGCAAGGTTGGTTCAACATCCACGAATCAATCAATGTGATACAATACATTAATGAAAGAAAGAACAAGAACCATAGGATACTCTCAATAGATGCTGAAAAAGCATTTGACAAAGTACAACATCCTTTTCTGATCAAAACTCTACAAAGCGTAGGGATAGAGGTTAAATACCTTAATATCATCAAAGCCATCTATGAAAAACCCACCACGAATATCATTCTCAATGGAGAAAAACTGAAAGCTTTTCTGCTAAGGTCAGGAACACGGCAGGGATGTCCATTATCACCACTGCTATTCAACATAGTACTAGAAGTCCTAGCCTCAGCAATCAGACAACAAAAAGAAATTAAAGGCATCTAAATTGGCAAAGAAGAAGTCAAGCTATCACTCTTTGCAGATGATATGATACTATATGTGGAAAACCCAAAAGATTCCACTCCAATCTGCTAAAACTTGTACAGGAATTCAGTAAAGTGTCAGGATATAAAATCAATGCACAGAAATCAGTTGCATTTCTTTACACCAATGACAAGACAGAGGAAAGAGAATTTAAGGAGTCAATCCTGTTTACAATTGCACCCAAAACCATAAGACACCTAGGAATAAACCCAACCAAAAGAATCCATACTCAAAAAACTACAAAGTACTCATGAAAGAAATTGAGGAAGACACAAAGAAATGGAAAAGCGTTCCATGCTCATGGATTGGAAGAACAAATATTGTGAAAATGTCTATGCTACCTAAAGCAATCTATACATTTAATGCAATCCCTATCAAAACCCCATCCATTTTTTTCAAAGAAATGGAACAAATAATCCTAAAATTTATATGGAACCAGAAAAGACCTCAAATAGCCAGAGGAATATTGAAAAAGAAAGCCAAAGTTGGTGGCAACACAATTCCAGACTTCAAGCTCTATTACAAAGCTGTCATCATCAAGACAGTATGGTACTGGCACAAAAACAGACACATAGATCAATGGAACAGAATAGAGAGCCCAGAAATGGATCCTCAACTCTATGGTCAATTAATCTTCGACAAAGCAGGAAAGAATGTCCAATGGAAAAAAGACAGCCTCTTCAACAAATGGTGTTGGGAAAATTGGACAGCCACATGCAGAAGAATGAAACTGGACCATTTCCTTACACCACACACGAAAATAGACTCAAAATGGATGAAGGACCTCAATGCGAGAAAGGAATCCATCAAAATCCTTGAGGAGAACCCAGGCAGCAACCTCTTCAACCTCAGCTGCAGCAACTCCTTCCTAGGAACATCGCCAAAGGCAAGGGAAGCAAAGGCAAAAATGAACTATTGGGACTTCATCAAGATCAAAAGTTTTTCAACAGCAATGGAAACAGTCAACAAAACCAAAAGACAACTGAAAGAATGGCAGAAGATAACTTGCAAACGACATACCAGATAAAGGGGCTAGTATCCAAAATCTATAAAGAACTTATCAAACTCAATACCCAAAGAACAAGTAATCCAATCAAGAAATGGGCAAAGGACATGAACAGACATTTCTGCAAAGAAGACATCCAAATGGCCAACAGACACATGAAAAAGTGCTCCACATCACTCGGCATCATGGAAATACAAATCAAAACCACCATGAGATGCAACCTCACACCAGTCAGAATGGCTAAAATTAACAAGTCAGGAAATGACAGATGCTGGCGAGGATGGGGAAAAGGGGAACCCTCCTACACTGTTGGTGGGAATGCAAGCTGGTGCAACCACTCTGGAAAACAGCATTGAGGTGCCTCAAAGAGTGGAAAATAGAGGTACCCAAGACCCAGCAATCGCACTACTGGGTATTTACCCTAAAGATACAAACGTAGTGATGTGAAGGGGCATGTGCACCTGAATGTTTATAGCAGCAATGTCCACAATAGCCAAACTATGGAAAGAACCTAGATGTCCATCAACAGATGAATGGATAAAGAAGATGTGGTATATATACACAATGGAATACTATGCAGCCATCAAAAGAAATGAAATCTTGCCATTTGCGACAACGTGGATGGAACTAGAGGGTATTATGCTTGGCAAAATAAGTCAATCAGAGAAAGACAATTATCATATGATCTCCCTGATATGAGGAAGTCGAGATGCAATGTGGGCGGTTTGGGGGGTAGGAAAAGAATAAATGAAACAAGATGGGAGGGAGACAAACCATAAGAGACTCTTAATCTCACAAAACAAACTGAGGGTTGCCGGGGGAGGGAGGTAGGGAGAGGGTGGTGGGGTTATGGATATTGGGGAATGTATGTGCTATGAAGTGTATAAAACTGGTGATTCACAGACCTGTACCCCTGGGGCTAATAATACATTATATGTTAATAAAAAAATTAAAAAAATTTTAAAAATAAAAGCTTAAGAAAAAAAAGAAAGTTGAAATTGTTGACCCCAGAAGCAGATTGGGGTTTCTTGGAAAAGTGATTGGGGGATTTAGATCAAGGCCTCGAAACTATAGCCACAGGTCAGACCCTGTAATGCTGATATGAACAGCCAAAGCTATAAAAAGAAGCAAAGGCATAGCATTCCCTGTGTCAGTGATGACAAAGGGGCAAAGGATCGGATGTGGAGGAAGAGCAGACACCTGCTGTGTGTGCGTGCATGGGTGTGTACACATGGGCATGTGCGTGCAGATGCCATGCATGTAACCCCACACAGATGCACATGGCTGTAATCACGCACACCGCCACGCACGTGCACACGGCTGCCTCCCTAGCATCACTGAAGGGCAGTGCTTTCAAACTTCACCTGCTCCTCCTGGAGAGATCATTAAAACCCTGACTCCTAGGCCCACCCCAGAGTGTCTGAGTCTGTAGGTTTGGGGTGGGTCTCAGAATTGGCTGTTCGAGCATGTTCCCGGGAGATGCCGTTGCTGCTGCTGACCCGGGCACCCCGCTGAGAACAGTGCTTCAGAGAATCCTCACCGTTACTGAATTAATAAACCCCTCCCGATACTTCCTATAGACTGGGAATCAGTTCGGGTGCAACACGGCCTCTGCGACCTGTGGTTAGGACTTGGAGTTGGGTTCCTATTGGAAATGCATGACATCTGCCTTCCCGGGGCCTGTCTCTCCGGGCTCGTGGCCACGTGGCCTCTGACCGACTCTCCCGTGGCTGCTCCGAGGCCCGCTGTCTCTGTGACAGTACCCACAGTTCCCAAGGTTGATGTGTGTGCAAGAAGCTGTCTACATATCAAGTCAGGCCATTCCAAAGCCCCCTCTGGTTTGGTGACAGACATTCTAGCTCTTCATGTGCTGTGCTGTCAACAAAGTGTCTGAGAACAAGTGAGACCATGTGGCCGGTCTGGCCCTAGGCTAAGGGCTGTTAGGACATTTCTCTTGAAACACACTGTTGGTATTCTTTGTAAAATCTGCCATTTAAGCAACACGAGATTAAGAAAGATGTCAGGAGGACTGTTTAAGAAAAAAATATACAACATGATTCTTTTGGGCAATCCTTATTTCTAAAGTCTTAATAAAGAGAAGAAAAATGTCAATTAAAAATCTTGGATATGACTTAGAATAAAAATACCTATGTCTGGTACACTCTCCCCCACCCTTTGGGTGTGCAGAAGTCCTCAACCATGGGTGGTCAGTGCGTGGAGGTCCGCAAGGACCAACCACATAAACAGAAGGGATTTGGCATGTGGGGCAGTCATTATGTAAGGAACATCCCTCCTCGAAGTTCTCTGCTCCTCTACTCGTGAGAGGCATCGGGAGATCTACAGATGGGGCAGCCCAAGGCAGACGCATGCCTCTCTCTGGACCTAAGTTTCTCTTCATGGCTAAAAGCAGGAAGGTTGGTCCTAAGGCACTTTGGATCATTTCCAGCCTGCCATTCTAGGTCCATGAGCACACCGATGGCCTCAGCGGGGTTCATGGGTAATCCTTGGATGCCCTACTGGGGAAGGTCCTACGTATTATGTCTAGCAGATTCAGACAGACTATACAAAATGTTTTGCATAAGACATTAGGTTTTGTGATGACAGAGCTAGGGTTTTTATGCAATATTTTAAAAAAATATATAAACCCATTAACCAAAATTTCTTTCCACCTTCTACTTATAATATATTAAATTGCTATGAATAATTTTATTTCTTAAGAAAACTAACTGCTCTGCATTTGCAAACTATGTTCCATAAAGATCCAAGTTTTTGAGACTGGTATAAATGAAGGTGTCACTGAGTCATTTATCAAGGACGAGTAACACCTTTTTGACTCTTTGCTCCTGTTGGGAAGACACTATGTCCTTCGCGGTTTGCCTTCTCTACCCTGAGTAATGCCGGAACACTGATTGGATCTGAACTCATATCTGCTGATTGACTCTGGATTTGTAGGTCACAGAGGTAGTGAAGAAATGGTTGGAAAATCAACCGGTTCGAGTCAGTAAAAAATTGCAAATCTTTACAAAAGGCTGAATCAAGGTCTTCAGAATAATTTAAATAATTTATGATTTTAAGAATCACCTCAACCCTTCTTTATACTCAAGAGCCCAATGAAACATACCTAAAAGTTCTCGAGAAGCCTTCTCCCTGTACGGACAGAGCCCGTCTTATCACAAAGGATCTGTGCACGGGGAATACACCCAACACTAAGGACTGCCATCTGTCGAGTGGCCTGTCTCCCTTCAGTGCGTTTTGCGCACAGTGTTACCTCCTGAGCCCTCAGACTTCTGTGGGCCTCTTGGGTCCAGAAGGTGCAGCAGTCCCTGTCCATCTACGGGCAAAGTCATGACCAGACCAGAGAAGAACATTCCAGATGGAGAGGAGGTGAGTCCTGGAGAGCATCAGACCCCAGGAGAGATTTCACCATTAGGTCCGACCGTGCTCAGGAGGCCAAGCACGGGGGGTTTGGGGTTTGTGTCACTTCTGGTCACCTCGCCAGCTGAGCATGCTAGGTCAAGTTCACTAACATTTCTGAATTCCAGGTTCTTATAAAGAAAAATGCTAATAACACGGTGCAGGGATCTTATGAAGAAAAATAACCTGGCCTGAGGACACTGTCTGGGAAGAGTCAGGTGCCGTCAAGTCACTCTGCTCCGCATCAGGCCCCTCCAACAGCTGCCATGCGCAGCTGCCCGTCCCCATGGCACGTCAAGAGCATGGCTTCGGCCCGCCGCAGACGACACCACTCTGCCCCTTTCTGTCTCCAGCTCCTCCTCCCGGGCAGCAAGGATGTAAGGGAAAGAAGACGATGTGGAATTAGGGTCAGCAGGTTTCATACGTCTTTGCTGACACGTGATCCCAGCACATCCCCGGCCAACTCTGTGCCTCAGTGATCCCACCAGCAAAATGGGCATCTCACTAATAACAACTCACAAAAATCCCGTGAGGAGGGAACGGGCTAGTTTGTGCGTGAGACGCTGAGATGGGACAGGGACACGCGGCACGTTACGGTGCGCACTGCAGGGAGCATGGCCCGGGCTCGAGCACGGCGGGCGGTGCCCCACAGGCTCGGCCTCCGACCAGAAACTGAGTGCTGGCATCCTGACTTCTACCTCACAGCTTCCAGAACCATCCATGCTTCCGACTGTGAGTCCCTGAGAACAGAATCATCATCCACTCTGGCCCACGTCCTTTGTGTCAGCAGGAAGTCCTTTGGAATTCCCTCCTTCCCACCCTCCTTGCTTCCTGTTATCTTACAGAAGCTCAATTTACTGTAGAATCATTTTTGTCTGAATCATTGTTTCTGACATTAAACCCAAACCGTCATGTGTTTAGACTCCCTGACAGGCCTGTCTCTAGGTCTCCGTCCCTGTCGCAGCAGGGCATCTGCCGGTGCAGTGGCGTTCCCGGTGGTGGGGGCGTGAGCACCGGCAGACGGACAGACCGTCTGCTGGAGCCAGTGTTCCTTCTGTCTTGTCGTGTCACTCTAAGCTCCTGTGGGGCAACGAGGCTCCTCCGTGTCCCTGGGGACTGCGTGCGCTCTGCTCCCAGGAGACCTTCCCTCACATCTCCTCACGACCTGCCTTCTGAGCTCCAGACTGTTACTGTAAGACGCCCTCGGGGTCCTGGCTCCCTGCACTTGGGCCCCACATCCCAGCCCGGAGCCCCGGGAGAGGCGGCTGGCACGGCCCGCTGCCCCTGCTCCTGCCACTGCCCTTCCTCCCAGATGTTTTTTCACCTTTTTTTTTTTTTTTTTTCGGTTTTTCCAAAACATGTCTCCCACAGGGTCTCCAACTGTTGTTTTGTTTCTGTTTTTAGAACATGCTCTGTGCAATGTCTTCCCATCTCGTTGAGCTTAGAAATGATCAAGTCCAAACAGAAAGCTTATTTCTCGTGTACCTACATGTATTTCTTTAGATTATTTTATTTTCATTGTAAATCTGATGGTAGCCTTTTAGCGCCATCAGAAATGTCAAGGGATACCATGAGCGGGTGATGCAACTCGGCCATCTCCTAACGTCAAGCAGAAACAAAGCCATTTGACTAGAACAAAGACACGACATAACAGAGGCCTTCAGTGACCGCACGGCAGTCCTCGCTGCCAGGGAGACTGGGACTGGCACTGTCCCCATGGCAGCCCTCAGGACTGCAGGCGCTGGGGCGGGGCCCGCGGGGTCTCCCACGTGGCCACGAGGCGGACAGCGGACAAGCTCTGCGTCCGTGCGCGGCAGAAGCAGCTAAAAGTCAGGAAGCAGGAGACGTGTGCAGGGGCCGGCCCGGCTCCTATGGTAAAAATAACAGACTCGCGGGGATCTTTAAGCCACCAGAGTGCCAGAAGGGACTGGATTCGGGCACGCTCTGGCAGGACAGGACTGACAGAAGCCTACTGGGGAAATTCATGCCAGATGCTGCCATGATCTTCCCTGGAACCAGTCAGAAAGGAAAACACGCACTGAGAACAGCCTTCATTCCTCCGAGGAAAAAAATAAATTAGAAAAAAAGCTCATATGGAAACAAATTGGAATGATGTAAAATTCAAATACACTGACTGATGTCCCAGCCGATATCTGTCTCCATAAAGTGTGGTTTTGAGCAACACGGTCACTGGATAAATGAGGGAGCTCAGCGCGGAGCGGGGTGATTCTCTGATCCAGGGGCGGGGCTGGGCCGCTCTGCGCCCCCGCCGCAGGAGGTCGAGGACACCCCGTTCTCCTGTTCTGTTGTTCTGTTTCACTATCGAATCCTGACGTCCGGGTAGGTGTGCGACACAAAGACGTGGAACAAGATTTTGTGGGAAAAGGAAGGAAGAGAGATGGAAAGGGGGGGGGGTCCCTGGGGCAACACGACGAATGAACGACCTGTAGGCCACAGGTTTCCCACAGCCTCTAACTTACTGAAAATCTTCGTAAGTTTTCTAATTTGGTTTGATATCCTGCCATTTAAAACTCATCCACAGTTAATTACGATAGCTGCAACTGTACTCTTTGGTCCAATTGTCTTTGCTGCTGATTTGAGTTTTTCTAGCAAAGCCAATGACCAAACCATTTCTGGCAGAATCCGACGAAAGACACTTCGAACAACGTGCATCGCTCCTTCCTCTGCAGGCCGCGCCTAGCACGGAGCTCTCTGACTCTCACTGAGCTGGGAGGACCCCCACGCCTGCATGGGCGGCCGCCGCTGGGCACATGTCAGAGGTTATAACCTAGTTCTTCAACCAAGAAAAAATAGCACAAAGTAAATAAATAAAATTGTTTTTGTCTCCAAAGGCAGGATGAAAAACAGAAGTGAATTTTTCAAATATAAACCACATTGAAATTAATAATTTTAAATGAGAACTGTCACTGCCTGTGGAGACGGTAGTTGCCTAAATGCCTGAATGTGACTCCTTTTTTGGGCTAATTAACTGATTAGGGCTTTCGCTATTTAAGAAAATAATGCACCTTGAAAATGGAAAGAAAGCGAATGTAACTGGCCTGAGCGCCGGCCGGGAGCGCGCACCGGGCGCTGGTGCAGACATCCCAGGAGGGCAGGACGGTGTGCACCACAGACCCCGGCCCGGAGGTCCCTGACCACGTCAGGAGCCCCCGCAGGTGAAGGAGGTCAATGCGCAGAGCGCACGGGGCAGGTGAACGTTTGCGTGTGGCAGGAACCGTTTCTAAAAATATCTGTTTGTGCACAGCCGTGAAGACCGGCTGGGTGTGCAGGACAAGATCCAAACTGGGATCTGCAGCACCAGCCACACTCCTTTCCTCCTCCGACAGGGCCACGGTGAGCGCAGGGCAGCTCCCGGTCCGGAGCCCTGGCGGGGAGCTCTGGAGAGACCTGTCCACCTTTTGACTTGATCCTGACACGAGTTAGCATTTTGCTCACAACCGCGTCTGCCAGAGGCCCTGATGCTCCTGACCCGTAGGAAGCCGCAGGAGGTGCGGTCCTAGCGGCCGTACCTGTCGTGTCACGCACACGGTCCGTGTCCCATGCGCCCTGTGGGACCGAATCCTTGCAATAATTTTGTGACGTGAATCTACTATCCTTGCTTCTTAGAAAACACGGGTCTCAGGAGGGTGGACTAGTTGGCCAGGAACCCCTGCTCGTCAGCAGGTAGGGCTCGAATTTGAACCCAGACCCAACTGGCTCAGGAGCTCACCCTGTTCCCAGGCTGCGCCCGGGCTCCGTCTGCAGACTTCCAGCACTGTGCGTGCATGTTCTCCGCCCCGGATCCAGGACCCACGCCCACCTGACCAGCGTGGACTGTGCTCTTGGTGATCTGGTGTGGAGACCCTGTGTCTCTGCTGCTGACGACCTCCCTGTGGCCTGAAGGCCTGCACATGCCTGTGTCTGATGCTTTTTCTCTTACTCATATCCACCCGGCATCCCATGACATCAGCAGAAACCCCAGAGAACACCCCTCCACCTTCCTCCCAAACCCACAGTGACCCTCACGTTCACAAGCCATTGTTTCCACGTTGCTTTATAGACAGAGAAATGCTGAAAACATCAGGCCACAGCCCAGGGCTCATATAACCCGATAATATTAATCAGCCAAGGAGACAAGAGTGCATCACCTCCACCGGGGCTGATTTCAAGGGCCTTCCTCCCAGAGTCCCGCCACCCAGACCGGACGCCGCAAGGTGATGGCACTCATTTCCCTGCAGGGCTGTGTCCAGTGTGCACTGGGGACAGCCTCTCCAGTAAATGTGCAGGGGGGCGGGTAGGTGGAGTGTGAAGTCAAGCCCGACGGACCACCGAGGGGTCAGTGCTGAGACCGGGGCTGCAGGGAGTCATTAGCATCCGTAGGAACTCGGCGCTCCTTGGTGAGAACACTGAGAATGACACGTGGCAAAGCCCAGTGGACCCAGATCAATGGTCCCACTGTGTTTTTAGCCATTTCCGGTGTGCAAGATACCAGACCAAATGCTAAAGGAGACAGAGATGAGAAAAAGAGAAAATAAAAGTACAAACTGGGTTCGGGCGGACTCGGGTTCAAGTCCCTGCTCTCTCAACTAATTTTTTTTTTTTATTTGAAAATGAGACAATGGCTTCTAACTTCTAAAGTTGCCATTAGCGGGAAATGAGATTATGGAGGGGAAGCACTGAGTGCTTCGTCTGGCAGAGAATTCAATGTGCAGGAGCTGTTACGTGGGTGCATTGGAAGTCCTTGGGCTCAAGAGACACATCTGGTGCTGGTCACTGTGAAACGTTGGGCAGAACAGTTATCACAGGTGAACAGCGGGGTCTGTGGGGCCTCGGTGGTTTTGCCTCGCGGCGCCCGACCGGGGCTCCGTGTGACTCCTGATCCCGTGGACCGGGAGCAGCGTCTGAGGGAGCTCGTGCTTCTGGAGAGCGCCCTGTGCGGCTGAACGACCATGAGTGGACCCGCCGACCTTCAGCGCGGCTTCCTTCTCTGCGGCGCTGATCGTAGGGCCGCACGTCTCACAGGGCGTGGTAGGCACCGGATGCCGGGGAAGACAGGAGGGGCCGCTCATGGTGCATCGAGCGCAACGCACTCAGCTCTCGACCATGGCAGTGGGGCCGTGGCGGAGGGGGTGAAAGGTTGAAGGAGGTTTTCTGTTGATGCCCTGGGGATGGTTCACACGCAGGTGTGGGAGGGCTTGGATGAGGGTCCGGCTCCTGGGGACGTTCGACGTGTGGGTGCAGTTCCTGGTTCAGCTTTGCTGGGGTTCGCTGGGAGCATCACGCGGCTCCGCACCACCCTCCTCAGCCTTCCCACTCCGGGGTGTCTATAGGAGCGCTCCAAGCGGTGCCTATAGTCACCTCCGCAGCTCACAGGAGATGCACTGATGTGCATAAAGTAAAGGGATTCTCCGCGAAGTCACAGGCCCGACAGAGCCCACAGAGTTAACACGCGGTAGAGCAAGGCTTGACACTCACATCTACTACTCGGTTTTGCCGTCTGTGCTTTTTCTAAACTATGGCACCTCTGTCCACGGGAATAATCCACACCCCCGGGTACAACAGAAAGCCAAAAGTGTCTCCATTGGGAGCTCTGGGTGGTTTCACATGATAAGACCTCAAGCTTCAAGCCAACTGGGCAGAAAGGACCCCACCGGGCTTTGCTGAGCTACATCTGGAAGCCCCAACGGCACTCCACTAGAGGCACTGGGGAGTGGGGCAGGCAAGCGGTCAGACACTGAACTACAGCCCTGCATCTGCGGGTTTCTGCGGCTGAGCCCTCCGTGACCTTCAGGGTGGTGCGGAAGGGGAAACAGGGACAGGGTGGGATCCCAAGAAGGAGGGACCAGGACCATCGCTGGGGAAAATAACATGGTCTAGGAAGAGTGCCTTAAGGACAGGAAAGATGTTGTCTTACCCACGGTGAAGGACAGTAACTCAAGGGGATGAGGACGCCACGAACCAAGAAAGGCAACAAAGGACAGGTGGCAGGACCAGTGACCGCTCAGGGCTGGCTGCTGCCTGGGGGGCAGTTCAATGAAACATGAATTTGGGAGCAACGCCCACGACGGTAGCTCTCCCAGCGGCTGCTCCCTCCCCCGGCCGCCCTCACCGAGTGCAGGTGCTCTAGCTAGGTGCCCGGCCCTCAGACAATTTGTCATTTCCATCATTCAAGACGGGGAATTGAAACTCAGAGACGTTAAGTGAATTCCCAAGGCCTCGGAACAGGCAGAGAGCAGACGGGGTTTGAACCCACATGAATGACTCAAAGCGCCTGCCTCACATTCTGTTTGAGGAGGAAAACTGGAAGCCGTGCAAGAGGCAGGTGTAGCAGGACCGTCTTGTGAGCAGGAGCTGGCTAGGGAGAGAAGAAAACCTCCCCAGAGAAAGGCACCAGCGTCTGTCAAGGCACCTCCAGGAAGGGTACAGGGAGACCAAGGCAATCCTGTGGTCTACACGGACTGGCGGAAAGAGGAGACGCAGCCCCACAGGGGTGGGCCACGCTGGGCTCGGGAGTCCAGCCGGGACCTTTGCAGGAGCATCCTGCAAAGGGGTAACTAGGGCGTCTGCCACTCCAGAAGCTACAGAGAAGGACTGAAATTCAGCTGAAGATGGGAGGTGATGGTAGGCAGACCCCACCTTACAGCGGGTGTCCAGGACAAGGAGAGGACGAGGCCCGAGGCTTTGGAAGCCCCTGGAACTCCACCCCACACAGTCCCTGGGAAGCCCAGGAGTGCAACATGTGCTCCGAATGCAGGACTCGGAAGTTCATTTAAGATTTAGTCCATGTAGTTAATATTAATAAAGAGTGAGATTTGGGGGGATCACGCTGGGAATTCCAAATCATTAGAAATAGATTTATAAAATATAGAGTTAAAATGAGGTCATTTTTCAATTTCCCCAAAGCCTTATACATTTGATTCATGTATATGCCTACTTTGGATGGAAGTATTTTATTTTCCGATCTCCAAATAATCAATTTCTCTGTCATTTCTAACTAGGAAGGGAAGGTAATGATCAAAGTATGGAAAAAAGTACACCCCCAAAATACAGACATTTAATTCTCATACACTTTAGTGCAAAGAGCCAGCAAGGTGAGTAGAAGGGTGCTCCGGGAGACTGGCTGGGAATGGGGAGCCGTGAGCCCGTGCACGGGCGGTAGCAGGCAGGGGAGAAGGAGCCGGGAGAGCGGGTGGGGATCACCTCTGATCAAAGCAGAAAATGCTATTTTAAGGCCCAGTTTTCTACATTTAGAGCCCATGAAAATTGTCCCTGAATTTCTTACCTTGAAAAAACAGCCAGATGTATAACAAAAATCAGTGGTTATTACTAACACTAGACAATTAGAAAAAAATGTTTAGGAACCATTATGGTGAATAACAAATTCTGGAATAGAAATGGATGGTAGTCAAGTTCACTTGGGAAACCATGCCAGAGAACCCATAAGAGGAGTTCTCTTTTTCTCTTTTTCACTAATTTCCACTACACAACCGTCTTCTCTTACTGACATGCGTGGCATTGGAAATAACCCACGGCAACGGGTGATCTCGGGCTGGCTTCCCTCCACAACAGTGTAAGAATTCCTCTGCCACAAAATCAAGTATTATATGTTTAGGGAATTCACACTTACTTAATTATTAGCCTAAGTACAATATAATTATGAAGATAAATCTGTAGGGAAGAGGAAAAGAAACAAAATAAACCACGCACAAGACAAACGGCAATGCCACTTGGATGAGCTCCTTCTTGGTTTGCCCCAGGGCAGGCTGCTGCTCTGTCACCGCGCGTCGTGCGGAAGCACAGGGAGGGCGGGTGAGCCATCCTCGCGGTGTGGCCTCTCATGGCCGTGGAGACCCATGGCTCGGTGACCAGCCCTAGCTCTGCTGTGCCCGGCCACGTGATTCCCCACAAGGATCGTCATTCAGGGTTTCCAAAACTATCCGTAGTTGAACAAAGAGTTTTTTGTTTTTGTTTTTTTTTTTTTAAGAAAAGCCTCCAAATCAGTTATTTTAGACCTATTATTTTAGAAAATACAATGAGATAGAACTTCCAGAAACATGGCCAGCACTTGAATGTTACCCTGGCACCAAGTGGCCACGGATTCCTCTGAAGGTGAATTCCAGCTCTGCACACTTCTGGAGCGGGGCGCCTGGGCGGTGGACCGCACTCTGGGGGGCAAGCCTGCAGTGCCTCTCCTCCTCCTCCCTCTCCTACAAAACAGACAAACTTCCCGTCTCTGAGCAGTCGTGGAGACCGACTGCGCTCCCGGGCGCGCGCGCTTTCTGTCCAGGGAGGCGCGGGTCCCTCCTGTTGCCGTCCTTTCCTTCTGTCCTTCTGTCCTTCCCTATTGTATGATCTCTAGATGCTGCCGCACGTGAGCTGAGTGGAGATCTGACAGACAGACCTTCGCAAAGCCGATCACCCCCATGTGGCATCTCTCCTCAGTAACCTCAGTCCCCCTGGCGCTGTTCGCGGCGACTCGTCCCCCGGCTTCGCCGGGAGCCCTGAGCTCTCAGCCCGCTGACCCTGCACACCTGTCAGCTCACTCCTTCCTTTCTGCCCCTGTGTCCCAGCGAGCAGAACGAGGCTGCGGTTCCCGGCACGCTCCGACCCTCGCAGCACTCGGCGGCCCCTTCAGCCTCAAGGTCCTTCCTCCAGCCCAGAGGGCGGAACCTCAGCTGGACCATTTGTGTGAATTTGTCCTCAGATTCTCCCAGCCGGAATGATCTCTCACTGCCCGCCAGTCTCACGGTCCTTATCAGTCCCTCCAGAGACACTTATAGCTTTCAGTCTAATATCGGAATCGCTTCTGTGTACGTATTCAGTCTAACACCAGGAATCACGTCGGTGCACGTGTTCTGTTGAACTTCGGGAATCATGTCTGTGCACGTTCAGACTAATCCTGGGAATCACGTATGCACACACATTTGGTTTAAAACTGAGTGTAATGTCTTGTATGCACACCTCCAGACTAATATTGGGAATCACATCTGTACACGTATCAGTCTAATATCGGGAATCATGTCTATACACACACATATACATGTTGGAAATCTACATGTACAGACAGCAATAACCGAGAGCTTCCCATATTTGCCTCATCAAATTCCTCAGTTACTAACGTGGTACCTTATATATCCACATACACTTATTCATGCCCTTTGGTATACATTTCTGAGTCCTCGGTCCATGCCGGGTGCAGGCTGGAGCACAGAGAACGGGAAAACCCTGGCACTTAAGACCTAGACCCTTCGCACACGAGGTTGGCCCCAAAATGATGACCAACAAGCAGAGGAAGGTTACGACCCATCTCCCTAACTGGCCCTCATGGTGCACAGGCGTTCTTCAGGGATAGCAATAAAAGAACATTACGCACAATACACGATGAAGCAAAAGCAGTTAACAAAGAAAATACAGCCTGGTCTGTGGATGCCCTGAAGTCTGGCCGAGTTCAGTGACTACGCATCACCATGTACCTGCTGGCCGGCTCAAAGGTGCGGAGACAGCACGCAGCGGTTGTATTAATATGACTGTCCTCTTTTTAAAATTCGCTGAAGCTTGCCCCTAATTCATTTTTCTTTCCTCCTGGTCACTTAACTGTTTTTATTATGTCAGAATATATGAATACATCACCAACGCCTTGCACTCTGTGGTTATCACTCTCCTTCCTGTGTGCTGTGAGAGTGATGCAGACATGGCAGGATAGGGAGGAGCCTGGGCAGAAGCTTTCCCACCCTGGAGATCCCATGCCTGTGTATGTGTTTGTATGTACCTGTGTGTGCACCTGTGCGCATGCCTGTGTGCACTTGTATGTACACTTGCATGTACCCGCATGCACTTGTGTGTGCTTGTGTACATGCCTGTGTGCATGCCTATGTGCACCTGTGTGTGCTTTTATGTACAACTGCACACACCTGTGTGCACTTGTGTGTGCTTGTGTACATGCCTGTGTGTACATGTGTGCATATACGCTTGCATGTACCCACATGCAGTTGTGCGTGCACTTGTGTACATGTCTGTGTGCACACCTATGTGCACTTGTGTGATTTTGTATGTACGCCTGCATGTACCTGTGTGCAACTGTGTATGTCCTTGTGTACTTGCCTGTGCATGCATGTGTGCATGCATGTGTGCACCTGTGCTTGTGTACATGCACCTGTATGTGCTTGTGTGTAACCTGCACATACTTGTGTGCACTTATGTGTGTGCTTGTGTACATGCCTGTGTGTACCTGTGCACCTGTGAATGCACATGTGTGTGGGCTTGTGTGTACAGCTGTGTATGTGCCTGTGTGTGCACCTGTGTGTGCTTGTATATGTGCCTGTGTACCTGTGTGTACCTGTGTGTGTGCCTGTGCGTGTATGTGTGTGTGTGTGTGCTTGTAAGTGTACCTGTGTGTATGCTTGGGTATATGCTGCGTGTGTGCTTCTGTGTGTGTTCACATGTTTGTGTGCTTGCACATGATCACCACCAATGCAATACATGCCATGTGATGAGTTCTGACAGATAACAAGGGATTTACGGGGACATTTTTTTGTTTTATTTTGCTTCTACATTCTGGTCAGGTCACAAGTGAATGCAGTACTTAGAATGTGGATTTTTAAATTGGAACTTTGGTGAACCCCAAACATGTAACAATACAGACCAGGAATACCTACTTGAGGACGGACATGCCTGGGCACTCGACTTATTTATTCTGGTTAATAAGAGAAAGTGTCTTGCATTTGTAAAATAAGTTCTG
The DNA here is from genome assembly GCA_020311275.1 of Eira barbara. Lineage (NCBI taxonomy): Eukaryota > Metazoa > Chordata > Mammalia > Carnivora > Mustelidae > Eira > Eira barbara. The sequence continues at coordinate 1,237,031 of JAHRIG010000075.1, forward strand.
CACAAATTAGCAATGATGGGACATGAGAATTCGATTAATCTAAATGCTCCCCAGGCCACTTAAAAAAAAATCAGCGCATGAATGTCACATAATATTATTAGGAATATTTAGGAATTTACGCTTCTCATCACTGTAGATCTTCAGAGGAGGAACTGTTTTAATCTGCTCTGGAGAAGCCAGCAGCGATCCGCGACCACACTCTTTCCTGAGCTGTGGCACTTGTGAAGTTGTTGTATCCGTGGGATCAGCTGCCGTAACAAGACACCATGGATCGTGCTGCTGAAACTACACAGACTTATTTTCTCACCAGCCGGGAGGCTGGACGTCTGGGAGCGAGGTGCAGGCACCTCTGGTTTCTGGTGAGACGTGTCCACCTGGCCTGGAGATCACTGCCTTCTGCCTGGGTCCTCCCTTGGTCTTTCTTCCAAGCACAGAGAGAGCAGCCACTGGGGTGTCCTCTTCTCGCGAAGACGCAGGCCCCAGAGGATCGTGCCACTCTTGACCTCCCTTGAACTTAATGACTTTCTACAGGCCCTACCTCCAAGCACACTCACATTTGGGGGTGAAAGTTTCAACCTCTTAATTCTGGGAGGACATGGTCGTATTTTGTAACTGGGTGGGTCCGCGGGAGCTGTCCTCACAGGGAGGTACTGAAGCTCATGGCCTTTCCGAGGGTGAACACAAGAGCCTCGTCACAACTCATGCTTCCTGCACTTTCGCGTCTGCGGTGTGCAGGGCCCACGCTGAACTCGGCAGGTCCTGCCCTCCTCCCGGCTCTCACCATTTCGGCCACCCAGGCAGTGCCTCACGCCCCCCTGGCAGACCTCTCCCTCCATGCACGTTCTTCCCTATCCTTGGCCACATGCTTCCGCGGCCGCATGTTCGACCCCCCGTGCTGCTAGCTGTGCCTTTGCCGGGGCCCACCGTCACCTCTCTCTGTCCCTGTCCCAGAATCTCAAGCCGCTCCTCCTGGGGACACCAGGGCCCGACCTTCCTGCCCATCCTCACCCCATGGCCTTCTCCAAGAACATGAAGTCAATAACGTCCAGTCGCTCAGGAAACCTCAGCTCTAAGGGAAAGGAGCAAATTGAGAAGGTATTTGTGTAAGGATCGAAAGACGCGTGAGGATGGTGACTGAGAAATACAAGTTGGGGCCGGGGAGGACGGCGTGTATGTGCAAAGGGAAAGAGACCCTTCCAAACCTGTTAGACTCCTACAGGATCTGGGGTGACTTTTTTTTGCTGCTTTTTGAATCTATCTTGTCAGAAAGACTAAATTTTTTATCTGTAGAGGTTTCCATCTCCCCAGAAAGTAGTCCTTCTAGGAATCGGGCTTTTTCCTGGCACATCAGACCCAGAGCCGGTCTCTGGCAGGAGGCAGGCCGTGGTCGGCCCACAGCGCGCACACTGTCCCACAGCCCTCCAAGCTCATGGCAGCCCAAACAGCAGAAGCAGGAGCAGAAGCCACGAACTCTAGTTTGCTGCAAATTTGAAAGATCGTTACGGAGGAACTGGGTCATAAGAGGAGAAAACGCCGGGAAAGACGTCACTGTTCTTGCTCTGGGAACCTCGGGTGAGGGAGTCACGTACAAGCGTTGCTTTCTGTCCACCCACGAGAGCGTTACTGGGGGCGGAAATTAGTATCCGTCTTCTTTTGGAATCTTAAATCTTTTGTCTTCTCATTAAAATAAAAAAATGCAATAATATGACCTCTCAGGACACAAACCAAATAATGATGAAATGCGTATGGAGGAATGATAAATGTATCATACATTCGTACGAAAAGAAAGGGGAGGAAGGAGGGGAAACTCATGCATCCAGAGCGTCCAAATGTCATTTATTTATAACGTAAAATTAAAGTTTCTTCCAAAAAATTTTAGGATAATCAGGGAAAGGGACATTCTTAATTATTCTTTGAATGTGAAAACCCTAAACTTCTATTTTCAGTAATCCCAGATTGTGAGTGTTCACGTGCTGGGAGATTTGGGCTTTTTTCTAAAGTAATTTCTGAGTCTGAGGAAGGTCTAGTGTGATTAAAGCGTTTTTTTCAAGTAAACTCTTGTATGAGCACTGGCTGCACACCCGCAGTACGGGACATCTTAGCAGCGTCACTTGGCACACGTGAACAGGCTCCTTACAGGGATGGTCACCCGGAACGCCTAAGGAACTCTGAGTGTGTGGTTCAGAGAAAGAACGGACATATCTTCAGGTGTGAGAGCCCCGCTGAGGATGCTCACGAGCAGAGTCCTGCCAGAGCCCTAGACTGGGTCTGGGGTCATTCCATCAGACGCCTGGGACTGCACGTGGAGAGCCGTGACCCTGCTCTGTGCTGTGAGGGGCCAAACCAGGACAGCTGATGGCTATGCAACAGCAAAGTCAGGGTGCTGGTGTGAACAGGAGGGGGCACTGCAAGGGAGCCACAGGCAGAGGTGCGCTGGCATGGGGGTGATGGTGTCTGTGGTGCAGTGGAGGGCAGGCAAAGCTGTATGTGTACCTTTGAGCTGCGCCAGAAGGGGTGACTGGGGTTCTGCTGGGAAACTACATTTGCAAACTGAACCAAAAGTTTTGCATGTGTGTGTTATGTGCTGTGTATCTGTGTATGTTTGTGTATGTACATGTAAACATGCACAAAAATACATGCATGTATGCATGTGTGCACGAGCAAACACAAGCATGTGATGTGTATGCATCTACACATGTGTACACATGAACATGTGTTGTGTATGCATGCACCGTACACCATGCGCACACACAACACACATGTTCATGACTGTTTACATGATCACGTGGAACACATGCATGTGCACACTGTATAGCACACCTGTACACATAATACACACATGTGCATGTACATGAGCGTGCACACACATGTGGAGTTTATGCATGCAGGCACATCCACCTGCATGTGTGGATTGCATACATGCACGTGTGTATTTAAGTCACGTGTGCATGCATATGCACACACATATGCACATGCAGACACACATGTAGATGGGCATGGGTGCACATGTGTGGATTATGTGTGTGTTCGTGTGTACATGCACAGGTGCGCGTGTGTGCATGCATGTGTGTGTGCGCGTGCCTCATATAGCAGAGATGTGAAGCTATCTGCTTGAGAAAATCAAGTAGCTGGAGCCGTATTGTGCAGTAATTTCATCTCGAAGGGTTGATCTGACCTAAAGAAAATACAGTCAATTTCTTTTAATTCTATTCTGCATTCTGTGACTTCAGCACTGTGGGTGGTCCTAGGGTGCTGATTTTCCACTCATGTGATCTCCAAGCATTGCAGGGCGCTAGGGACACCTGTCCAGCTATTTGGATGAGGACAACAATGCCCGCAGTGGGCGGCTAGTTTCCCTCAGGCCACAGAGCCACCAGGCATGAGCTCTGACGCTGACCACTGTGCTTCATGCTATAGCGTTCTGACATCATAGAAACACAAATGCTGTCTGGGAGGACTTCTCCACCTTGCCACTGTGATCCAGACACTCTCTCCTCCTTATTTCAAGTGTATCTTGAATGTTCTCTACTTGTACACTGAACACCCTTCTCTGCTGCATTGTCAGATAAATGCCAAACGATTTGGGATGGGATGATGTCCTTCCTACCCACAGGCCAGCCTGCCGCTCTGCATGTTCTCCACACCGTCGCGCTGCGCTTCCCTCGTTCCCCAGTAAGAAGGAAGTCCCTGCCCCTCCTCTGCTTTGGAACACCCCTGCTTGCTCCTCAGCGCCATTCTTGATGCGCTTACGCCATCCTCCCCTGCTGATCTCCCCTCCGCCTGGCACCGTGTGTCCCCACTGTGGCTTAGCACAGGCTGTGTTTTACTCATCCGTCTGCTGGAGGAGTGTGGGCACCCAAAGACCTGCGCCTGGGCTTCCACACACAGCAGGGTCTGACTCAACAGAGGGGCCCAGGGTCTAGGGAAGGTAATGAACATTTCTATTCATCAAGGTTTGTGCATAATTGAAGTTAGGAAAATTCAACCATTGTGCCAGTAAGCCACAGGGATCATGATCTTAAGCAGGGCATACACTGTGCCATGTCCTCATGGCAACTTTCTGTGGGACGGAGCCCAGACCCCATGGACACCTGCTAATCACATCCACTGTGATAGACTGAGGACTAACGAAGCCCGTACCACCCTAGTTTAGTAAAAGCATAGGTTATCGGTGGCTGAGGGTTCTCTATTCCTCTAACCAGAATTATGTAACTTCAGAGGATACAAATCAGGCAGTTTTGGGGATTTTACGGTTGTGTCCATTGATGTAAAAAGTCCTTTCCAAATACAGGGAGATGACTTCACCAACGTAAGAGCAGGCAACCAGAGGACACAAAGGAACAAGGACACGGCACAAGTGGTTTTTGCGTTGCTGGTTTCTGTGCCCTGTGGTCATCCCGACACCCTCCTGCTCGTATCCCACCATGAGCCAACGAGCCACGGAGAAGCTGGGGAAGGCAGAGTGGGAGTGACCACACACAGAATCTCATCCTCCCCACGTGTGTGTGCAAACGACGCTATCTACGTTTCACGTTCTCCCTTGTTTTCACCTCTGCATGACTGTTTCTTTTCTCCCTATTATGTCACAGTTATTTAATCCGTGGCTTCCAACAGACGCTCCTGGCTCCAGGCTTCAGAATGGGCACCGTCCCTCCAGCTCTCACCGCACCCATTGGTGGCACCGAGCACTCCCTGTCTCACCTGCTACTTCATGACTAACTTCCCAGAAGGTTTCATCTTCGCCCGCATTGTCGTCCCTCCTCACCTGGCACAAGCTGTTGCTCAAACCTGAGGCTGGTGGAAATCACTTTTTGTTCAACTAGTGACATGATTGAAACGAAGAGACCCCCACGGAGACCCAGCCTGGAGGGGAAGGAAACACGGACCACACTCCGAGGGGAGACAGCAAGGATGGAGACAACCACAGAGCTCCCTGTTATGTGTACTTTCATGTTTCAAGGACCTTTACTTTGTTTACCAGCAGAAGTGGGTTCCTTCAAAGACAGTGGTCCAAACCCCCCCAACATGGATTCCTTTTCTAGAACAGCTATGAGTTAGGGCTCAAGGAACATGAGGAACAGAGCAGAGCAGAAAGAAAAAAAAAAAAAACATGAAAAATGTTCAAGGTATAGTCAGTGTTGTAGCTAAACTGTCCAATTGATTAAACTATCCTTTGAAGGAAAAAAAAATAATATATTCCTAGCAAGTTTAAGAGCCCTTTTTTATATCATTTCTTTAAACACCTTTAGAAATATATTCAAAGGTGCAAGTCACAGAAAAATCACTAATTATTAAATCAATCTGTCTTTGATTTTAAAATCCAAAAGTTAACTATTAATTCTGAAGTGTTTTTGTGTATAAAATTGAGGGCTTTTTCTCACAGCATCTGCCAATAAGACGGATTCCCAGTGGAGGACACACACACAGGTCCCACCCCCGCGGGCACTGAACACGACCATTCGTGGGCGTTCTGCTGGGCACAAGGTGCTCACGGAGGCTCACAGGTGACGTGTTATGTGGAAGGACCCCCACGCTCGCCCCAGAAGCCCTGCAAGGTCCAGACCGTTATCACCCATGTTTTCCAGTTGGGAAAAGAAGTGCAAAGAGGAAATCCACCCCCAGGTGACAGGAAGAAGCTGACGTTATTCCCTGCCCGCTGGAGAGAGAGGACGCCTCTGTCATCAGCGAGGCCTCCAACTTCCCACTCACCTGCATGGTTTACTGGGGAAAGTTTAACCACAAAAGTAGGAAGGAGAACATAATAACCCTACATGCCGACTACTTAACATCTTCAGTGATAGGGCTGTCCAGCAACTATTTCTACATTATTCTGAAGGAAATTCCAGAAACCATATAATCTTATCTAGAAATGTTTCAGAATGCCTTTCTTTAATTAATTAATTTGTATTATGTTCAGTTAGCTGGCATATAGATCATCATTAGTTCTCGATGTAATGTTCAATGACTCGTTAGTTGTGTATAACCCCCGGTGCTCATCACATCATGTGCCCTCCTGGATTTCTAAGATGTAAAAGCTTTTTAAGCAACGTCGTGATGTCATTCACATACCGAAGAAAGTAATTCCTTAACATGGTGTAGCTGATGTTCTAAATGGTGCAGGTAGTTGATGTTTTAAATTCGAATGTATGAGGTCCCAATCTTCAGTCAGATGAAATACACTTTTTCTCGCTGTATTTAAGGCTTTGTGCTTCATGTTAAAAGAGACACAAAGATGATGGAGGAAATCTAAGGGAACAGTGTCACTGAGACCCAGAGAGCCACGTCACATGCACGGAAGACGCACACCACCTAGGACTTTCCCAATGCCAGAGGACACCCCTCCTGCTCTTATCCCAATCAGCACACAGCCCAGGTCCGCTCTGGCACCCCATGATGCCCCTTTGCCCAGCTTCAGGATGCAAGCGCCTCGAGGCCACCTCTGCACCCCACCCCCTCCGCCCCTGCATCACTGTGACTTCGTTGTCACCGGAGACAGCATCTCTGGACCACCTCACTGCTGTCCTTCATACCAACCACTTACAAATGACCCTCACGGTACGAGCGGAGACCTCCCGAGCAGGTCTCTGGTCACAGGTGACTCTGTAGTGTGGGCCAGCGGGGCACTGCTGGGACTGTGGGGTCTGCAGCCGGCTTCTGGTCCCGGTGCAGAGGACAGAACCGCCTGCGTTCTAAGGCTTGCGGGTTAGGAGGGCCGAACAGTGTGTCCTTGTGTTCGACTTTGGCCTGCAGGATGGATGAAAGGCCGCCTTCTCTCCTACCCCGGCTCTGTAGTACCTGCTCCTGATTCTGTCGCTCGACACCCAAGAAGCAGAGGGGGAGGAGCGGGAGAAGGAAGGAGGAGGGAGGAAGACGCTTGTGCAGACCCCCGCCCCACCGCGTGGTGGCCCGCCCGCCTTCCCACCAGCCGGCCACACCTCCGCGCGGGCCCGTTCCTCTCCGGCCGGGCAGGGGCCTTCCCTCTGTTTCCCATCTGCCAACACATTTACGCGGGTTTGATTTCTACCCTCAAATTGTCAGACACGGGACACTGGACGACGCCATTTTTGTCCCTCCTGCTAACCAGAGGACATGAACTGTGAAGAGCGGGCGGCTGGCGCTGTCCGCAGGCCACACTCCCACGATCTGGGGCGGAGTAGGAGGTGAATGAGAACAGAAGCCTCGATGTGGCCCAGTCATGTATCCGTAAGATACACGGATACAAGAATTAGTGAAAACAAGTATCCAGAAAGGAGGAAATGAAAAATGCTAAACACAACCCGCCAGAAAACTTGAGAATAAAACGTGAGACAATATCCATGAACACCGGACACATTCCCGGACTCGGGAACTCTGCGTCTTCTAAGAAGCTCGTCTTCATAGAAGAATTTCAAGCATATAATGTTCATATGCTCATGTGAAGTCAAATTTGGCCATTTTAATGAAATAACCATAAAGTCGCTGATTCAACCTCATTTACTGTCTGGATCGGGTAGCTCACATGTGTGTGGGTCAACGTGTTTTTGTCATTTGCATATTTTTGCTTATCAGAGCAGTGGGTGCTCATGGGTATTTATCTCCAAGGCAAGCAGCTGACGGAGAAACGATCTGGAGTGTCCGGTGTGGCGTGAACCGCGGGCACCAGGCGCTTGGGCTTAGGGACCTCACACCCAGGCTCTGCCCCTCTGATTTGACCCCCTGCACATGACATAACTTCGGCCTCAGCTTTCTCCCCCTCACAAAGGGGACGATATTTCCCGCCTTGAAGAGCTGTCTTGCAGATTCAGTCAGTTAATGCACGTCCGCCTCACCACCCACAGTTCCACCACGGCAGCGTCCTCCACTGTGACCACACACTTGTGGCATGTGTGTGAAAACTCTTCCAGAAAACACACCCACACTCTTGGAGGCGTTAGAGCTGTATGAACCGAGCCCAAGCCCCCAGGCACGGGACTCTGACCTACAGTTGTGGGGTTGGGGCCTCTGCAGAGGTTACCACATCCTTCATTTTGCAGATGAGGTAAGCAAGGGAGACTAAGTAGCTTGCTAAAAGTGGCAGCTGTGGGACAGACACCTAGGCTGTCCCATTTCCATGTCAGGTCACCTCTTACACTAGATACCCACACCACAGCAAGACTCTCCTGTCACTACCACCAATAGTTTGGGGCAAATGAATTTTGCTTCCTTTTTAACAAAATCTTTGGTAATCTGTATGAAGCTGGGGGCCATCTCTGTCTTCATGGTCAGCTGGGGGACTCTCCCCCACTAGCCTATGTGGTCAAGAACTTAAGTCGACATTTATGACTTTATGGAAACTTAGCAGGTTTAGAGGAGTAACAGTCCCATTCCCTTGGAAATGGTAAGTTCTCTAACCTGCATACTTAGGAAAATATAGCAACCATCAAATATTTGAAATACCGTCATGCGAAATAGGAATGAGTCTCAGCAGCTAGAACAGTTCCCAACCACAGCAGACACTTAGACCACATCCCTGAACTGGATCAAGTTGACCGTATGCCGCATGTCTCCGGGAGCTAGAGCTGAGAACTACAGGTGCCTGTTGTCACTGGTGTCACCTCGGGAACACTATGAACCACATTCCAACCGTGCATGCAGTCCAGCAGCGGGATGGACCACCTCGCGGAGTGGCAGCCTATCCATTTCCGTAGTAGTCAAGACAGCGGTGGAAAAGCTCCCCGTCAGGGTGGCAGGGTGGGGACGGAGAATTGGTACAGAACCGTCTGCATCACGGCACAACGAACGCGACACGATCTTCCCCTAATGGCTGCGGATCTTGGAACTAGAGTTACAGCTCAAGAGTGATCGTGGTCACTGTGTTAAACAGTTAACACTGAAATTTTATATGTATGTATATGTATACACACACGCACAGATATAATTATGTATTTGAGATTGTATATATGCTCAAGATGATATACACGTGAGATTACATATACATACACATATTTCAGGTAATTTACATATATATTTTTAAGCGGGCTCCACAGCCAGCACGGAGCCCAACATGGGGCTTGAACTCACAACCCCGAGATCGAGGCCTGAGCTGGAATTAAGAGTCAGATGCTTAATTGGCTGAGCCACCCAGGCACCCCCGAGATTGTTTTCTGAAGCCGTTTGTTATCGTGTCTCTCACACGGTATCCGGCGCCCAGTGCGAGTATGCATTCCATCGTCCTGCCATCCGTGCGCCGGCAGCGCCCGGCTTCGGGCCTCATGCACGGTAGGTACTTCATGTGTCAAATTAATTCAGGAACGAAAGAACAAAAGTGTAGGATGTGGAAATGAGCTCTTGGGATTCGGGTTATATATGAAACAAGATCTCGTTCCAGTAGCATCCTTTTCCCAAGTCAGATTCATACAAGTTGTGTGTGGAACGGCCGAGCGCTCCAACACGGGTCTGAGCTGTGTGCGCAGTCGCAGAGGGTGCGCCGCCGTCACCGGACAGGATGGACGGATGAAGGGGCGTTTTAAAAGCTCTCTCTTTCTCAAAAGCCTTAACATGTACATGCACTTGGAGCTAGCTGTTACACCACCAACTATGTCAAGGGGACAATTAACAATGTAAAAGGTTTACGAGATCGGCCGTTAACTTCTTTCATAAAATGGAATTTAAAAAGCCAATGGACAAAATTACAAGAAAGGATCTATATGTACTTAGCATAGCCGTAAGTGGGATGCTACGTACCATGGAAAATGGGGTTACAAAAATGTGCTTATTGATACAGAAATATGTGTGCATGCGCAAAAAAAAAAAAGGGTCAAGGACAAAACCCCAGTGTAATCTACCTTAACTTAAAATTACATGGGCAAGGGCAATAGTTGCAAGAAATTTTGAACCAACATATTAATGACGGTTTTCACTGAATTCTGGTATTTGCAGTGTTTTGGCCTTTTATGGGGTAGACATGGCTATATCTATATATGGAATAGAGATATAGATATTCATTAGAATATCTAATTCTGTACAATGGACAAATACTAATTATGTAGTAAAACCTAAAATTAAAAGTTCTCTCTAGCTCCACGGCAGTTCGATGCCAGGAGGAATGACAACATTTAGAACATCGGTTCCTGATAACGTCGCCGCCGAAATGTGAGGGAGATTAGAGAGGGGCCTTGAAAATGTGTGATTCACAATTACAGATTCACCGCACAGTAAATGGAGAGCACCAGGTCCGAATGATTGGCTCATTTCTTTTTTTTTTTTTTTTCTGATGGTCTTGATGGGGATTCATCTGGTCTTATTTGCAAGACTGTCACTTCTCAATCCCACCCACTCATCACTGGAAAAGAAAGCAGAGGCTCAGAAAGGTCGACTGTGTGTTTCAAGGGCACGGGACGCAGAGAGAGCTCCAACGTGCTCTAGTCAAGGTTGCACTACTCAAGAAGAGGGTGAAAATTGATGAAATTGAGTCTCAAGATACATTTTCTAAGAGTTACGAACGGTGGTCTAGGGTGTGTAACCTTGGAAAAAAGACACCACAGGGTTACCACATGGCTGCAGTCCTAGGTGAGTCATTGGAAACAGATGTCCCCTGGATCAGCTGTCCCCATGCCTCAGCCCTGTTGTCATCATGTCCGCGAGGGGGTGAGGACAGGTCCTTCCCAAGGGCACGGGAGGACTGACGAGGAGGACGAGTCAGAAGCCACACAGGGCGGCCGACACGAAGCAAGCACAGGGCACGTGCGAGACGCTATTAGTGACGACGCGCCTCTCCATGTGTCCATCAGGAGAAAAGGGGACGGTGTCGCAAGAATGACACATCTCCAAACTTTCACCTTTGCCCTGTACATTCTGAGTGGGTCACAGGCTGCCTCTGGGAGACAGAAGGAAGGCCAGCACACACGGGTCGCGGGTGGGCTCAATGGCGCTCTCCTCTCCACCCACCAGTCTGCAGAGAAAGGATGGGGCCCCTGGGGGAGGACCCCAGCCGAGGTCACCTGAGACCTATCAGGCAATGTCCGGATATTAAGAATGAGACATGAAGAACTTAAAAGCACTCTGTTGACATAAATACGCTTTTTGGCTAACGCCCTCGGCTTAATTTGGCCTGTTGCTGAGACGCTGAGATCGCGCACAAAGCTCTCCTCAGGGTAAGGCTGTGCCCCTCTAACTGGTGGTATTTCATCAACTGAACAAGAAGGCAAAACTGAAGCATTTCGGTAAGAAATACTGGCAGAGAACAGCCCTTGCCTCAAAGGACCGAGTTCAACGTCGGGCACCAGCACATCCCAAATGCCCGCTCTCAGGTAACACTCCTCCCGTTCCCGGCAAGAGCGCCAGGCCCCATTTGTATGAACGTACCACACTCTACGACTCCTCAAACGTCGGCGCAGATCGCACAGGTGTCCAGACGGCTGCTGCGCGCACCTCGGCCTCGGCCTCCGTGTGAGCGTCTCTGCACAAAGAGAGGACAGGAGACGTGGTTAATGGGACCGAGATGGTCTTGCGATCTGATGGGAACGGGGAACTCCCTGCCCGGAGGCCGCTCTCCTTGAACCAGTGCAGGCTGTGCACACACGTGTCACACGCACTGCCGTGCAGCTCGGCACCGTCCTGGAGCGATACGTCCCCGCTCCAGCCTTCAAAGCCATAGTGCCTTTGAAATAGAATAAAAATTAAAGAACAAGGTCATGTGTGTGACCCTTGGGTCAGTCCTCAGGGCTTTGGCGTCTGTACAAAGACCACCAACAAAGGGAGGTGAGTCCGAGATGAGCTCAGGGACCCGGGACACCGCCGGCTCGTCAGGGAATCATCACAGTCACGCACGGAAGGTTCTGGACCACAAGATGAGTGCGCCAGCTTTCAGTATGACAGCAGCCGGGGTCACATAAGAACCTCAGAACCAGGTTGCTCGCCCAAGGCCACCTGAGGACTCGTTCTGCAGGGGAAACCCAGGACCTCAACCAACAGTGAAGAAAGACGGTTGGGGAGGGAGGACGTCTGACATTTCCTGTTTCCTAGGTTTACTCAGAGAAGTGGAGGCACGGAAGGGAAAGACTTCCTCTGCAGCATTAATCCAACTTTTTCTAACCACCAACCATACTCATTCCAATTTTAGCTGTTCTGTGGGAGGAAACATGAAAATCTACACTCTCGACTTTGCTTCTATTCTGTGCCTCTACCTGGGATGCCTCCCCCTGGGTCTTAGCAGCCCGCCCAGGGTCTCACTTTCCACGGCTGAAGTGAGGCCACAGAGTGTGCCAAGAGCAGTGTGGACCGTCGCTGCCGTTACTGGCTGACCGCGAGAGCCAGGCTCCACGCTAGAGGCTGCGGACCCACGAGCTCATCTCACTCCCGAGATAGGAGACCTTGTTCCTGTTTTGCACGCGTTCAAGATGTCCTGTGATGCAGAAACACACAGCCAGGGTGCAAGACCGCTCCTTCTGACTCCAGCATTCTGTCTACGTCTGCACGCTTTCCTCCAACGTCCCAGACCCACTAAAACACCAGTCCTGGGGTTTTCACTCTCTTGGAAGGAGACATTTAGTCCTTGCAACCCCGCCCTGGCTCACATGCAGAAACGTTTCCTGGTGTCCTCAGAACACCATCATTGCTCTTAAATGTGGAGACCGTTTTAGATCAGCCCCCAAATCAAATGAAACATGCACACTTCTAAAAGGAGTTACACAGATATCAAGTTTCTGGCAATTTCTAATAAATGGGAAAATAAAACAAAGAACCCATTAGAAGCTACTTATGAGAATTTCAGGCCTTGTGATCTTACTTTATAACCAAAAATGACATTAACTCTAGTTTCTACTGGGGTCAGAGCATTCTTGCCTAGCGTGAGTCAGAAGCAAATGTTCTGATGGTTCCAAGTGGCCCCAAAGGGCTCCCTGTCCTGGCGCAGGGCAGGTGAGGCCACCCGTGCTGAACAGGATGCTGACTCAGCCACCTGAGGGGCACGCGAGCTGGCTCTGGGGGCTGGAGCCAGGACACAGGTGGGCCTCGGTCTCTCTCCCTCCTCTGAACGGTTCTGCACAGGGCAGGAGGAGGGCTGCATAATCCCGAGGGCAGGGAGGGAAGGGGGCTCACGAGAGGACAGGATCGGTGTCAGACACCACGTTGCTGAGTTCTTTCTACCTGCCACCCCACTTAGAGAAGTCTGTGGCCAATGAATAGAATTAACACTCGTGCGGTCACGTAAGGACAGACGTGGATACGTGTGTGTGTGTGTGTGTGGACTCGAGCATTCATCACACCTGGAATTGCCACTGCTTTAATCTGTGTTTAGTCAATGATCTTTCTTTTTAAAAAGGCTCGGTAGGTCTACAGACGTCCGTGCGACTTTGGGTGTATCGAAACAGGGTGCTGGGCTTTGGAATGTCGGGAAGAACTGACTAGACTCGAACGCATTTGGTCCGTTGTCTTTCCCAGTTTTCCTTAAGGTCCTGAGAACCAGCATCCTGGCTCCGACGGGAAACGCTGTGTTTACAGTCCGTGCAGATGCTCAAAGCTACCTGGTCTGAAGAAGCGGGAACAAACCCAGGCCCGCCCCAGTCTTTGTTTGTGTGTTAAGTCTCTCTAAAAATACGAACAATCTAATTCCCGTGGATGGAAAATGGCAGAATTTCAAAGCTTTGGGAAGAGCTTCTTTCTAGTCTGTAAAGTGGGCACAATGCATTAAACACTTTGACCTCCACGATGACGCTTCCGTTATCTGTGAGTTAGGGAATTGGTCTTTACACTCATATGGGTATCCCGGTTAATAATTATCTTTTAAACACAAAGTCGTAGTTATTTCCGCATCAACTGACCACTTTTCAGCAGAGCAGAAGCCGTAGGCTTTCCACGGGAATGACAGGAGCAGCGACAGCTTTAACAGGCCAGGCTGAGCCCCGAGTCGGTTCTGACGAGGGGACGGAGCGCGCTGGGGCGGAGGGAGGAGGAGGTCCGAGAGCAGGTGTTTGCTATGCCTTTCTGCAGCTTTCCCCAAACAGACATCGGTGTAGCATTACATAGGTTCTTTGGTTTCGTTTCCTGAGATCTATACTACGGTTCATTCTCTGATGAAGGGAAGATACACTCACAAAGACAGAAGTAGAGACGTGGCACGTGCTCTGTCGTGCGTAGTCCTCGCAGCGAGGCAGGTGGATTTCGCTGACTCTGCGGGCGACAGGAAGACCAGGAAGCCTGTAGACCGTAGAGCTGGACTCGAACACGGACAACCTAATTCCTCAGCATGTGCTCCTGGACCCCACGCTAAACCCGCAATAAAATCAGAGGCCGCTTTTTAAAAAAATCACCATATACCTAGACAAAGCAAAATCTCGGGGAGACTTTAGTGAGAGGTTATGTGTTCTCTGCACACCTACGCCTGTGCTATCCCCAGCCATGGGGGCTCCCAAGCGCTGGAGGCTGGCTTGTTTCTTTTCTTTTTTTTTTTTTTAAAGATTTTATTTATTTATTTGTCAGAGAGAGAGAGAGGGAGAGTGAGCAAGCACAGGCAGAGGCAGAGGGAGAAGCAGGCTCCCCGCCAAGCAAGGAGCCCGATGTGGGACTTGATCCCAGGACGCCGGGATCATGACCTGAGCCGAAGGCAGCCGCTTAACCAACTGAGCCACCCAGGGGCCCCGAGGCTGGCTGGTTTCTGAGACGTGTTACAACTGCAAAATACCAGGGAGCGCTATGAGAACAGATACAAAATAGTCCATTAACAAACGCATATTGATTACCTATTAGTGTGATCATCGAGGTTAGATAAATATTAAGTCTAATCTCATCTGCTTATTTTTATTTGGTTCACTCTATGTCGGGAAAGGGAAAGCACAGACACGACGCTGTGCCTTGTGTCGCATCCCCACTGGACAGCGCTGGTCCACAGTCTCACTGATCAGGTTCCTTTCACGATGAGCTACACTTTGAGTTTTTATCTGACTGGGGCCAAGTGCAAATGTTCAGAGTGGATGCTCTCGTGCTAGAGGACAGTGTAAGACACCCAGGTCGGCCTCCGGAGTGCTGGGCTCCTAATCTTCTCCAGTTCGCAGCTTCTCAAATGAAAGTGAGTTGACAGCACTGTGATGGGGCCCGTGCTCAGCTGGGGATGAGGCAGGTTCTGTCTCCCGCTGGCAGGCAGGCTGCAGCGTTTGGGCACAGGAGTCTGAAAGTTTGCTTCTTTTTGTTTATTATAAACCTAACTTACTACATAGACGTCTATCTGTCGGCGTCTTTTCCAGGCGCAAATTACCCCCCACCTCCAGCGCGGTCGCAGCAGAGCCATCCCCTCTCTTCCTTCCAAGTGATGTGCTGCTCGCTTATTATTCTGCCTTCGGGCCGGGATAGTGAGGTCGAGGCAGCTGGTTTCCACACGCACCTTGCAGAAAGGCTGGGCGGCAGGAAGTAAATGCAAAACAACTTCAAACGTATGAGCACGTGGCGACACCGGTAGCAGCAACAGAAAGGACCCTAACAGCCTGCTCACCGCCGAGTGACCTTGGACGGCGTCTTCTCGTGAGCCCGGAGCAGACCTCTTGCGACACTGCCTGGTGGTCTGCAGGGGAACGTGATCTCCCGGGCGCAGCCAGCGGATCAGAAGCTGAGCGGAATGGAACAAAACTCTCTAATGGGCTGAGCCCACGATGGATATTTTAAAGCATTTGATATCTGAGAAATGATGTGCCTTTCTTAGTATTGTCTGAGGGGACGCAAAAATGAGATTCAGATGTAGATCCAATTAATCTCCTACAGAGTCAGCAATCCCCAATCCCCAACCTCACCTGCGTCACTGCATAGACAGAGCCTCCCTAACCCACCGCCCACAGGGTCCCCGGAGGTGGGGGTAGGAGGCGCAGTTAAGGAGGAGGACGTGCCGTGCAGGGAAGTGTTCTCCCTGGGGAAGACCTCTCCAAGTCAGGTTCGGGATCCCGGCGGGAGGCAAGGTATTTATGTTCTGACGCTGGCTTGGCAACCCCCCATCACAACATCACCCATGGGCACGTGATGCGAGCCACACAGTCGCAGACCCCGGTACAGGGGCAGGCAAAGAGGCGGCAGGGCCTGGGCGGACGTGTAACACCCCGCTCGCTCCGGGGTCCCTGGTAGCCCAACCAGAACCTCAGAGGACTTGCCTCCCACAGTCTCTGCCTCTGCACACACCGGGAGCCCCAGGCCACACCCAACCACTGCCTGCACAGATGGCCCGGGAGACCAGCTGGGGCAGCATGGAGCTGGGAGGCCTGGAGCCCCAGCTTGTACCTCATCTCCTTCCTTCCTTTTTTTTTTTTTTTTTTTTTTAAATAAGGAGGTTTTCGTTAATGAGAGTTTAAATGCCGTTGGACTAGCTGACCTCCCAAGCCACCTTCTGCTGGAAGACGAGGGCGTTGTGTGCCTTATTACCCCGGCGTGAACGCACGACTAAGGTGTACTGATTCCGCCACGTGATTAAGAAACCACATTTCCAGGAAATGCAACGCTGATGGGGGCGTTAAGATAGCACCGAAGGAAGGGAGTCATTCAAGCTTCATTACTCACGGTATGTCCACACCGACTGGAAGGCTATTCAAGGAACCCGGGCTGAAAAGTCAAGATTCTCTTAGCTGTCCAGGCGCCCGTCCACACAGCCGGCGCCCCCGCTCATGCTCTGACCGGGAGGAAGGACACAGCAGCGCCCTCGGCCCAGGACGCGTGTGGGAGTCACCCGGGGGCGTTTACGGCAGAGACTGGCTTGATTGGTCCGGGTGAGCCCGGGTGAGCCCAGGCATCAGTACTTTTAAAGCACTCCCAGGTGATCCTCTGTGAGGCCGGGGTTGAGAACGACGGGCTCTAAGGGAAGGTTTCACATCCACCAAAGAGACCCCATCTGAAGCCAGTCCCGTGCCGCTCCCCGCGGCCGGCCCTCACCGTCCGGCCGGCCCCCCGCTGGAGAGCGAGGCGAAGGCGCGACGACACGCCCGCCCCACTCACCTTGCAGGGCTATCGCGAAAATCAGTCTGGAAAGAGAAGGGAAAGCCGGTAACCAAAAATGCAGCTGCGTACAATTTCTATTTTTAAGGACGACTCAGAGAAGCAAAACTCAAAAGCAGGGACAGGGCACAGAAGCAGCAGGAGAAGTGAGAATAACCAAAAGTCAGAGAAAAAAGGGCCCTATTTCCAGGTTTTCACAGCAGAGCGTGGTGTGGCTTATCTATCTCTCGATGATGAGACCAAGGATTTGTGACTTGAGTTTCAGTCCCGTTATGAGGTCAGATGACAGTGTCCCGGGCGCAGGGCGAGGAGAGGTGTAAGGCCGTGACTGTACAGGTGCTGGCAGAAACCAGAAGCCCCCCAGGGCCATGATTTAGAAGATTTAACCCAGCCAGCATTTCCACCCGGAGAGAGTTGAAACAGTGACTCTGGGGCAGGAGAGGCAGGACGCCGAGCCAAGAGGAAGACACCGGCTCCTTGTCCTAAACGTCCAGGAGTGCGGCAGGAAGGGCGCGTCACGGAGCAAGAAGGAAGCCGGCTCCGTTGAGATGGAGGCAGGTGGAGCTCGGGGCCCGAGTCCCTGTGTGCAGACGCAGCCCGCGTGCTCTGTGAGGCACGGCGGATTTCCGGAGAGCTCACCGCAGGGCAGGTGGGCAGGTGCACTCTGCTCTGACCCAGGGGTCCCCCTCGGACTCGATTCCGCACACCCAGGTTCGGGGAGGACGGTAACATTATGTCTCGGTGCATGTAATCATTTCCAGTATTTCTGAACATGGTCTTCAAGCGTCTACTGAAGCATCTCTTGAGACTTTAAAAAGCCTGACTCTGGCGGTGCCCCAGGAAAATGCACAGAGGGTGCGTCAGGGCCATCCCTGATCCCCAGGTGTGCAGGGCCACCGTGTGAACTCCCAGGGTGCGTCTCTCGGTGCCGGGGCTGTGGCTGAGGGTCCTCTGCGATCCGCCACTGATGTGGAGCCAGGAGGAGGTGGCTCAGGCCACACTGGGCAGAGGACCAGCACGTCCAGGCCGTGTGAATGTGCCATGGCCTCAGACACAGCGGACAAAGGAGGGTGCAGGCCCTGGGGTGGCCCCTCGGGTGGCCAAGCAGAGGGAGTGCACCCTAGGCTGTCACCACGCTGGACACAATCATATCATCTGGGTGTGTGGCTCTCCTTAGGTGGGGGCCTCCATGACATGGGATAGCAAAGCAATCCCGTTCTCGAATGGCTTATGTAAAACTGAATCCGAAATTAGAGAAAAAGTTAAAAAGTGCACAAAATCCTGAGGATTGGCTCTCTAAGGATTTTCTGGGAAGTTTTGCAGTTAAATTGTCTTTGCCGTTTCTGATTTCTCATGTATGTCTGGACCACACAAGGGCCTCCCCACTGTGACTCGGCATCTGGGAGAGAGTACTGGATCCCAGAGGTGGCCAGGTCTGAGGTGGGCAGGCTGGACACCCTGAGGCCTCGGAGGCACTGGCCAGACAGCTGGACAGGACCAGCCCCAGGTGCCGTGCTCAGCTCTGTGCACAAGTCGTATGAAGCATCAAGTTTGTATTTTGAAATTGAAAAGGGTTACAACGTGGGTCAGCACGCCCATCTCCCAAAAAGTCTGCTCTCACTGAATTGGAGGTATTGAATAATAACTGACCAACTATTCTCTCCAATTAATTTTCCTCACTTTAACTTCAAATATGTGAGCAAAACTATTGAGAAGAAATTTGGGGGCAGAAGAGCCGGAGAGAGGATGAGGGACAAGATGTGAAGATCAGCGAGAGAGAAGGAACAGGGCAGTGCTCACTGAAACACAGTCAGAAGTACACTTCCTCTACCTGGTGCAAGGCGGTGTCTCAATGTGGTTTTGATTTGAATTGGATACTGGGTATTTACCCCAAAGATACAGATGGAGTGAACAGAAGGGCCATCTGTACCCCAATGTCCATAGCAGCCATGGCCACAGTTGCCAAACTGTGGAAAGAACCAAGATGCCCTTCAACGGACGAATGGATAAGGAAGATGTGGTCCATATACACTATGGAGTATGGCGCCTCCATCAGAAAGGATGAACACCCAACTTTTGTAGCAACATGGACGGGACTGGAAGAGATTATGCTGAGTGAAATAAGTCAAGCAGAGAGAGTCAAGTATCGTATGGTTTCACTTATTTGTGGAGCATAAGAAATAACATGGAGGACAAGGGTAGATGGAGAGGAGAAGGGAGTTGGGGGAAATTGGAAGGGGAGACGAACCATGAGAGACTGTGGACTCTGAGAAACAATCTGAGGGTTTTGGAGGGGCAAGGGTGGGGGGTTGGAGGAGCCTGGTGGTGGGCATTAAGGAGGCACGGATTGCATGGAGCACGGGTGTAGTGTGTAAACAAGGAATCTTGGATCACTGTAAAAACAAAAATAAATTAAAAGAAAAGGAATATACTTCCTCGATCTTGAAGACGCCCCTTTCATTTGCAAACCTTGCTCCCGGGAAGAACATCAAGTCACTGAGACACCAAATCAAGGAAGTGGAGGTTCAGGTTCGTGGCAGCTGAGGGGCTGGGGGTGGTGGGGGAGTGGAGACCCCAGCCCAGCGGCTCTTTCCGCAGAGCCCTCGTCGCAGTGACGCAAAGGTGCCGTGCAGTTTAGCTAGCACAGCCGGGCTGGTGTCCCCTCCTCCAAAGTCCTGGGGGAGAATAAGGACACGGACACCACCAAGGAGTGGAAGAAGAATGCCCGTCTGCATGCGCGGGTGCCCGCCAAGTGCTCTGAGGGAGACGGGGGAGACGAGGTGTTCGGAGCACTGTCGCCAGAGCCCAGGAGTCACAGGAATGAGGAGAGTGCATTCCCCTCCAGGAGGCAAGGGTAGCAAGACAGAGTGCTCACCAGGACAGGCAGAGCCAGAGATGTGGCCCTGCGGGGCGGCCCTGGCCCTCCCGGGAGCTGGGCCAGCCTGGGGGACAGGAGGTGGACACTAGCCCTCCTCCTGGCTTATCTGGAGTCAGACAGACAGTTTTATAAATGCATATGCAAGAAGGAAAGACGCGGGACACTCTCCGTGGAATGACCTCATGCTGGACCGCACCACCTCCACCCACGGCTCTCCTGGGGGGCTGTCTGAGGGCGTGCTGGTGCAGGATGGCGTGAGGTGGACAAAGCGGTCGGCACTGGGGCTGTCCCGTCTGCTGTGCATTAGAGGGACTTCCAGAAGCCGTGAAACACGTGCACGTATGACAAAGCAAGCAGGCTCCTGCATGCCGTCGGCACTCTCCACGTCTCACTGTCAAAAGTTACATTAGTATGAAGCTTCGGGCAGGAAGGTGACAAGACGGAGAGACAAGCTTGGTCACAGAAGATGGTGACAGCTGACAGGCGTTCCTCAGGTCACCTGCCTATGCTGAGAAAGCAGTCTGCCCTCAGGGGGACCCCTGAAATACCAGGCCCCCAAGTCACTCTCGGATCCGGCCAGGTCCAACACAGTAGAGCCCAGTGGTTGCAGCTACTGGTTTGGGATGGTTTTTTTGAGAAAGACGGTGGGCCCGGAAGGTGGTCGGGATCACGGGATGTCGAGCCCAGCACACCACCTTGCTCGAGCCGGGTGCACCCCTAGGCCTTGTGCGGTGCCGCAACCACAGCAAAGCCAACTGGGAGACTGCATTTCCGTTCTGAGCAAGGGGAGAAGAGACAAGTGGGGCAGGAGCCGCGTAGAGCAAGAAGCGTCTCCGGCGCACTAGCGGGACCCGATTGCTTTAAATATGTCCCACCCTGTCTTTCCCTTCTGTCAGGGTGGGTGAGGGTGTCCAAATCACATGCAAATATGAGGAGACAGGTAATCCATTGTTGCTCAAGGATCATTGGATGCTCATTTTACCATTTACTTTGTAGAATAAATCCATTATTAGCTATTTGTTGAAAATGTAGCTTAGGCAGTGCACCCTGCCGGGCATTATCTCTCTCTCTATCCCTGGATCCACGTCTGTCCCTGCACAGACAGTCCCAGGCCTCAGGCAGGTAGCATTCCAGGTACAGAAGCCATCGGAGAATGACATCTATTAAGTGCTATTAAAAATGATGTGTTTCTGTTTGGCAGTGACCTCCCCATCATGGTGGGTCTTCAGAGACCCTGAATACATGCCAGGGAGGTTTGAGGGGAACTCCTGAGACATGTGAGTCAACGTGAAATCTGTGATTCGTCTTTGTGTATCAGAGGCACTGTGACATTATAAGCACTGAGGTCTTGGAGTAGATCTGTATGAACTCAGGAAAGAGGAATCATAGGCTGGGCAAGAGTCAGGAGCACAGCTCTAAAGCCTGAGTATGATTCAGGCAAAAAGCTACGAGGAGGATATTCTAGACAGGGGGTTGGAGCCACGGTGCCCGGGAGGTCAGGAGGACAGCAATCCACCTGCACGCAAAGTATCCAGAAAGCCGGAGTGTCTGCCGTTCAGTATCCATTTGGTAAATTATGGGCAGCAAGACTGCAAACATCACAGAGTTTCTCCTGCCATCCAGCCGTCGGAAGAGGCTGACCCAGAATAGAGACGCTTCACCCTCTGAGAGAAGGGCAATCAGCCAGATAGGGAAGTCGCCAGAGGTGGGAGACACAGAGAGACGGACGGAGCTCCTGCCCTCAAAACCACCTCATTTCAAAAGGGGGCAACCCAAATACAGAGACTCAAGAAAACAGAGAACAGAGTTGCATTTAAAAACCGATCACAGGGGAAAAACAGAGACGCAAACCAAGAAACAGACTCTTGACGACAGAGAGCACACTGACGGTCACCAGAGGGGAGGTGGGGGGGTGCAGGTGATGGGGATGATGGAGGCACCTGTTGAGAGGTGCAGTGGGTCACGTGTAGGGCCGCTGAGTCACTGTTCTACACCTGAGACTAATGTAACACGTATGCTAACTGGAATTTAAATAGAAACCGAATGGAATTTTCTTTAGACTCCAAGCCCAGTGAGGAGCCCGGGGTGGGGCTTGATCTCCGTCTTGTGAGATCCAGGGCTGGGATGAGGACTTAATTGCTGACCCAGCTGAGCCACCCAGGGGCCCCAAAGTTAAGTGGAATTTTAAAAAAATAAAAAAACAAAAACCTCAGTGAGCAAATATAGAAAACACAGAAAACGTTATTCTATATTTCCAGGAGGTGCCTATAACCATGCCAGAATCAGTCAAAAGGAACACCGAGAAAAGGCTAAGGAAGTTGGATACAAAAGTTACTGGAGGGGCCTGGTGGCTCAGTCAGTTGGGCGTCTGACCCTTGTTTTCAACTCAGGGCATGATCTCAGGGTCGTGGGCGAGCCCCGCATTGGTCCCTGCACTCAGAGGGGGGTCTGCTTGAGAGTCTCTCCCTCCCTCCCCCTGTGCTCCTCCCCCTGTCCTCTCTCCCTCTAATAAATAAATAAATAAAATATTAACGACAACAAAAAAAGCCTACCAGAAATGCAAGGAAATGTGCTGTCACTAGTCCTGAAGCAAAAGCTATTTATGAGGCAAGAGATATCAGCGCCTTCTAAAACACGGGGGAAACAGCTCTCCAGAGAACAGACCGATTCTCCAACATAGAATGCTCGTCCTGTTTGATAAGCTGCTCCTGTTCTCATTTAGACTATTATTTTTTTATTTTAAGAGAAAGGATGTGATTCATGGAAAACATTTCCATTTGAAGGGTTTTTCCCCTTTATTTAAGAAATTAAAATTTTTAAAAGCTTTGTGATGAATATTGGAATGCTCTTTTGAGTATGGATGGTGTATAATTTCTTTCTCGATGTTGATATTTCAGCAGTGATACAGACATTTTCTTTCTTGTAGAAATGCTGTCTCACTGATGTCATTAACTCCAGGAGACAGGGAAGGAGAAAGTGGGGCCCGTCAGTGTAAAGACAAGGAGACGAGTGGGACAAAGTGCAGAGACAGGTCCCCCGTGCCACGGCCGTGCAAGTGCGGTCTGCTCCATGCCCAAGGGTGCAGGTAGGTGCTTCCCCAGTATGGAAGGAAGCCGTGGCCTGTCTCAGCCTCAAGAAAGCCATGACTCAATGGAATCAGCAGCAATCTTTACCTCTCCGTGGGCAGATCATTAGGAGACATGAGCATCGTCAGGTAGGGCTTGCAACCTCCCCTGAGGCTCCCCAGACCAGCAGCTGGTCCTGATGTGAAGAAAACAGCACCCGAGCTTAGGTCAGGTGGCACCAGCACTGGGGCGGGGGGGCAGGGGGGTGTTGCCCCTTCTCATGTTGACTGTCATTGATCTAGAGGACATTTTAGGGCCAATTGGAACTCCCTGCGTGTGGATGTTTTTAGGGTGGGCCAGTAATCATGCAAATATCAGGTTCCCGGCAGTTTTGGCTAGGCACAGGATGCGCCGCCCTTATTCAAGACACGTTGATTCTGTGGGTTTTCTCTGCTTCTGAAGACACCGTGGTGAAGTACCGAAAGCCTCAGTGTCCTAGAAATGCCTTCTGAGTCATTTTTCCTGTGGGCTCGAGTCAGAAGCATCTTGAAATTTGTATTTGAACAGTGCTAACAATAGGGCAACACAATCAGGGCACCTTGTCCAGGACAGAAGTTAAAGTAGGTGGGACACCTGGACAACAGGTGTAAACCAGGACCATCCCAGGCACGCCAAGTCACGTGGCGCTCAGCATTGTGCATGGCACAGGGCAGAAGCCACCTGTCCATCATCAGCACAAAAGGTTCTCACCAAGTGCATTCATTTCTGCAGATGGGTCAGGGCATTCCTATGAATTTTCCCCAAGAGACAGGTTTTAAAATTCATAACGTTCAGACACCTTCACATCTCTCCACGTCCCCTCCCACCACTCCGGCAGCCGTATGCACTACACAGTGTGCTCAAAAGCATTAAGTCCAGGGAGGTTTCAGGAATTTCTTAAGGAAGAACAAATGTATCCTTTTATACAGAATGAAATATTGTCCTCCTCCTCCTCCCTATTACCATCTGAGCACTTTCCTAGTGAGGGAGGAAGGCCAGAAAAATAAAGTAAATGCACTTAGGAGCCATCTAAGGTAAGAAAAATGGGCCCTAAATTTTAGCAAAGCAAGTCTATTCTGAGAAACCATTGCCAAGACCATTGTCATGAAGCCTTTTCCCTATTTTTGCCCCAAGGAGTTTTAGTTTTAGGTCTTATATTTAAGTCTTTACTCCATTTTGAGCTGACTTTGGGTACGATGCAACATTAAGGGTTTCACTGTCTTGTTCGTGGATGTCCAGTTTTACCAACACCGTTTATTGGACCAACTCTCCCTGTCCTCATTGTGTACCCCTGTCACCCTTGTTGAAGATCAGTTCACAGTGTATATGTGGGTGTTTCCCGGGCTCTCTATTCTATTCACCTGTTCTACTCACCTGTCCACGCCAGCACTACCCTGAGTCAGTATTTGTACCTTCGTTATAATATCTTTGAAGGAGGAAGTGTGATGTCTCCCATGTTGTTCTTCTTGCTCAAGATAGCTTTGGCTATCTGGGGTTCTTGTGGTTCCAAATGAATTCTAGGATTGTTTTTTCTATTTCTGTAAAAAATGCCATTGGGATTTCGATGGAGATTTTATTGAATCTTCAGATCACTTTGTGTAGTATGGACATCTTAAAAATATTAAGTAACCGAAAAATAGACAAGAGGGGTTTCATCAAAATTAAGAATTCTGTATCAAATAAAATAATCGGTGAGAAGACAACATACAGGATAGGGGAGAATGTAGACAAACCACACATTTGAGAGGGGCTAATATCCAAAACATATAAAGAACTACGACAACTCGGTAGTAAACAGAACAACTCAGTGAGAAATACACAAAGAACGTGGATAGATATTTCTCCAGAGCAGACACACAGATGCCCAACAGACACACGAGAAGATCCTTAAACATTACTCGGCATCGGGGAGATATAAATCGAAACGACGACGAGACACCACCTCACACTTGTCAGAACAGCTAAAACCAACAACACGAACCATGGGTGTTGGTGAGGAGGCAGAGAAAAGAAACTACTATAGCTATTGGTGGGAACGCAGACTGATGCAGACACTGCGTTCCTCAAGAAATTTTAAAAAATAGCATTACTATATGATCTAGCAATCCCACCTCTGGGCATTTATCCAAAAGATTAAAAATCAGAATCTCAAAAAGATACCCGCATTCCCACTTTCACTGTAGCATTATTCACAATTGCCAAAGTACAGAAACAGTATCAATGTCTGTGGATGGACAGATGGATAATGAAGCTGTGATCTATGTGACAGATCTGCAATAGAGTATTATTCAGCCTTAAAAAAGATAATCCTGCCATTTGAGGATAGATCTGGAGGACACTACACTCCGTAAAATAAGCCTGACACGGAAAGACAAATACTGCACGGTTCCACTCATAGGAGACATTGAAATTATCCCAGATCCTCAAAACAGAGTACAGTGGTGGCTGCCAGGGTGGGGAGGGAGAAATCGGAGTTGCCACGGACGGGCGCGAAGTCTCAGTCGCACGGACGAGTAGTTCTCCAGCTCTGCCGGAAAACACCAGTTGCTTAGTGAGCACTGTGTTGTACACTTAAAAATTTGCCAAGAGGATAATCTCATGGTAAGTGTTCTTACCACACACAAACAAATAAACAGAAAGACCTAGTCTAGCCCTCTCTCCCACCGAAGAAACAAGAAGGATTTCCACGCATTTTCTTCTCACGTCCACTTTGCCTCGGGGTCGGTGTCCGCACCGCCTGACCAACTGAGCCAGGGTCTGAGGAGAAAGTGTGGATGGTTCTGATCAACTCTGGAAGGACACGAAAGGCAGAAAATACCCATGAAATAATGTCCTTAGCATGTTCGATCTCCCAAGGGTCCTGGTGATTAGTAATTCTTGGCCCTGGGACCACACTGGTCTTTGATGAAGCCCAGATTTTAATTCCGGGCTGAAATGTAAATGACACTCAACGTCCAGACCAACCGGCACACACACATTTTTGGTCATTATTTATCATGCCCCCACTGAGGACCAAGCGCAGTGGGACAGGCCGGCCCAATCTCCATGTTTGGCTCAGAGACCTTATCTCTTTCTAAAGAGACAAGACGGACATAGAAACACAGTGAAATGCATGTGGTAAGTAAGTAGATGTGAAATCATTCAACATAGCTTAACTACAAACATCCCTTCTTGGATGGGACTCGCCAGGGAAATAAATCTTCACGATGAAGACAGATTCTAATTTAAAGAATGCTTTTGCAGTAATGATTTTCTAGCCACAACTAAGAAACTGACATAAATACTATAAAGTTTTATAGACATCCTTTTCTAAAAGATTTATTTATATATTTATTTTTGTGGGGGGGCTGTCAGGGAGAGTCTTTTTTTTTTTTTTAAAGATTTTATTTATTTATTTGACAGAGAGAGATCACAAGGAGGCAGAGAGGCAGACAGAGAGAGAGGGAAGCAGGCTCCCCACTGAGCAGAGAGCCCCATGCGGGACTCGATCCCAGGACCCTGAGATCATGACCTGAGCCGAAGGCAGTGACTTAACCCACTGAGCCACCCAGGCGCCCCGTCAGGGAGAGTCTTAAGCAGACTCTACACTCAGTGCTGAGCCCAACATGGGGCTCGATCCCAGGACCCTGAGAGCATGACCTGAGCTGAAACCAAGAGTCAGACACTCAACCGACCGAGTCACCCAGGCGCCCCTGTAAACTTTTTCAGTAAAAGGCTTTTCTTAAAAAAAAAAAAAAAGCCAAAATTATCCATGTGATAATACCCCTCTGTGTTTTAAAAATAAACCCCTGTCATGGACCTTGGAAGTGTTAGTTCTAGGAAGGTAAAGCAAGGTGGTCTTCGTGCAGGGAATCCCGTGACCGGGAGTTTAGCTCTGGAGCCTCAGCCAGAGGTACACAGCACGGTCCCGTGTGCAACCACACCTTCCACAGGCATCCCCGTCCCCTCTAACCGGGCCCTTGCCATGCCATGCGAGGGAACAGTTTCTCTCTCTGCTGCCAAAACTGCTCACTATGGTTTGTTGAAGACCCAGGAAGCACTGGGTTCCTCTGCAAGGACGGGACACAGTGCATCCTGTGGAGGCCTGGGAGCCAGAGGCTCATGGAAATCCTGGCCTCACCAGGTGGCAGGTGCATCCAGTCTCCTCACAGAGCATCTCTGCCCATGCATCACCCAGAGGGACACCTGGCCAGAGCCAGAGACCACCTCAGTCCATGGGCTGCCAGCCGGGATCCAGGAGAAGCTGACTGTGTGGAAGGAGGCTGTCTCTGTGACCTGGAGGCCTGTGCCCACAGCTCAAGATCTCAGGGGACAGAGATGTGGGGAAGGGGAGGTGGTGCTGGGGGGGGGGGTCTTGCGTCAGAAGACGGAGGGCTGCCTCTGGCCGAGACATACACCCCTCAGCGCTCACTAAGCAATCTACAACTGGATTTCGTTCTTTGAAAGGAAAGCATAATTATCAATCAAATTGGGAACCCCAAACATTCAACTAGTTCATTGTGTGTTTTCTGTAGCTCTGCCTCATGCCCACTCATCTGCCCCTTCGGAGCCGCCAGGGACAAGCCCACATACACGCTTTCCGGGGTAGACTCTTAGGATGTGCTCAAACCCCCGGCTCCCACCTCAACCTTTGTCTGTACCATCTCAATCTTCCACTTGTCAGATTCCTAAATCACATTTTGGCTCTAGATGATTTTCTACCAGCTTGCTGATGTATTATATCCTTTTAATTAACTTTAAAGCAAAGGAAAAAAAATCAATACTGTTTGGTATGTCAATGACTTTGGAGTGATTCCCAAGCTGCTTCACCTGGCCTGAAGTCAGTTTATTATTCTGAAACACTAGAATGGCCAGTATGGTTTCACACTGGGGCACAACATAAATTAAACTCAGAAGTGTGCATTTTTTCATGGAAACATTTCTTCCTTGTGTATAACAACTATGTGTGAGTGACTGGGAGTCAAATTAATATGGTATTCTCCAAGTAGCCACATAAACATAAAATACATGCAATTATGTGTTTATGTGTGAGTATAGATATTTAATTTCTGGTTGCCTCTGAAATTCCTAGGATTTATTATAGGATGTTTGACATAGCCCTGTAAACTGAAGACCCTAATTCTGTTTCCTGAGGAGTCGCTGAAGCAGGGCTGTGTTATTTCCAATGGCCAGTGTCTGTACGTGCACAGCCAGCTGTGGGAAATACAGGCTGTCCCCGGACAAGCCTCGCAGGGCCCGACACAACGAGATGCTGCAGGAACCATCAGCAAGGGGTAGGCACGTCCCAGAGCACCAGAGTCTCGTTCTTGGGAGCCACGAGTGAGGCACATCTTTTCAAATAATCAAGCCTTTTTTTTTTTTTTTTTTTTTTCTGAGTAAGGGTTTAGCTTGAAACGACTCTGTCAACTGTACCTTCTGAGTTGTCTAAGCTCTGGTGGTGAGGTGGAGGAGTTGGACGTCCTCGCCACGTCCTGGTATTCTGAGAAGGCTCACAGACAACTGACTTCCGACAGGCTCCATCTTGCACACGGTGCTCAGCTCTCAGGTGCTCTCAGCTCAAAGGGGAGACCCATCTCTGACCCTGATGGGAATTGGAGCAAGGGCATCCCCCAGCAGGCTAGACTCTGCTGCTCACAGGTCTCCCTCCCAGGTCCCCATCACATCAGCACCGGGGACAGCGCCTCGCCCTGGCGTCAGGCCACACTTCCCAGGCGCCGAGCTCCTCCTTCTCAGCCATGACGCTGGACCCTGTGCAGACATCCACGGCCTGTGCGTGGTGGACCACAGCCTTCCCCTGCACATCCCTGCCTCTGAGCTCCCACTTCGTCCCCACCTGTCTCTTACCTCCCGTGTCCTCTCTGCCCACCCATGCCTCTGTCCCCCTCCCTCCGTGTCATCTCTCTGCACAGAAGGGCACGACGTCTGAGACAGACGTGCAGAATATTGCTTTCGAGCTTCAGTATGCCCCATCTCACAGATGTGGGTGGACACGGTTATGACGTCATTGTTCTGTTTAGCAAATATTCAACTTGCATTTTTTAGCCCTACTCTGAGCCGGGCACCGCTCTCAGCCCTCTATTCTCTGGTTACAGAGAATAATAGAACAGAAATGAAAGGATTCGTGAATGTAGCCATTTTAATTTTTTCTTTAGCTAAAAAATTTAATATGGGCATAACATGTAGATTTTCCACAGTGCCCAAATATTTAGCTCATGTGAATATGACCAAATAAAAAATTTTAAATGTAAAATTATGTACTGAGCTACATCCTGTTGATACAAAAATAAAGATAAAAATGGTTTGATATGTTACAAAGGGGGTCAGACTCACAAAGAGGCCTCTGTTCATTCCAAATTTTATGTCCATAACAGGTTAATACTATTTCTGTCAATTACCTTTAAAGTATATTAACATAAGCACATTGCACAACTACTACAGAAAATGCACACTCGATAATGGGGAAAAATAACAGGATAGACCACATTTTCACAAATATAAAGCATAGCAGGATACCAACACAGAGTCAGAGTCTGCAAACAGGTGCACAGCCTGGCTCAAGGTTGGAATGTTAGTGGACCTCTCGATGACTGTCCAATGGCCTAACGAACCTCCCGGCCCATAGGTGTTGACTGAATTTTCAGAAATTTGTACGAACTGATAAAAGCACAGAAATGGTCTTGGTTTGTTCCTTCTTATGAGTTTGCTCATCTGCACAGGTGAGCTTGGGAACAAGGGCACCATTCCTCTGAAATGTTGCAAAGCAGGCCACCGGGCTCCTATTCCTGCCCCACTTGAAGACAAACTTGACAGAGCCATCAAACGGCGGAGGCTGCACCCACCACGAAACCTGCTCATGAGCTGTTTCCCACAGCTGATGCTGATCCCATGCACAAGGAGTCCCTCCCGTCCCAGGAAGACAGACGGCTCTGCCAGCTCAGATGGCCGGGACTGAACACAAAGTAGAAACCCAGTCAAATGTTTTAACTCTTAAAGAATTCAAATGGGCTCTTCTGTTGCATCTAAAACTTTGATAAAGCCAAAATTATAAATTGGATTACAGATATGCTAATATGCAATGATTATTTGATGTATGAATAAAGTCCTTCAGAAATGGACCAGTGGACAGTTTTGAAGAGTGGGATTTTGTCTGAATGCAGAAGCAGTCCTGACTTTGGGGCTATTCGGGAACGCCCTCAGTAGCAGCGTGTATCCCCTTTCGGGTGAGGGTGTATCTTTGATTTTATTATTCAGTAAGTTAGTCAACTTACACTCACTCAGCTACTATTTGCCAGAGAGTGAACTACACACCTAATTCTAGGTAAAAATGATTTTTAAAAAAGGAAGGAAAAAGTATAGTCACCATCATAGTCATAGTTTGGGGACCTCTTCCATATCTCACAATCATTATTTTGTCTTTCCGAGATCTTTGATAAATGTAATGCCTGTGTACCATCCTTGGTTTTGGAGGGGGAGATTTAATATCGGGATGAGATGATTTGTCAGGAAAGTCCACAAACTGTAGCTAGAATGGCAGCGGTCTGGTTCCCAGGTTCGTACTTTTGGGCAAAGTTCTTCCAGCAGGACATGCTTTGTTCAGACGCCCTACGGTGGACGCACCTGCCACTGTCCTCGGTGCACACCAGCAGCTCAGGGAATTATCAGCTGGCTCGTGTTTACACAAATTGCATTAAGAACAATGTAGACAATATTTAAAAATCAAAGGTCACGGTTTCTTCAGGACTGTCATGACCTTTAATTAGAGTGGGTTGGGATGAAGCATCCCATCCCCGAGCTGTAGGTCTCTATGCCCAGGGATTTATTTCCCTGAAGGAATGCACTTGCACGGTGCGTAGACCATCTAGGAATGTTCTCGACAGGCCGTGTTGGACAGGAAGATGTATCCTACAGGATTCCACGTAGAAAGTAGTTTATTAACCCACAGATATCAAGAGTGGACTTTAAAATTTAAACACGAATAAATAATATAAATAAATAATGAATAAATAAATAAATAACTACAAACACAAAACAAAACCAGCTTGTCTGAAAATGACCAGATCGCGAGGCTGCGTATGTAATAAAGTTTCATTGCCAATGAAACTAATATTTGTCACTTGACTTCTCAGGAGAGTAAGATATGAAACACAACATCCCCCTCAAGGCTCCTCCCTGAGTCCCGTTGCCCACAGAGGACATGTCGCAGTGAACTATTCCAAAGCCTCCCAACTCATACAGGGTTGCCTACCTACACGCAGTCATCAAATTTCCTTTTTCCTGTGTGCGTGTGTTTCTCATTTGTTGTGTCTCTTGAAGACTCTTTTGTCCAAGAACAATAATTTGACTTGAAATTATGCAGAAGCAGGAAACAAAGATGCCAAAAGGTAGACTAAGATATCTTGGATATACTGGATTTAGCATGATATTAACACTATGTGTTCTTTATCCCAAATCAGTCTAAGAATCAAGCAAGCAAGCTACCTCCTGAACAACTCTCATGTGTGAGGCACTAGAAAATCCGCATGGTGGGACCCCACCCACTTAACGCATGGTACACATTCTCAAAGAGCTACAGTCGACTTTGGGCTAGGAAATGAATAGGTTCATTAACAAGCAGCCTGAGAAGTCAGGTGGGGGGGTCGAGCAGACGAAGGAGCTGCTGGGGAGGGAGGGAGGCAGTGTCCTGAAGGACAGGTCAGCGGGCGCTGCTGGAGAAGGACGGTGCTCCTGGGCACCGAGAGGAAGGCCACCTTCCACAGCCCCCACCGTGGCCTGCTCTGTGCTCTGCACCAATAACCTTCCTCACCCTCTTCACTTGTACTTAATACAAGCACTAGATTTCTTTTCTCTTCTTTTTAATCTTTTAATCCTTTTGACTCACTCCTAGTGAAGAAGTTTCATGGAACAAATTGTTTCTTTATACCTGTATCACCAGGAACCTAAGTGGCTTGGCCGAGTTCCTTTTGTGACACATGGAATTCACCTTGCTTTGGAGATGAGGTGACATCATGAAGGGTACAGATGTACACCACAACCCCCCGCACGATCTACAGAAGTGTCACCATTCGAGCAGAGCCCAGACAGTGGAGAGAGAGTATATTGCAAATTCCAGTTAAAAATTATGGGCAGAGTGTATAAAGAACGTGTCTCCTTGCACACTTCACCTCGTGGGACCACATGGACTCTATCCATCCCCATGTTCAAAGGCCAAGATGGATGTCTTAAACAGACTTTTGGTTTAAAATACACAGCTATGAAGTACGGTATCTAAATATCTATTTTCCCTGAATAAGTTTAATCCAGCTTAGCCATACTATTTAAATTGCTAACATTAGTCGTTTCTGAAATTCTGGTAAGACACGAAGGATCCTGCCTTGCCTCAGGAGAAGGCCGTTCACTGAGATGGCCCGTGGCAGAGACAGGTTACTGTCATGGGCAGAGCTAGTGAGGATGTCAAAGGGCTGCCTCTTTCTTGACAAGGCTTCCTGGGGGCCAGTGTCCACTTGCCCCCTGGAGCTTCAACATCCCCCTCCTTCCACAGTCGGAACGGCGGCTCCTCTGAGCCTGGGCAAAAGGAGGTCAGGAGCGTCGGTGTCACGCGAGTCTGTCTGGGTGCGTGCGCCTCCGGGGACTCTCCGCCCCAAGCTCCTCCTTGCCCCGCCTCGCTCCCACCACGGTGGGATGGAAAACTGAGGAAAGGGGGAAGCTTCCCTTTCCGGGAGTTCAATCCAACTTCCCCTTTCAGCACTAACATCGATTGCTGCGATAAGCGCTAGGAATTTGAGTTTTCAAGGGTCCTTCTCAGTAGCTCGAACTCAAGTGGCAGATACACAACTATTTATTTTTAAAGTGGTATCAAATGGTCAGAATGAGACAGAACACACTTCTCTCCTAAGTAGATGATGGAAAATAAACTGTTCGGAAGGCTAGCTTTTCAAATAGGAGTCTGGACATCTGACTAATGAAATTTCTACACATGCAGTTTAGAATCAGTTTAGAACCCCCCCTCCCCCGCCATCTCCAGCAGTTTGGGGCAATGAGGCACACGCCTCCGTCCCCGTGCTCCATGCACGACAGCACGCCGCTTCCCAACTATCAAGGTACGGTACCTAACAAGGACAAACGTGATCACCGCTTGGGATAAGTAACCGCACTTCGAATCGGGCCGGCCTGGAAAACTTCAGGACCCGCAGGGCGCCCATGACAGTGCTGCCTCCATCACTCCTACAGCCAGACAGAGAACTCGGCACTCCACGCCCAGCCAGCAACCGCGCACGACGTTTGCATGGGGACACGCGCAGAAAGAGCAGTACTCACAGCCTCAGAGGGGAGGTTATACCGTTACACAAATAACTACGAATGTGAGGTGTTCGTGCCTTGTGCCAAACACACCTCGTCAAGATTCAGGGGAGGATCGCTGGGTCTCCTCTGGCACAGACCAGGAAGGGCTTTTTGGAAGAGTGGCATCCGAACCAGCCTTTGAAGGCGGACAGGTGTGTTTGCACGGACCCCAGGGAAGCCCACTGTGGCTGGAAGGGGCAGTGCGAGCAATCGGTCTGTAGACCTCCTCGTTGTACTCATGACCCGGCACTGGTTTGGATAAGGCAGTGATCAAAGGCCCATGTAAGATCAGGTGGGGGAACTACCTCACCTGGGAGGATAAGGTGTTTGGGCTGAATTCCGTGGGAAATAAGGAGACCCTGCTGTTGTCTGAGCGTGCGAATGTCAAAGCTGTACTTTGGAACAATTAATCTGAAAGCAGAACACAGAAGGCGGGTGTGCATGTGTGCGTGTGGAGGGGCGACGTCCGAGGTCACTCCGGCAGGCCGGGAGAAGGCTCACGGCCGTCCACTCTAAAGGAGCGGGGGAAGGGATACGAGGGGCGGAACAGTTGGAGAGTTATTTTAGAGACAGAATTGGCAGGAAGTAGCCACTGATTGGCTGCCAGATTAATTATCCCAAAGAATAGCTCTGGCCTTGTCACTCAAGTACACAAAAACCCTCAGTAATTTCCCATTATCTGGAGAACAAAGTCCTAATCTTGTCTTCTGTAGACTCTCGTACGTGTGACACGCACGACCCAGCATGACCTGCCCCTACCTGGGCCTCGGGGCTCCACTCTGCTACACCTCTGCAAATGCCCTGTTCTCTCTTCCAAGAGCGGGGGGTCTCCAAACGACCCCCCAAAGCCCCACGTTCATTCTTCCCCAGGAGCTCTCTCACCTTACTTTCTCTGCCTGCATTTCCCCCTCTCTTCTATAATTATCTGCTAAAACCCCACTTTTCTTCAAGAATTGTCTCAAATACAACCTTTTTCATGTAATCCGCCACCCCTGCCCCACTCCAGCTTTGCTGGCACTCTCTCCCTCCTTCGAGAAAATCACACTTAATTTATAGTTCCTCGTCACTTTTATTAGATTCAAAATCATATTATAGACATATATAAATTTTTCTTTTGTTCCCTATTGGTGTACAAAATTTCTGAGGAAAGAGGGTGGTTCTGATTCATTTTCTTATAACCCACAGCATCTAACATGATGAAGATTTGGTTAAAGGAATGAATGAAAGGTTAACTATATAAGCAACTTCCAGCTAGAAGGGGGCTCGCAGGAAACTCCCCCGCCTGCAGCCCACAAACACAAACACAACCACAGAAAATAGAAGAAACTTCCTACTGCATCTGACCTGCGGGACACCCCATCCTCATGGGGTTAACCCCTTAAATGCTGGTGTCTCATCTTGACTGCACACGGCTCTACGACACTTCTCCGCCTCAACCATCGGTGTCGGTCCCTCAGACCGGTGATCTCAGCACGGCCACTGGGAGTGCATTTCGAGATGACACATGACAAGCGAGAAACGTAAGATCTTGATAACCAAGATCCTGCAGGAATCAGGGAAGGAGGCTGAGGGTCAATCCTGGCAGACGGAGCGTGAGCCCAAAGACATTTACCACATTGCCGTCTCCTCTAGCCCGCATCGCACGCTCGTCCGTGTCTAACCTGCACCGTCTGTGCTGATGTATCCAGACAAGGATGCGGCCGAGTAGCCTGGATCAGGTTGCTGCTCTGCCTCCTCTAATAAACATCCCCGGTTCCCCTTATGTAACACAGAAGGGATCCCCAGATGAGAGACGTGCCATACAGCTGATCTCGAAGGGGTATAGTTAATATACGTCCTCCAGTTGAACGAAGCACCAGACGGTATCCAGAGAAGGAGGGAAGGCCCCAGTCCGTTTGTGGCCAGTGTGAACGGATATTCCAGAGGCCTCCAGGGCCCTCACCCCTCCTGCCAGCTCTGGCACCCGGACAGGGGTGCAGGACAGAATGGGGAAGGCTAATAAGCCTCTACCCCTGCCCATAACAAGCTCGTCCAATCGAACGCATCCGGCGGGCCGCCTCACTTTGGACGCTGGGATCTCCGTCAAGGCGCCATGTGGTGACGGGGTCAGGAGCAGACGTGCCCTGCAGAAAAGCTTGACTCTTCGCTCCGGGATCGCTCGACCACAGCCGCCCAGCGCAGACGTTCTGAGCACCAGCGACATGGCGCACAGCGGCTTCAGTGTCCTGACGGCGAGCACACAGTGTTTCGGGATCCCACCCGCATTTCCTTGTGCTAGTTCGGTCCTCGGGTGGGCTCGCGTCTGAGCCTGTAGCGCACGTGAGTCGTGACGCTCAGTGAGAAGTACCGCAGGGTCTGACTGTGTGTGGCGCGGCTGTGTGTGATTCAGCTGGAAGCAAGCTCGGGTTTACGGACGCAGAGCCTGCAGATTCCAGACCAGTGGTGGAGGCACCGCCCTCTCCATCCGGGTTTGGAAAAGGAGTTTACAGAGAGGATAGCCCATAGGGGAAGACACGAGTGTGAGACAAGAGCTAGGACCCCGTGTCTGCGAAGCCACCCAGTAGCCAAAAATGCGTCTGGGCCCCTCGCTTCCCCTCTCTGTTCCCATTTCCCTCTTTCTTATGGCCGCTCTCTTTAGTGTCTGACCAGGTGTTTCCTCTTCGTGACACGTGAGAACTAGAACGGCATTGTACTGTCCACCCGCTCAAGTCCCCTCACCAGGATATAGCTCTGCGGAGGGTTGTTACGGGTTTTCTGAGAGTTTCATCCCGGTATCCGTTCTTCCCATTTCTAGGAAGAGAGAGGCATGAAGAGAGAGACAGAAAGAGAGAGAGAGAGAGAAACGAAGTCTGTGCCGGGTTACCCAAGGACAGGAGGAGACATATTCGCCGTGTATGGGGCATTCCGTCCCGAGTGGGGCACAGCCCGTTTGCTGCTCTAGAAAATGCCGAAGCCACTTCCAAGAGCCAGTCCATGGCACTGCTTTGGTTCTATCCAGAAACAAAGACACTGAGAAACATTATTCACGCTTTTACTTTTAGAGATATTATACATTCTGTGAGTCATGTTTACATTTGCTCTTAACACGGAAGGACTAAATTATTGCTAATTTAAAAGCCATCTTGGAGCCTGAACCGAATGGCTTATTTATCTTCACTCATAATTTAAAAACATTTTGGGAGTTCAATCTTCACTCTATCATAGAGCTCTCAGTGTATTTGTCTCTATAACACACCTCTTTCTCTGAAAAAAAAAAAAAAAAAAAGGAGAGAGAGAGAGAAATTCCTGCTCACACGTGGAGATTTCCAGAGCAAGTAAGAAATAATTATTCCCATTATTTCTTTGGATGTATTTTTAACTGTTCTATGATCCATCTTATGGAATTGTTAGTAAATGCCACAAGATTAAATGTCATTAATCTCTTTGTTAATCATGCCATAGAATCAAAAAGCCTTTAGGTTGTCATGTATTTAGATCATAGAATAAAATGACATGCATTTATAAAAGCTTTTGATGAATAGTTTTCAAAACGGAACTGATACTCGCCTATCTGTGTGTCTCAGTCCCAAGACCCCCTGGCAGTCACGTACGGGCCGTGGGTAACGTCACAGAGTGCGCCACTCCACACCATCAAACATCACTCGTAACGACAATCCAGAGTGTCGCGTTGACTTACTACTCTTACTGAGTTCATATTAATATAGGAAGCCTTGTTCCCCACACATCCGAGTTACATTTATTTTCAAGAACTGGCTCAAACATGACCCATTTATGGCTGCCAGCCGTCCCCCAGGACCCTCCCTCTACCTCCCTCTGCGTCCTCACCCCGGGGCACGCTGCACCACCGCGGCGGATAACCGCCAATGAACACGCCAGGTTTCTCCCGGTACCTTGACTGTCTGTGAAAATTGTTCGTCTGTTTCTATTTAACATCTCCTGTGTTTGTATTTTGTGTCCTCGACTAGGTTCTGCGTGCTCGCAGACAGGGGCTATGCCTCACACGTGGCTCAGGGCTTGCCCGCCACCACACGCAGTCAGAAAAGCAGCGCTGGGTCTCCTTGAAGCCACTGTCATCAGCCGGAGCAAGTACTAAACTTACAGACGCAGGAGCCATTGACTCCCTCCCATCGAATAAAAAGCTTTGTGCTTGGGCGTTTGTTTTCTTAAACAGTATGTATCTTTAATAATCTGAACCCTTTAATGAGTATGCTAGCTCGCTTTTTGTGATGACAGAGATAATAACAGCCTTCACTATAGATCCCATAGGTTCGTGGAAGCGCCACACGACGTAGTTCACGAGTAAAGCCTTCGGGGCGGCGTACGTGTTCGCCAAGCATCAGGGGGTGTCCCGAACATCATCTTGGTGTTTTCCTGATCGTGTGTCTCCATCAGTATTTCAATGCACCGTATCCATGGTTTGGGCTTGCATAGACTGAGGGTCCTTGTCACTGAACACTCCGGAACTTTGGAACTTCTGAAAGGATGACTTTACCAGTTGGTTTATCTGCACAACGTCCCACTTCAAGTCGGAGTTGGAAGGAGCAGAGCTGAGGGTCCGAGGCGCGTCCGCGCGGTCTTTGCCTGCTGGCTCACGCTCACGCTTCCCTCCTGACTGCTCCACGGCTTCTGGTGTGGGAAACACTTCCCAATAGGTACGAGTTCCACATTTGGCATTTTGAGCTCTCAAAAGAGCGGGTTGTTCTATTAGGTGAAACATGTCTTCATTTAAACTTTCCCAAAGGAACCTCTTTGGTAAAAGGGACCTGGACAGGCTTCTGCGACTTGGTGAGGAGCCGTTCCAGGGGACGACGGAGCATGCGGGTCTAAGTCCACCTGCGGGCTGGAGGCTCTGCCTTATTTGCTTCCCACGAGGGTTCCGTGTTCTTCTCTACTTCGCTGGGGTATTGTGAGGAAAATGTTTAGCTCATTCTTTCGGATTGGGGAAGATCATGTACCATTGGGTACTGTGGTAAAAGCTCAGTGTTTGTCTGGACTTGTGAGATCTTGTGTGTGATTTGGGGACTTTCGGGCACCGAAGGTGGGACATGGACCGCGTGACACAGCTTCGCCGCTACAAGCATGGGCCGGTTCAACCTCCATTCCCTGGCTGTTACGACCGTGTACACACTGCCTCCTGACGGGAAAGGTGAGACCGAAAGCCAGCGGGCCCGTGTCTTCCAGCATGAAGCCTAGCGACACCAGCTACAGACACCGCACGTCCTCCGTCGTGACCGGGGCAGAGGATGAGGCACCGTCTGACCGCGGCAGGAGAGGTGAAGCCAGAGCAGTCCTGGCGGCGCATCCATTTTTGCACATTCTCTCAGGACCACTCACCCACCATAATCACTGCGGTAGAATATTTGCAAAGTAAAATAAAATTATAGTCACAATAGACGTAAAATCGAGAGAGACACTGACTTAAAACAGAGTCAGTTTTCAGCTACCTGTGTGAGTTTCACGTGTGACCCAGTGATTTTTCAGGATGACCCAGAAGCCTTTGATTGGATGAATTCTACGGCAATTCGGCTGACCTTGGTAATCCTGGATCAGACGCATCCGTCCAAAATAACACCTCCAGGCTGTGGGTGTTAGGCCTGCACCGTGCTCCGCTCTGCAACAGCACCCCCGAACAAGGAGCAGGAGGTGCTTCCCCCCGGCAGGGGCCTGCCGCCAGCACGGAGCCCCGGCACTGAGCAGTGGCCCCTTTGCCGAGCGGGCCCGGCGTGAGGATGGCAGACACTGTCCTGTCGTGCCAGAAGGGGGAGGGACTGAGGAAGCACAGCTCAGCCCCTCACTTGAAGCGAGGGGGCCGGGACGTGCGGAGCTAGACCGACCTCTCCCGAGCCATCCGCGAACTGGGAGGAAAGCGGACGGGCAGGAAGGCCCTTCGACCCCAGACTTTTCACACGGACTCTCTGTCACTGTCTAGGTCGGCTAGGGATGAAAGAGCTCACTGAGAAAACAGAAAGGACCAAAAACAAATAAATAAATAAAAGGAAAAGACTAAAATTGGTAATAATAGGCGAAAATCCCCGCCAAGGAGCTCACTGGAAAGAGAAGTTTCCTGGGGTCTTTGGCGGCGGTCGGTCCGGCGAGGAAGTCGTCAGAGCGTGTGCGAGGTGTGCGGCATCAGCGCGGTGAGCAGGCCAGCGGGGGGCTCTGTCCCCGGAAGAGCCCCTGAGGTCAGCAAAGGAATCCATAAATGGTTTCCCCGAAAACGCAGGGTCGGGAGCCAGCAGGGAGGGCATTGCCCCGAAGCTATCGTCGATGGCTCCCTTGGGAAGACTCCCCTGTCAGAGAGAATCCAAGTGGGAAGGAGCGCCCGGACAGGGGTCACGCTGGAGGATGAGGGGCTGGAGATACCGTTCTGGATGGTTTTTCGTACACAGAGGCAGACCCATTTTTCTAATGTTGATTGTCCAGTATTACATTTCAGGAATACTTTGGGCTACAACAAATGATTCAATCTGTGTATGTTGGGTTTAGAAGATGTAAAGCACATATGAACCCTAAGACACATTCTGCATCTAACCCCCGGGTTGTTGATGTCTGTGATAAGGAGTTACTTGTCACAGGCTGAGTATACTTTCTAACTTACGCAAAATTTAATGCCAAATGAAATGTTATGTATTAAAAACGGGGAATCACCTGTAATCTCACAAATGTGACTGTCTTCCCTGTCATACTGACCCTCGATCACGTACTGTTTTGATCATTAACTTTAAAAGTAGATGAACAGGTGGTGCACCCCATTTGTAAACAGGTGTGTCAGCGTGTCCCTGGAGAACAGACACAACATTTCTTGGCTTGCACTAGGGGTGTGGGTCTCTTAGGGAAAAGGATTGTTTTTGAGCTAACAAAACCCCATTAACAGCGTATTAGCAAAAAAAAAAAAAAAAAAGAAAAAAAACAGAAAACAAAACAAAACAAACATTGGGGCAGTGAAACTACCTTCAGTCTTATCCTTGGGACTATGAAAAGATACTGTTTGATTTATAATGCAAATCCTGTGGAAAATTCCAAGTATTAATTCAGGACCAAATGTGCCATGTTAACCAAAGAGCAAGTAATAAGTTAGTCTGAAACGCATCTGAGCAAACTGGTCAGATTTCCTCTCCTGTTCCGTACACGCGTCCAGCATCCGCGGGCACCGCCCACTTCGTGCCATCCCAGACTTCCGTTGTTAAAGCAAAGACATGCAGCTTTTTGATGACTGAGCCACTTAAATGTTCAGACTCCAAGAGAATATAAAACGCTAGTTCTAATCTGACTTTTCTTTCACAGGATTGAATCACAGATTCTTAATTCCGAAGAGATCGGTGTGTTCAGTCGGGTCTGACTCAGTGGAAATGTGGCGGAGACTCCACTGAACGGCCAGAGCCGCGTGAGCAGTTTCCCGTCTGAGCCGTCCTCTCCTCCTCCCCACGCGTCTCCAGCCCCGTGAGCCCGCGGATGACCAGGAAGGAGCTGGAGGGGCGTGAGCAGGACCCAGGGCTCTTCCCGCTTGTTTGGCAGCGTGGCCTCAGCCATTAGAGCGGGGCAAGCCCACACTGTGCTCAAACACTCGGCGGCTGATCTCTGGGACCAACAGCTTTGAGAGGTTCCAAAATTGCAAAATAGACACCTGACATTTGCCGACACTCCTTCCTCAAAATAGCGTTTTGTTTACTGTTTCACGCATTCTCAGGGAAGCAAAGACTTGCTTCGACTGTAACTGCACACCATAATGGGATGGCTGACGTCAAGACGGAGGCCGTGCTGAGTGAGGAACGAGCATGCCGAACCCTCACAAAGTTGGGATTTTTAGCTTAAAATTTATAAGAAGGTGATAAACTCAAATCGCATATTTAATTACGTACAGAAATAGGATTATACAATGCTATGTAATTGAGAACTAATTTTCAGAATGATCGCCCAGATCCCTGAAGTACTAATCATCTAAGAAAGGGGCATCAATGTTTACCCTATTCTTATGATTAAGTCAGAAAAGTGGCTTAATCTATTTTGAAATGTATTTAAGAAAAAGTAGGTCTGGAAGAATTTGAGATTACCCTTTATCCGAAATATACACTTATATTTAAGTATATGTTTGCATATAATCTACAAATATAATCTATAACATATTATGTACATGACATGTACATGACATGTACATGACATCTATGTTGTGCATGTAGGATATCACAGTATTATCTATGTTACATATACATATTTTATAGATTATACATGAACATACATTTACTAAAACTTATGCACACACACACCCTGAATTGTGTGGCTCGGAAGTTTAGCTGTCAGTCCCCTCTCTTTGGGCTCTTTTGATGTAATAGGTGCTCAGTGCACGCAGGTTGCACGAAGCGCTCAGTTACTACGCTAAGAAGGAAAGCACAGCCGAAAGGAAGGGGCCCTGCCTACAATCGTCAACACCGACTTTGATGTTTTGTTTTTGTTTCCAGGAGAAGATGGTGAAGGGAGCCCCTGGGCTGCCATCACTGTTACTGACTCCAGCTAGACTCTTACCTAAACTCTTCTAAAATGCAGAATCTAAACCTAATTATTAATGTGCCAGTAGGGTCCATGAGAAAGAGAACAAAAGAAAGAATCACTAGCCCCACAGCAGAGACCCCCCGGGGGACAACATTTCCCCTGATCTTGAACCCTGAGTTAGTGTCTGCCCTAGACACAAGGGTCTCAGCTTCAGCAGTGCATCTGAGCTCAACGGTGGGTGCCTCACACTTCTCTGGAGTGCATGGGCTTGGGAAAGCGCCACACAAGGCATGCATAGGGTTAAATCCAGGCCATGCAACTTATTCACACCACACTGGCCTCAGGAGCACTACACTTAGGCATAACATTTTATTCTTCTGATGATATACTCCAAGCCTTAAAAAAAAAAAAAAAAAAAAAAAAAAAAGCTAGTGAAGAAAGGAATTTCCCTCAGAAAAAAGGAAAGAGAAGAAAAAAGGAAAAAAGCAGTAACTCTCGAGGATAAACAGCACATCCCTCTCCAGCAACTCCCACCGTTCACTGCAAACTACAGGACACGAGGTCAGCATAAATGCGAATTTAGAAAACGCACGTAGTTATGCCCTGTCACACCATCGGAACCTCTGAATCCCTCAGTGTAACCCATCTAGCTGCTGCGTGTGGGCACAGCACAAACGGTCACTGTTTCCCGAAGGAAGCCAGCAAGTCTGTCTGCAGAGAAGCCTCGTCTGGGTAAAGCAACAACCGACTGCCATCCGCACATACATCAGGACGATCTCATCTTCCCCTCCCTCGGGCCGATAATAATCTCCCCCTCTTTCCTGCAACTAGTGATGAGCAGTACTTTCCACGACCCAGACAACAAACAGCTGGATGGACGCCAAAGGACCATACATCCGTGGTCTACCGTGCCCTTTTTAATCAACTTCCTAATTAAAAAACGCCATGCTGGCACGAGGTATGAAGGGAGTAGGCTTGGGATATTTCACAAAATCGTATCCCCTAATCTGGGGCTTGTTGAAAATCTGTGTTCTTACAGATGTTTATGAGTTTTCCTGGTGCAGAGATAGAATCAATTTGCTTGTGCCTGGCCCTCAAGACGTATTAAATTTATCCTGAAGGAAACTGGTTTCTGGAAAGCTCTTGCCCAGATGCATTAGGCAGGTGGGAGTTTCAGGGAGCCAGAGGGTCCACTAGCAGATGCAGTATTGATTTCTGAATGTTCACCATCTACAGACAGCTCAGAGCAGACTTGATTTGATGGCTCTCTATGGGGTGCCCTGCAGACTCGATTATTTCCACAACCAGTCCGGCTAGCATTGTTTCGTGGCGACAATGCTCCGTGCTCTCGGCTTCTGTTCAGATGGCACAGGCTAGAGGCATACATGTACCCGGGTAAGAGGAGACTGGGCCAAATTTAAAGTCGGTCTCTAAGAACTCCCCCTCCCTTTCAGGCTTGAGTGATGCAGTGGGCCCTGGAGCTGAGAGGTAATGCTGACTTTAAAAAACCATTTTGTTGAGTGCCACTGAAATACATTATGAGCCCAGGCTGAGGGATGGCGTGAAGGTCTACCCAAAACAGTATCTGCCCCTAGAGATCCGAGAACGGACAGGGGACTAAGAAGAGTCCCCGCCCTATAAATTATTAATTCAAGAATTGTTTGATTTAGAGATCTACACCGGCCATTCCAAACCTGAAAATATCTCAAGTAAATGTCTAATAATCTTCAGGACATTTTCTCTAAAGCAATTTGAGACTGGAGCAGCCAGACCTCAGTACAAAGCAGGCGGCATGTAATATTGAGCCCTAAAGTTCCTTCCAGCTCTATCCACGAGCACACAAACATATCCAAAGCAGGTTCGCACGGTACACGTATGAACCCAACGGCTGAAGTACTGTCAGATCGCACACGATACTTTCATGCTGGGGTTTGAAAAACACATAAACGCCCTCACTCGCAAAACCTTTGAAGAGATTAATTGAGTACTCCTGGGACTGCAAAAATACATCCGAGTACAGAATTTAAAAAAAATAAGACCAAATAACCTCTTGAAAGAAAAGTATTTACGCCAGTCTTCATTTACAATCCACGGGAG
Source organism: Eira barbara (assembly GCA_020311275.1). Lineage (NCBI taxonomy): Eukaryota > Metazoa > Chordata > Mammalia > Carnivora > Mustelidae > Eira > Eira barbara. The sequence continues at coordinate 1,280,858 of JAHRIG010000075.1, forward strand.
CCCTGGAAGAGCCTGGCCTTGGGCACCCATGGCACAGAACAGACCCCACAGGGTAGAAGTCTGCCCGAATGCCAGCCCCTCCTCCCTAGTGAGGCAAAGAGGCCCTGAGTTCCAGCTAATATTTTGGCACCTCATTGACTGCTTAAAAAATTTGTTATGAAAAGCCGTTTTTCTTCCAAAGTTGATCTTCAACCTTAGAGGTAAACCAAATAAATAAATAAATAAAATAAATAAAAATAAAAATAAGAAGGAGAAGGAGGCGGAGGAGGAGGAGAAAGAAGGAAAGGGAGGGAGGGAGGCCCCCTTAGAAGCCATGCTCCCACGCAGGTGTACACCACCATATTTCTAGCTATGGGACTTCATTCTTTCATTGTCTTTGAAGGCAAGCCCTTTCCAACTCCACAGTGCCTGAGAGCTAATGTGACAGATAGTGGCATAAAGTGAGTCTGTCAAGTGGAAACTCATGACATAATTTTGGCCCTTAAAAAGCAGCTGGACGACACCTCTGAGGGGCAGCCGGGCACAAAGGAAGCCTGGGAGGTGACACGCCAGTGCTCCCTTCTGTTCGTAAATGGACACATCGAGAGTAAAAACTAATGCTCATATTTTGCCCCAAGAAAGTTATAACCCATCACCAAACAAAGGAGTTATTTTAATTGGGGAAAGCTTGACTCAGTAATAAAATGAAATACAGTGTGGAAAAATAATGGAAACACTCATTTTCTCTAGATAAGAGTTCATGAATCAGAGAACAATTTGGTATTTAATACTGTGGAATTAAATAAACAACGACACTGCTACTAGCAAATTTAAAAATATAATTAAAAAGATTATATATATATATGTATGCATTGATATAAAAATAGAGAATTCATCTATTACGCAAGAAAATAAAGAGCTCAGTGTGAGTGTTCAGAAACTTGCAGCACTAGGGGGAAATGATCAGAGCCAAGTGTCAGGAGCTTCCCACAATGGGTTAATATGTTTTCCGACACCTTGTATTTGAGGTTTAGTTTCTCTGTAAGAGAGTTGGGTTTTTTTTTTTTTTTCTTTTGGGGAAAGGCATAGTTTTTTTAAACAGAAGAAATGACCCTCCAAAAAGTTGAATTTTCTGTCAAATGGTTGCTGTCATTGTCTAAGGAAAAGAGCTTAAGGAAAGCAACTCTTAAAAAAAGAAAAGAAAAGAGAAAAAAAGAAAACCTAAAAATAAAAGCAAAATAAAATCCTGAAGTGATTTGCTATATTTAAGAAAGCAGCAATAGGCAGTTCAAGGATAGTAATTCCTACTTGAGTTCCACCTTAGAAACATGAAATAATTAGGTCAGTTAAAATGACAAGCTTACCTTTTAAGGAGAGTAAAAATTATGAAAACAAGAGAGAACTATTTATCGGAGAATTCCCAGAGAAGGAAGTATTTCTAACTAGACACTAAAACACCCCTACTGCAGTATTACAGTCAGAGAATTATATAAGAAATGTATGTCAGAACCGGGATTCCAGCAGGCTAATACTTACCTCCCAACTCGGGAGACTGGTTTGTAAAACCAGTTTCCATTATTATTTTTTTTTCCCCCGAAAAGAACCGAAAGTATCAGAGGCAGATCTAATTTTTCTATTTCCTATCTGTAGATTCTACAGAATCAATACAAACTTGAGTTTGATTTTCACAATCTCTCCTAAGTTGCTGGTTAAATTAGCCAAAAATCCTCTTCCAGCTAGGAAAAATACATACCAGGCAAAACCAATTATGCCTGAGCTTGAACTGAAACCGCGTCAGCTCATCTTCCTGGTCTGGATGCATGTTCCAGAAAACATTAATTAAACACCTTGAATCATGGCTGCTGTAAAGGTCTGAAAGCAGTCACTTCCTCACGGGGAATTCGCACTTGCAGACACAGGCATGGGAAGACATCAAGCAAGTACCCCAAAGCCAGCCGCAGAGGACGGTTCTTTTGTTGCTGACCAGGAGGAGTTGAACTTTGCTCCACTTTGGGGAGCGCGGCCACCGCTGGGGCAGCAACAAGGAGGACAGGACATATTTACCTGCAGGGAGCATCAGAGAGAAACCTGAGCCACCGCAAAACAGAGTGGTCCAGGTGCACGGTCCGCGGCTGCAGGGCTGCAGGCCCCCCGCTGCTTTGGCTGGGCCGGCCCCCGCCAAGCGGCCGTCCCCGCGGCGGCCACCCTGCCTTCCATGTTGGGGACTCACCCAGAAAATCCCGCACCAGGACTCCAGGGCTCCAGAACTCTTGTAAGGCTCCCGACGCCCACCGTTCGTTCCGCATTCATCCAATCAACTTTGCACTGCACACCCTCCTCCCCGGCGCTCAGACGCCGGGCCACCGCTCATCTGTATGCTAATTATTTTGCCACATGGACAAAAGTAATAATGCTTTCAGACAGGAAACTAACAGGCCTGGAGTCGAAGATGGAAATGAATAAGTTGACACCACTAAATGCCGGCCAGGCTGTCGCGGGCCGCGCTGCCTGGTGGAGGGAGCCGAGCCTCAGCGGCTGGGCTGGGCGTCAGGCAGCAGCTCCCGGGGAGGCCGTGGCCGCGGAGCAGCACCAGCTCGCCGCTGACTTACCCTGTGGCAGGCTGCATCCTCTAAGCACTACAAAACATATCCATTTCCCCCAGTCCTAGCACGGGAGGGAACTTCAGCGCTGAGCTAGATATCTTTCAAGTGATAGCTGTGGATTAAACCGGTGATTTCTAACCTTCCTGTTTATTAAGCCTGCAACACAGTCAGACAAGATTGGGGATGCACGCTGTATGCTTCTTACATTGTACCCACAGGCCCCTAAATCTCTAGAGCTGAATGTGTATCATGTGCAGTGCCGTATTCAATGTAATAGATGAGAACGAGAAATACCGGAGTCAGGCTGGGAACAGTGGCCGGCTTAGGCAGTAGATCTCAAATTACCCCCCACCATCATAGACGTTATGGCAAATTCATGCTGTGGCTAAAGAAATCTCACCAAGTCAGCTGCACCCACAATATTTTACACGGTACTACTGCTCAGCATCGAAACAAAACCAGAAGAGGTTCCAAATTGCCCTGGCGCTTCCGATGGGAAAACAGTTACACAAGAGTTAACTGGAACGGACTCCTGAACCTCTCCGGGGCTGCCAACCACACTCTGCTCTGCTTCAGTGGGAGCTCCTTTTATCACTTGCTCTTAAAACAAAAGACATAAAACTATTTCTCCGAGAAAGTTAACACATCGTCAGCCTCTCGGTCTTGTTCGAAGGAAAGAAAATACCCAAAAAAGTTCTATCTGAAAAGGCGAGACCAAATAAGATTTCAAAAATATAGAATGGAACATAGATATATGACTTTCATTAGCATTTTTCTGGTTAAAGAAAAAGTGCTGATTTTATAGATGGCTTCTTGAGTCAGGCAATAAAGGCTTGGGTCCAGCAGCGACTCCACCAGCGCACTTCCTGCAAACCTCTCTGTTCTAACACTCACCACTATGAGAGTGCACACGAAATCACAAAGGCTACTTAGCACCTCCCACTCCTGCCCCTGGACACTAGCCTTGCAGACACAGACTTGTGTTTCATGACAACTCCAGCAGCACGCAGGCACCTCGGCGCCTGCCCACAGAGATATGATCCTGCAGGACTAGCTCTGTTGGAGAAAGAGTCCATTGTTGGCTCCTGTACACACCAAGCCATGCGATTTTAGGAAGTTTCAGAATCTGTCATCACATAAGAGCTGCAGATCGTCAGGTAGGCAAGCAGACAACTATTTGTTCAAGTACTTAAGAGACCAGGTGACATAATTCCAAACAGCTGGAAGTTGCAACCACCACATACATCACAGGCAACCTTTAAATAGAAAGAGAGGGATACCTTTTTTGCAGAAGAGTTGGTGGCCATGAAGCAAAATCCCGTTCCGCAGTCTATTTCTCCACACATGCAGGGCTATTTCCGCTGTGGAGAGCCCCTGGCACGTGTTGCTCGCTCTTCCCTATGCATCCCTGCTCCATGGCCCGCGCCCTCCAGCGCCGGGCTGTCAGCTCACCGTGTGCAGGGAGAGTCTAGGGCAGAGTCGCCAGCACTGATGAGGCACTGCAGACTTTCCACAGCGCAAGGCGCCCACTGTGGCTTCCGTCGGGGACAGCACTCGAGTCTGAAGTTACCAAGAACCCCCCATTCTAGCTTTCTGAGGCGATTCCTCTAAATCCCGAGCCTGTCGCCCGGCATGTTGAGAGCAGACGTGCTGGTTACTACAGAGCCTACCGTGCCTTTTCCACCCAGCCCTGCTGGAAATCGCCGCAGTCCGAGAGCGAGAAACGCTTTAGGAGAACACCCTGTACTGCTCTGTCTTCTCACAGCACAACACCCCTTACACTTAGACTAAAACGTTTCCTCCCCCTCCCAACTTTTCCAATAATCACCACGTGGGGAGTAGGGATTTTTTTTAAAGAGATACATTTTAGGAAAGATTTTCTAACAGAACAGCCCAATACAGCAATGCTTATCAGTATTGCTTCACATAACAAATAAGCATTTATGCGTTCTTTCTAGTTTTATAACACCTGGCTTACATCTTCTCTGCCATCTCTGATTACCTCTACAGATACCCTGAGGACTCATTATGATGTCAAAGCTTAAAACAGTCTCATTGTGAAAACAGGCATAGAAAAATCATTGTGTATGCTTGAACAATGCAGGTGTGAGAGAGACAGAGAGAAGAGAGGGAGGCAAAAACAGACAAACAGGAACAGAGTTAAAGAGAGAGGGAGAAAAAGGGAGAGAGAGGGGGAGGGGGAGAGGGAGGGAGAGAGAGAGGGAGAGGGAGAGAGAGAGAGAGAGAGAAGACAGGACACAAAGCATACTCCAAACTGAAACCATGTTGCATTGAAATAGAGCCCACTGATGGAAAACATATAGCTGCTACCTTAGAATAATCTAATATCAGGAAAATCATACCATAAATTACCCCCAAAGTATTTAGTATTATTTCTTGTACCCGTTATGGCCGTTATGGACATTATTTCTAAATTGTAATGTATGCCAATTTAAAATATCTTTTTTGAATATCAGCCACATGTGGTACTTATATGTGCTTTATCCCTGCCACTTCAAAATAAAATGTAAAAAATAATTTTATACACACATAATTTTACGTTTGTGATATCCTTTCTCTTTAGTTTGGAATTAATGTAGATCAATGCCAGGTACAGTGTTGTGAAGAACATACTATGATGAAACTCAGCTGGCTGAACAATGCTAATCATTTGCAAGTTGTGTTCAAGTTTCTTCCTGAGGAAGGCTACACATACTTTTCAAAGAAAACAAAAAGAAGTCATTTTTGTAAAGGGCTTTTTAAACCACTGAACATAAGAAAGACGTAATACTATTACAATCAAATTATAATAAGAAATAATTGGATTGTAAGAATTTACCAAAACTAAAGATCTTTCTTTCTGAACCTGCCATTCGTCTGCTGCCTGAACAGACTTCTGGTGAGGCTTTGTATCAAGGCAGGCTCCATGGCTAAGTAGTAGGTGCACTGGAAAACCTGGTTATTGGTTGGAACTGTAACCCTGAACTCAAGAGGACAGCCCGACGAACCACACTTCAGTGTCAGAGCGGGGTGGTCTGTGCCAAAAAGTGTTTCATTAGTCCCTCTTATTCCACTGAGTGGGTTTCTTAATATAAATATTTAAGAGTAACTAAACCGTTAAGTTGTTTGAAGTTAAAAATGTAGCCACCAAAATATAGAATAAGTAAACAAAGTATTTTAGGTGATGTATTATGTTTCTTAAAGCAATGCCTCTCCTGCAAATCAGATTATCCTACAGGTAGAGCCGGAGATCTGGTTTACCCATGTGACTTTGAAAATATCATTTAGGCAACAAAATAAAATTTTCACAGAAAACTGATTTGGATTTTTAAATCACACATGTGAAATATTTCTAAAAAGAAATCAACAAATAGATTGTTAATTCTAAATTTTAAGTATAGTTTTAACAAGTAGAAAAACTTTAAAAAGCCCTCAAGTTGCAAAATAACATTTCTTTTCCCTAATCTATTGAAAATTGGCATAAAAAACAGACATAAAACATCATACATATTCAGTGGTAAAGCACAAAATATAAATATTTTCAAGACATAAAAGAATAAATAAATAAACAAGGTAGGTGAAAAACACAACAGGAACAATGAAAGCCACACACTGAAGAGGATCCTTTTTGAAAAATACCCTCATTTTCCTAAAATCATGCTTGTTTAATTTTACAATCCAAAGGGAAATTATGTGCTCAGATTCCTTTAGTAATTTCGGTACACCAGACATACATGGTCGCAAATTATTGGGCCTTCAGCTTTGGTCTCAGCTTCTAACACAAATTTATGAAATCAGCCTAAGTTTTGCTGTAGGATGCAAGTATCACTCAAGAGAAGTTGAAATTTATGTTTCATGCATACTTTTTGCCTTCCTGGTTCATCTTGATAATCCTGACTCATCATTTCAAAACTAGATTCTATCAATAATTCCATAAACTGCCATTACAAAAAAGGTTTTCCATTTGAAAAACATGTCTACCTAGGGTTTACAGTTTTTCAATTCACCATTGTACAGATGCAAGTGATTTTAATGAAATCATATGTTTGGTCATTTGGAAAGTAGGATAAAATACTCATGTGCAAAATAAAATACTAGGATTGCCTATCTTTCCTCCCACCATCTCCAAAACATCCAGTTGTGACCATCAAGGCTGCCCTTGCTTCTACCTCAACGAGCACAATCGTGAAGGTGAGGCAAGTGAGCCATTTTTACATCGCCAGTGGACTCGTGGGAAGTCAGTCCCCGAATGCAACTGCTCTCCGCGGCGGACAGCTCCCGGTGCTGAAAGGGAAGGGGAGAAGCCTTGCTCACAATGGCTCACTCAACCCGCCTTTGAAAAATCACAGCAAAACTGAATGAGGTGGCAAGTGCTCAGGCTGAATAGCACTGTCTGCAGAACAATGGCAGCCAGCTCCAAATCCCACTGTAATCACATTAATGAGATTAATCAGTGAATTAGCAGCAGTCAAATGTCAGGGAGGCAAGGAAGAATCCAACCAAGATTGGTAATTAACTTTTTTTGGGGGGGCAGGGGTAAATCAACTATGCCACCTCCTAGTTTTCTCAGAAGTTGACAATTTTCCTTTGCAAATCTGAAGACTACAGGTACTGATCAAAAGGCAAGAAAAGCAGAATCCTTCATGTTATAATATAGATCCAGGTATCACATTACCATGCTTCAACCATAGTCCTCTGAGAAAAGTGATGTCACTTTAAATAATCATCTCGAACTATCAAGCTTTTATTATTTTGAACTTTCTAAGTATGAAATTAAGAATTAAAATGAAATCATTTCTGTAATACTCAAGCAAAATATTAAAAAATGGCTGATTAAAAATGATTACATAACAGCTGCTTTGCTTATGAGTAGTCTGTGATACTGTGGCAAGAGTTTTTTAAAAAGTGCCACCAAGTAAAAAACTACTATACAAACATATCAGCAATAGTCTATTGTCTTTAATAAAGAAAATATGTAACTACAGTACAACCTTAAGGAGAATTTCAACCAGTTAGCCTATTGGGCTTGAGATCATAGAATCATACACTTTCCTTCAGGTCAATTAGGAAAAATAAACTTATTTTTTCCTAGAATGTGTCACTTCGTAGTGTGTATAATACACAATCAACACTTTGCATTCAAAGTTCTGAAGAGATGAAAACTTGCAGGAATGCGATGGAGCTGTTTTTCAAAAAGGGATATTGTACAGAAACACATTTTAAAGTAACACATTTTTATCTGCAGGGAGACATGCTCTATTTATCATTTAAAACCTGCCTAACTTTTATGAAGTTGAACAATTAGAAAGACTCCCTTGTGCCTATAAGAGTGGTGGTAGGGCGCTTTTGTCTATAAAGTTAATTTTGTTCATTAAAATGCACTTTAGCATAAAAGCTCTTATAAAAATATTTTTGCTCAAAGTAAACAAATAACTTAAAAATTTTATTGGTTATATAGTATGGTTCTAGTGGCAAAAGAAATTGTCATGGATAATTTAATACTAAATTCAAAAGCAGTGCTCTATATTTTGAATAACTATCATATGACTATTTGCCTATGTATTTATTTCCTTGTTATTGTCTATCTTGAAACTAATGTTTGCAGTTCGAGCTTCTCATTTATCTACTTAAGTTGCTTTAGAAGACATATTCCTGTTACAACTGAAATAATGTTTCATCACTATCAACTTCGGACATTTAGGTTGTAGTTAAAAATCTTTGAGTTTCTCGGTTTAGACAATGTAAGTCAACTTCCTTACCACGAGGCAAAGGGAACATCACACCAAGAATATCTCGTGTTTTCACAGCCTTTGAAACAATGCTCTGGTGTCTGTAATGGAAAGGAACCCAGGAAAGTCTCTGGGAAGTTTTTGTTTCAGTCTCAGCAAATCATCCAAGGATTGTCCATGCAGCAAGTTTTTTAAATAAACAACATCACAGTTAAGGCATGCATCTCAGTACCCATTTTGCTGTGAAGAGAGACTTCTGTGGATTGCAAACTCTCTCGCGCAGGAGCATCTCAGCTCCGAGCCATGCTATAAAAACAACTTAGAAAGGAGCAAACAATGGATACTGCAGCCGCAGCCCTCAGCGTCCGGCAAGAGTCTCCCTGTCCGCCAAGCGCACAGAACTCACCTAACGAGGACCACACACCCCACAGCATGGCCACAACCGCTCCCGAGTTAAAGACCAACCAGCTCAATGCTGTTAACTGTGCCGGCTCAACAGACACCAGAAGAAAAGAAAACCCTTTCCACCGCAAGTTTGAAAGGAGGACGAGGAATATGCCTACCACCGAGATGCAGAAAAGGTTGCTTTTTGTCTTCAGTGAACACTGACACCGTAACCCAAGTCCAGGGAATAAAACGTAAAATAAAATACACCCACCAACAACGCGTAAAAAAATCAGGGGGCTTCAAGAAGGCTGCGAGGAACGCTCTCTCTCTGCTTAGTGTGCAGTAGCTTAGGGAAAAAATGTCGCCCGGGCAGGACTGACAAATGCAGCGCGATCGGCTCGCGGGCCGGAGGGATCTGTTTCACTTCCACATGCGTCCCCTGATGCACACACTCCCACTCATGCTCTCGATATGCTTTTTTTTCTCCACATTTTTTTTCACGAGCTCCAAATCCCCGGCATATGACCTTCTGTTAAATAGATAAAAAAAAAAATTGCTTATCAGTCATGCAAATGAGGCTGAATTCATTTTCCACAACAGATGGCCTCATAGATAATGATGATGGAAGAGAGAAAATTGAATGTCTCTCACAAGGTGGCCATGGCAACCGAGAGCAGAATAATATCAATAATAAGCTCACTGCATAATAAGGTTGTCAATCCCACAAATCAAAGTCTCCAGCTAAATCAGGTACACCACCCCAGCTAGTTACCAGGTAAAGCCATGTGTGTGTGTGTGTGTATATATATATATATATATATATATATATATATATATATATATATTGCAGTTTACAGTGACCATGAAGAAAACTAGAATTTCAAGGCATTCTGTGGAAATGCGCATGTGTATGTGTGTGCGTGTGCACGCGCGTGTGTTCCATCGGAGGCGAGTGGTTTGATAATGAAATGACAATGTGACATATTTTTTCTTTATTTTTGTTTCATTATATTTTCTGTAGTGGACTCGGTTTCGGGAAGGATTTTTAAATAGCCATATTGAAATCTGGAATGTGGAGTGTGGAATCTCCTGCCTCCTCCTCTCCCCCACACTCCCTGTCTGATGTTCTGTGCTGCCCTGATGCAGTGGCAGCTCGCCTCAGGCTTCCACCTTGGCTCCCAGGGGGACATCCTGCAAAATGAATCAGCAGCCATCCTGAGCAGGCTGATTAAAATGAAAATGGCAAGGCACATGTCTGGGCGGAACTGGAGCTCGGCTTTGCTGCCTGTCTGGCAAGCATGCTCAATATAGCTCTTGCTAATAATGGCTTACTGCCTTTCGCTTTTTAAAAAGGTATCGCCCTTTTTCCCCTTAACCGACTGGTGTTGGAGTATGTGTGTGCATGTGGGTGGGTGGGTGTGCGTGTGTGCGTGTGTGGCCACGGGTGGGGGATGGGAAGGGATTGTTCGATTCTGCTCATTTTCTGCTGCTCACATGCAGACTGCCTGCCTGACAACACCATTATTGTAAAACCAAACTTACCTCTGTCGTTCTTTTGGGGAGGGAGGTGGTTGATAAGTCTCGGGGTAAAAGGGCCAGTTATAAACTCAAGCTGCCTGAACGACCAGGTCACCATTTTACACCTCGATACAATAATTTCTAACTGAATCCAAGGCAGCAGACCTCGAGAGAATGCGAGCTGCTTCACAGGCTCACAGTTGGACTCTGAAATGCAACCTATTTCTGTTTCAAACATTTGCAACCAACCTGCTACTGTATCCCCAGATATTATGCAACACAAAGCCTCCAAAATAGGAAAATGAGAGCTGACTGACTGATGCAATAATCGAACGAATTTAATAAAAATAAACCTCTGACTTTGCTCTCAAAATTCTCAGGCACATTAATATTATCCTCAAATAAGCTATATTTTTCAGTACCTCTGTCAAATTTTTCTGTTTTTTAAGGCATTCTGGAAATTAGAAGATTATCATCTCTCATAAAAATGGCTTAGAAATTAGAACCAAGGGTTTTCCTGAATTCATTATACTTTATTTTTCTTGTACATTTTTTTCTAAGCTACTAACAATCTTTCAATTTTGCTTTCTTAATTTCCCTTATTGATTCCTTCTGGTAACAAACATGTGATATGTGTGTGTGTGTGTGTGCGTGTGCTCATTTTTGCCTTTAGTAATTCTTCTCCCCGAGATGTGATCTTTTTTCTCCTGTGCTCCAGCCCTGCTGCTGCGGTGTGAATCAGAAATCAATAGAGCTGCCCTAATGGAGACTCCACTCGGCACGCGGCGGACCAGCTGCAGGCGTCTCCCTCCCTCCCTCCTTCCCTCCCTGCCTCCCTCTCTCTCTCTCTCTCTCTCTCTCACACACACACACACACACACACACACGCACACACACAACTAATGACGTCTGTACAGCTTTTTCAGCTGATTGGGCAGCACATCGGATGTTCTGTGGAGCAAAGAATAGGAATCATTTACAGTCGGTGGAAAAAAAAAAAAAACGGGAGCATGTATTCTCCTGTGTCTCAGACACTGATCCTGAGCTCCCCAGACAACCAGCCACGGATAAGGGACAGTTCTTCAAGTTATGTGGTCACTACAGAGTGAAGGAAGACTCCAAAATGGTCGTAGAAGGAACTGTAGCACAATGGTAGTGTCTCCATTTTATAAAGGACAAAGCATTTCTCTAAAAAAAAAGCAAGCGGAATAAAATGTATATAAAATTTGTATGTTTAGGTCAAATCGTGAATTCCTTTGCACTGCTTTTAAGGATTTGAGTATGCAATGTAACATTATTTTATAATACTTCCAAAGGCACTTTAAAAAATAAGGTACAAATGAATGTATGTGTGCGCACACACACGGACACACAGTTAATTTGTTTCTCTGCCTTAGCTTAGTTCTGTTAGCAGTAAGATCAATTTTCTTAGTTAAAATTTATTCCCATGTTTCTTATCTTATAGTTAGAAATAAATAAATCTCTGAAGGATACTGTGATATTTTAAATCACCGGCTTATATATGTGGCTATGTTCCTTAGACATAGGTACATGTCTATGAAGATGCACAGTCTATTGGGTAGAGGACGCCGGTACCTATGGAAGCATGTGCGCATGCACATGTGTGCACACACACTCAAGCACAGGCGCGGTATTGTTTCAACCGCTCTTGGTTACCTGGTGCTGTAGGTCTTTGTCACTGAAAGGACGGGGTGATGAGCGTCAGTGAGCAAGGCCTTATGCTGGCCATGAAGGAAAGGTGTTCTGGAGTGTGCAGCGCGGGGAGCGCCTCTCCCTCACCACAGCGTCAGTGTCTGCTGTCCCTCTGCATCTTACTGGCGGCAACCGCCCAGCCCGAGTCTGGCTCTAGAGTGGCACCTGTGCTCCTTCCATACAGTCCTTGCAGGACTGACACTTGCGTGGCTTAAGAGGAGGGGAGATGTAAAGGGGTCATGAAGCCACAGAACACACAGGCAAGCATTCTGCAGTTACACTGTAGGTTCACTTAATACATTAAGATTTCTTTAAAAATGCGTTCCAGTGCTCTGCAGTAGGATACATCAGGACCAGGGAGTACCCCAATGGCTATTTAAAGATCTTACTGTAGTTCGCAATTAAACCATACAATGCATCATTTTGCTTCCAAACATCTATCATACTCTTCCTTAAATTATGTTTTTTAAAGATTATTTATTTATTTGACAGATAGAGATTACAAGTAGGTAGAGAGAGAGGAGGAAGCAGGCTCCCTGCTGAGCAGAGAGCCCGATGCAGGGCTCGATCCCAGGACCCTGGGATCATGACCTGAGCTGAAGGCAGAGGCTTAATCCACTGAGCCACCCAGGGGCCCCCCTTAAATTATTTCTAATATAGTATGTTGCCTTTAGATTCATCGCCTTTCTGTGTTAGCAAATGTAGCTTGTAGCTTATCTTATTAATTAATCAATAGTTTATCAATTAACTTCTTTGTAAGAGGAAATACATATGCAGCACCTTTTAATTGTCATGTCCTCCGATTTAATACAAAAGAAAATAAATTCCAGGTGCTGTTGTGTCTTGAACTTATAAACACACAGGTAATACACAAGGATGTGCTGCAGCTACTGGCTGCATGCCCTGGTCTCTCCAACGAACAGTGACTGGATCTCTGGACCTGTGGCCAGAGTTGGTCTCAACATGATAGGTATCTACAGGGGACTTGACATTTCTTTGGACACCGCGTTTCACACCAAGGCAAAGGATGGGGACCAGATCTCCATGTAAAACTTGAGGATGACCCTTCCAAGTTTTGGTACAGGAAGCTCATGACACTGTCCCTAAATATCTTCTTTCTAACTTTATTACCTTTCTTCAGAATTATGTCTGCATCAGTGATGGAATGGTGTGATAGGAAAGGAAGTCTTGGACTAACTGAAGACAGTAGCAAATAGGAGAAATCATCACAACGGAGTAGCAGGCAATTAAAACCCGGAGCTCAGACATCCCCCACTCCCCGTCCCGGCCCCCACACTAGGGAGGACATAGCCAACCCCCGACTCACCCCCCCCCATTCCATTAACAGTTGAACTTTCTGAATTAGGCTTATATGAGATAAGAGCTACTTCAGTAATACACCAAACAATGATCGAGATGGGAAACTCATCTTCATCGCAGGGAATTAGTTTTAATCAAGGGGTACACCTGTGGAATGTTACAGCAAACAGTAAGAAGCACGAAGGTATGGGTGCTTTACCTGAAAAATCAAGGGGTGGGAAAGAAATCTGGGGGTTGTAGCACAAAGAGCGGCACATCCAGTTTGTTGCAGGGAGACAGAAGTTGCTCGTGTAATCTCAGTGCACTGGGTAGAGCAGAAAGTACAGGCCATGAGCTTGGTGGGACTCATGGGTGTGCCTTGGAATCTGCCTTGGGTTGACTATTCTACCGCATGTTAGTAGATCCTGGGGTTTTCAAAGCATTCCTTCAGACCTCTTGGCCTCACTTTATAGAGCTGGTCATTTGTCAAAATATGTAGATAAAAAATGTGTATCGAATATAACTCTGAGATTTAAGAGAGCAGTGAGAATTTAAGGTTTACATGATTACAGTCAACACACTAAGATAATCTATAGAATATATTTATTTCATCTCCAAGTTCATAATTTTAAGAACATGAGCTACAATTTTGTAAAACAAGTACTCTCCCGACCCATAGTCTCTGAATTCTCTACCATCTGGAGTCTTTGTATCACATGTTCTCACCTGTAATTGTATGTTTAGCGCATCTACAACGACCCAAGATACTTGAGGAAGGAACACATGCTTCTGCGCTCAAAAGTGCATGGCGATTGTGCCCTACGAGCAGGTGCTTCTTGCACCGATATAGATTCCCCAGTTCACGTAGATACCTCATCACTAAATTCAGAAATCAAGAGACGTGTTTTAGACCTTTTACCTTATTTGGAATGCAATTATTCTTCATTTTACATACCTAGACCAGGTTTTGTATCAAAATATGTAGGAAAAGAGAATCTAGAAAACCCACAGGTGCAGAGAAGATACTAGGGATAAACAAGAGATAACATACTCCCTCATCCTCACTGCAGTAAACTTACTCATTCTCCTTGAGTTTCCAGGATTTGAACCTCTTCCCAATATCCAGAACCTCAACATTTGAGTATCCTTAGTAAATAAGAACTGCCTCTTACTACAGATACTAAAATTACTAGGTATTTTTCCCCAACTTCTCTTACTTTACTTACTACTTGCCATCATGATGTGCCCATCCCAAATTTGAATTTCAAGTTGGTTGCACAATGAAGTGTGGCCTTCAAAACCCCTTTCATGATAATGGCAGCAGTTCAGTGCAATTGATTTATAGAGAAGAAGGTCAGTGTCTTGTGTAATGGTGATGGTGTCCGTATCCCACCTGGACCTGCCCTCCTTCATGTTTTTAGGCACTGCTGCCAATGAGCTCGCCTCCAAGTCTGATATTTCAGTGGTCCTGGCAGTTCTGTCTTTCTACTCAAGTCAGCGGCATATTCACTTATAACAAGTATTCTTTGTGATGCATATATTGGTACTTAGAATGTAGCAGGCAAGTCAAAATAGGATAAAGGGGAGTAATCAAGATTCATTATTTCACTTGCAGAGAATATCCAGCAAGATGGGAACTTGCTACTTGTGATACATAGGGTCAAAACAGTTAAATTATCTGCTCTGGTCATACGGGAGGATTTGCTGGACTAAGAAGGGTGACAGACAAAGGTCCTGTCTGATTTGCAGACCTGAAGTAACTTGATATCTGAGAAGAGGGGTCTGATGTGGGTGCCACCATGAAGATTCCACGTTCTTCACCTGATCCTGGAAATGAGTAGATTCCCAGACCCAGGGCACCGAGAATAAAGGTATCTTTGAAGAAAGACCTTGCAGTAACATCTCAAAAATAAACCATCCTTTCTCAGACAGAGCTGCAGTCGTTTGTCTGAGAAATTACAGGCATCACTGGACACTGGCTTCACCTAGCTCCTGAGAACTCAGAACATCATTTGGCCTACTGGATAAAGTGGGGTCTTATGGGGAGGGGAGCCAGTGACACATTAGGTCAGTGAGGCCTTGAAGTCTCCCTCTGTTTCCCCTGAATTCCTGAGGGTAGAGGTAGAAAATACCTATTCAATAATTGACAAAAGCTGTACCTTAGATCCATGAAAAATGGACTATCCACAGAGTAAACCCAAAGCATGCTGTTTTGCTGGAGAAATCACACATTATCATCACCAACAAAATCAAGTCTTAAAAGATGCAATGATGGGATTCTCATCTTGTCCCCTTTGATTCACTGGTGTGGCTAGTAGAACAGGGCTCTTGGAGAATGGTGATGACACAGTAAGCTCAAGCCTGGGGCATAATATTCTACTCAAGCAACTCAACACAGCTCTAAACACAAGGAATTGGATTTTATCCCAATAAAAGAGAAGACCATGACAGTTTTTCTTCCTATATTGGGAATAATACATCTTCATCATTTTGTCTCAGGTTAAATTAATTCTTCATTTTTGCAGGAAACAGAATCATCTTCCCACCCCTGCAGGACATGAGGCCAACCACTGTAGCAATGGCAACATGCTGGAAAGACCTAAAGGGGTAAGTAGTACCCATTCTGGATTTCTTGGCAGGATGGAGTCTCACCAGAGACCGGCAGGCAAATACAGTGAAAGATACAGGAGTCTGTGCCTTCCGAAGTTATAGGAAGTCTACTTGTCTGGGACCTTTTAGGTTGTGTCTAGCAACAGAAGGATGCAGTGCTTTACTCTGTGCTCTCTGCTTTCTCTTTTTTTGGTTCTTCTGTTATTGGAGAAACAGGCCAAGTAGGGTGTATGGTGTTGGGAGAGGGGATCAATCCTGATTATTAAGGAGTACAGCAAGGAAGTGAGAATGAAATGTGAAAGGAAGAAGGGAATTTCTGGGCACCTTTCAACCATGCCAGGTTCAGTGGTGACAGTAAAGAAAGACCAGGGGCCACCCCATGCAACAGGTTCTCAGGGCCTACCTCTCTCAGTAAAGACATCAGGGGTCATTCTGTAGGATGCATAATTGGCTCTCCTGGGTCTGGCTCACCTGGGCTGCGGGCCAGGAGGGATATCATGAATATCAGAGTGAGCAAAGGGAACAGAACACTTATCTGCACTTCCACTCCTTGCTTTGTCATATACATTTTATAAAATGTAATTAATTGTCTCTTTAGTCTCTTTCTCACCTGATTTTATCAAATGGGTGGTGTATAGTGTCTAGAATATTGACGTGGAATTGTGGCAGATAACAGCAGAAGTGGACACCACCTGATGATCCTAGGCCAGGCACTGACTTAAAAGTTAGGGCCATTCCTTCCTGAGGAGGGCAGAACCTTGCTCCTCTGATAACTCCCCCAGAGCACATATGCACTTTACAGGCCTGCGTGCTGACCTTGGGCAGCAAAAGCTAGAAAAGGTAGGTGTTTGTTCCATTTCGACCTTTCCTTGAGGAATTTCCCTCCCTGTGAGTCTTGCCCCATGGGTGGGATGGTGATGGCAGTGGGCTCCATGTCCTGGGTGAGGAGGCAGGTGTGGAGTGTGGAGAATGCTGTGGGGATGCTCTGGGTGAAACTCTGAGCTGTGCCACGTGGGCATTGGCAGGGCTGCTCAGTCTTCTTTCCTTGTTCTCCGCTCCTGGGCACTCAGAGAACTCCCAATATCTTGTCCAAAAATACCTTTTCTGCTTAAATGAGCCAATTGGTTTCCTTTTCTAGAACCAGAGAACTCTGACTGACACAGCTCACAAACACAAAACACAGAGACACACACGCGCACACACACACACACACACACACACAGAGCACAGCACTCCCGCAAGGCAGGAGTCACACTCAGGTTCAGAGGTCGGCCAGGGTTTACTACCTGCCATTGCTTCACCACCATCGCCCCCAATCCTGGCTTATTTGCTCCCCAGGCACTACCCTTTCACTTACTAAGGCACCCCTTACCATTCTCACGGGGTGGCCCTTCTCCACCCAAAGTCCTATGACACTCTAACTCTAAAAATTATTCCTCTCCCAGGAATATTCCATGTCCGTCAGACTTAGGACAGGGAACAGAACAGTCCAGAATCTAAACCATATCAGGAATGAACCAAGTAAGTAAGCTGATAAAAAACAAGCTCCTCTTGGTTCTTTCAGTTCCCAGCCCTTTCATGATATCCAGCTGGAGGAGACTTTACAAGAAGAAACATCTCAACAACCTATCTTTGATGTGTGGTCTTCTTAATTTGTAATAATGGACGGTTCCTACTTTATCTGTTAATACTCGACACAGCAGGAGTTGTTTCCCAATGACGGAGCAAAATGCCTCTGTCTTCCACCTCATTCTACGCCTGATGTATATACAGAGGCCATCCAAACAGCAGGGGACAAACCATGCTGCCCCTCTGGGGAGCTTCAGCTTGGCTCCCCGGGTCAGAATGTGCTCTTTCACATAGTGTCCGGCAGATCAGTATGTTCAGGAAAGTTTGAGGAACAGTGGAGCAGACCAGGGCATTCCAACAGAAATACAGTGTGAGCCTGATGTACAATTAAAAACTTCTAGTGGTACACACAAAAAGAAAACAGAAACGGGTGAAATTAACTTTAGAATAGATTTTATCTAATCCAATATCCAGAATATTATTTCAAAATATAATCAACATAAAATACATTAATATTTTATATATTTTGTGCATAATTCTAAATTTTTTGAGATACAGTTGACACTAACATTATGTTAGTTTCAGGTATACATAATGATTTTATATTTGTATGTATTATGAGATAATCACTACAGTAACTCTGGTTAACATCCATCACCATAATTACAAAATCTTGACAATTTTTGTGTGTGTGTGTTCTGCCACCACAGTGCATCACCAATGACCATCAATGGGATTCCCAGCTAGAATCCACCCATTTCCTCTTCCATCTTTGGGTTAGGAGAGGTCTGATGGAAATCGCCCAGTTGAAAGTAACCAAGCAATGTGTGAATGAAGGTCTGTGAGATAATGTTCATAACCAAGGACTACATATTCACACACAGATAAAATATTAGTTACTATTTACTGATTAATGATGACTGGCCCCAGGACAGGCCATCCCCCACCACTGTTCTGGTCCCACAGAATCTCCTGAGTGTCCCCATCTCCTCTGTCGGCTTCCATGTGGGTGCAGAGTGGTTGTTATGCAACCCTATGCCTTGTGTTCTATTTGGATGCCTTCAGTTGTAACAGATGGGTGTGGGATATTCGGCAGTTCAGGGATTTCCAAAACTCAGCTATCCCCCCACTCAATTCTTGACTCTCCCTTGCATTTCTGGTTCCCTGAGTGACCCGATGTCCTGTCATGGCTGTGTGGCTATCCCAGGCTGCCTCGCACACTCTGAGTTTCTGTCGAACTGTCCCTGCTGTCCCCTCACCAGCCTTGTGCACATCCAGTGTGGACAGCAGCATACAGCCTGCCTTCTTCTGTCTCTTTACCAATGTACATCTCCAGGCCCTCTCCTTACAGCACTCTTGTGATTGATGACGAGTTTTACAGGAGGGTGGCTCAGATGTGCTTGTTCAGCACTATTTCTGAACGTGTGCATTCATGAGCAGAGCTGTTTTCCCTTGAACCTGCTTTCAGTCTCCCCAGAAAAGAATTTCAAAGACTGGTGCTGAATGCCACCGTGTTTTATGGAGCCACAAGTGGAGGATTTACGTGAGACGGTGATCTATTTTAAGCAACAGACGTTAACTTACACTATTGGAATCTCATTTCCTGAATCCAATTACTTTCCAACTAGAAATAAAAGCATAAACAGATATTAGAATTATAGGAAATTAGAACTAAAAAGTCCACATTAGAGATTATCAATGTTATAGTTTAAGAGGCTGAAGTCTACAGAGGTGGTGACTGGTTCATAATCAGTGATGAGACAGAGGGAGGGACAGAAAGAGGGACAGAGGTGGGGGGAGGAGGGAGGGAAGGAGAGGTAGAAAGAGGGAAAGGAAGAGGGGAAGGGGGGAGAGAGATATTCACAAGGGAAACGAAGCTTCAGTCACTGTAGGTGGGGCGTGGGGCTGCATGAATGAACTTGGTTGTCCCTTTGCTAAAGTCATACTATCTTAAAGACATCTAAGAGTATTTGGTTAGCAGGAAATTAAAGATGTATTTATTCATGGGCCAAAAGAGCTCAAATTGGGACATGAACTCAAACCTGAATAAATTCATCTCTACCAAGGGTTTCAAGCTAGGTTTGAAAATCTCACAGAGTTTGCAGTGTCCCTTTGACTGGGTCCAATACAAGAGAGAGAGAGAACCGCCCAGAACTTCAAAAAATATTTTCCATGCATTATTTCATTGAATTTGAAAGTCAGAAAGTATATTTGTGAAGTAATATGAGTGACTTAACAAATACCCAAACTTAACGCATTCAAAAAGCTCTGCTCCCTTTGGTCAGAATCACAATTATCCCAGATTTTTACACCGCCTAAGATAAGGCTTTAATTTTTTGAGATATATTTGGGATATTTTCAGGTTTTCTGGCATTTCTTACATAATTTCTTCAGTGCAGAACATCTTCATTCTTAGAAGATGAATTTGTAGGAAGAGCCAAAATCACTCAAAAAGCTAATACCCCCCAAACACAGATGTAATGAAAAGAAGAGCCATCTGTACCCCAATGTTCATAGCAGCAATGGCCACAATCACCAAACTGTGGAAAGAGTCAAGATGCCTTCAATAGACGAATGGATAAGGAAGATGTGGTCCATATGCACTATGGAGTATGATGCCTCCATCAGAAAGGACGAATACCCAACTTTTGTAGCAACATGGACGGGACTGGAGGAGATTATGCTGAGTGAAATGAGTCAAGCAGAGAGAGTCAAGTATCGTATGATTTCACTTACTTGTGGGGCATAAGGAATAACACGGAGGACATGGGGAGATGGAGAGGGGAAGTGAGTTGGGGGAAATCGGAGGGGGAGATGAACCATGAGAGACTGTGGACTCTGAGAAACAAACTGAGAGTTTGAGGGGAGGGGGGTGGGGGGTTGGGTGAGCCTGGTGGTGGATATTAAGGAGGGCATGTATTGCATGGAGCACTGGGTGTGGTGCATAAACAATGAATCTTGGAACACTGAAAAAATAAAATAAAAAAAAAGTAAATCAATAATAAAGTTTAGTGCTATATTTGTCAACACTTTTAAGGTGAAAACCCAATGTGATTAGAAGGTAACAAGGCTGTTTTCAAAAGGGGTAACTTCTGCACCAGTTCTGAAAATATGAATGTCAGAGAGAAGTTGACACTGTTGACCAAAGCCACATGAATGCATGTATGCCATCAAAAAAATGGCCACAGTAAACCCCAGAGGCTCATCAGAACATGCTCACTGAGGTCCCCAGACTTCCTTTTAGCCCTTGGGTGGGAAGAATACCAGCTCGAGCAACACTGAGAATGACAAAGGAGTCCAAGATGGGACCTTTTGGGCAGAGTCCATGCGCAGAAAGACATATACATGTTGAGACAAGTGTGCACGCCTCTGCGTCCAGACAGGGTCAGGGGTCAGCTGGCACCCCTCTGGAGCTGAGGCCGAGTGGGCAGAGGTGAGAAGACAGCAGGACTGCTTGCGAGCCATCTCTGTCCCACAAGATCTGCTTGTACTCCATAGGGACACGTAGCAGTTCTTCCTGGGGCCTGACCCCTCTACCAGCTCTGCTCCGGAGTACAGTGTGATTGGAAACTTCTGCCCAGTGGGGAAGTGATGCCAGCCAGGGGTGAGAAG
Organism: Eira barbara; assembly: GCA_020311275.1. Lineage (NCBI taxonomy): Eukaryota > Metazoa > Chordata > Mammalia > Carnivora > Mustelidae > Eira > Eira barbara. Next base: position 1,301,877 of record JAHRIG010000075.1, read on the forward strand.
GGACAGCAGACACTGAAGGGTGGCCAGGACCAAGCGCCTGCAGAGCCAGTGAGCAGAAGGGGACCAGAGGGAAGTATAGGAGAGCCCCTGCCTGGTTTCATAAGGGAGGCAATTCAGAGAAATAAAAATATACACTTTATACATAAAATGTGGTGTGTATTCCGAAGGCATCTTAGACTGATTTCCTATTTTACTTTTCAAGTTACGTGTTTATTGTTATAACCAGAGAACACAGATAAGCAATAAGAGTAAAGAGACCTCATGTGAAGTTCCACCAACTGGCTTTCATGCAATGCATGTTATGCTGTGCAGGCTAAGACATCTTCTGAACATTGTGTTCTGTGAGTTATCCCAAAACTGGTCATTGGATAACAAAATCCATTCATCTGGCAACTTTCTTTTTTAAAGAATGTAAGACACCTGTCTTTATATTTGAAGAACCCCTGTGCTGTCCTCTACCTGCAAGGTCACCAAAGTTACCAAAGATGAGGAGAGCTGAACCTTATATAGTCACTCAACAGTCATTGCAGAAGTTGGTGACAGAAGATTCATAGGGCTTTCAAGGTAAGAGAATCCTGGAAATAGTCCAGGCTGATTTATCTTCACAGCTGAGGAAACAGAGGCCCCAGGAAACTAAGGGAGTTACCTCTACTAAAACCTTGTCAGTAGACAGGGTGACAGGCCAGCCATTAGACAAGTTAATTATTGACATGCAGTCTGTAAAAATCACAAGAGAGATAAGATAATCTTCAAAATGTCTAGGGTTTTGACTAAGATTTTAGATTTTTACATTCAACTTTGTGCTAGAGACCCTAACTGATTTGCGGGCTGGACAAAAGAAGAAAAGGGGACATTCCATGTATGTGTATGTGTATATATATATATATATATATATATATATATATATATATATAAAATTTAAGGTAGACAAGAGAATAGTATATACAGAAAACCCTAGGCAATCTACAACTATCTGAACTATAAGAAAGTGGAGCCCAATTTCTGAAGACTGAATTATCACCCCTATTGCCTTTCTCCACTTGGCTCTGGTGGCTCCTGCTGCCTCTGGATGTAGTCTTTGTTTCTCAGACACATGGCCTGGGTCTGAGCATTGGCTTCTTAGCGCTGAGACCCCAGACCAGTTACGTACCCATCCCATGCCTCTGTTTTCATCTGCAGGATGAGGGAAATAGTGACATATGCTTCATAAGATTGTTCTAAGGATTCAGAGATTTTACTCATCTGAAACGTGGAAAAATTTTGGCACATTTTTACTGGCACACAGTACTTGTTCCAACACTACTGGAGGATGTTATTGTTGTCCTTACTATAAATAACGACAGTGGTTTCCTCTAGGGACAAATGCAAAGACGGGAGGGAATGAGAATTTGTGGGGAAACAAAGAAAACTTACATTCAATATGATGTTTATCTTTAAAAAGATAGGTATTTTGAACAACATGTAATATTACTTGGCCATGAGAAAGGATGAGTTTTTGTTTGGCTGGTTTGTTTTGTTTTGTTTTGCTGTTTGTAACAACATGGATGGACCTGAAAGGCATTATGCTAAGAGAAATAGTTCAATGGAGAAAGACAAATATTATATGATTTAACTCACACGTAGAATCTAAAAAACAAAGTAAATGAATAAACAAACAAAAAGCAGAATCAGACCTATAAAGACAGAGAACAAATTGATGGTTGTCAGAAGGGATGGGGGAAGCGGAATGGACAAAATGAGTGAAAGGGAGTGGGAGGTGCAGGCTCCCAGTTATGGGATGAGTAAGTCACTGGGATGCAAGGCACAGTACATAGCATACAGTCAATGCTATTGGGACAGTGCCGTGTGGGGACAGGTGGGGGCTACGCTCATGGTGAGCACAGTGTAAGGTACAGAGAAGTTGAATCACAGTGTTGTACACTTGAAACTAATGTAACACTGGGTGTCAACTATACTCAAATAAAAAATGAAGGATGTAAAAATTTTAAAAACTGAAACTCAAATGACACAATGTTAACATCAGTCAATCTTTGTCAATGTGCATGTGGAGTCATATGCTATTCCTTTACTTTCCTTCATATCTGAAATTGCTCACATTTTAACTTTTGCCAGCAAAGCCTAATACCATTTTCTTTCAACCTTCATTCTATACAAACATAACAACAGTGGCATGTAGGTGTTTTTGACTTTGTATTTTAACCTTTTTAAAATTATAAAATAATTACAGAAAACTTTCCAAACTCATTTTATGAGACCAGCATTACATTGATCCCAAAACAAGACAAAGACCCCATCAAAAAGGAGAATTACAGACCAAGATCCTTGATAAAAATGGATGCAAAAATTCTCACCAAAATACTAGCCAATAGTACCCAACAGTACATTAAAAGGATTATTCACCATGACCAAGTGAGATTTATTCCAGGGCTGCAAGGTTGGTTCAACATCCACAAATCAATCAATGTGATGCAACACATTAATAAAAGAAAGAACAAGAACCACAGGATACTCTCAATAGAAACTGAAAAAGCATTTGACAAAGTACAGCACCCTTTCTTGATCAAAACTCTTCACAGTGTAGGGATAGAGGGTACATACCTCAATATCATCAAAGCCATATATGAAAAACCCACAGCAAATATCATTCTCAATGCGGAAAAACTGAGAGCTTTCCCTCTAAGGTCAGGAACATAGCAGGGCTATCCACTATCAACGCTGCTATTCAACATAGTACTAGAAGTCCTAGCCTCAACAATCAGACAACAAAAAGAAATAAAAAGCATCTGAATTGGCAAAGAAGAAGCCAAACTATCACTCTTTGCAGATGATATGATACTTTATGTGGAAAACCCAAAAGACTCCACTCCAAATCTGCTAAAACTTGTACAGGAATTCAGTAAAGTGTCAGGATATAAAATCAATGCACAGAAATCAGTTGCATTTCTATACGCCAATAGCAAGACAGAAGAAAGAGAAATTAAGGAGTCAATCCCCTTTACAATTGCACCCAAAACCATAAGATACCTAGGAATAAATCCAACCAAAGAAGCAAAGAATCTGTACTCAAAAAACTATAAAGTACTCATGAAAGAAATTGAGGAAGACACAAAGAAATGGAAAAACATTACATGCTCATGGATTGGAAGAACAAATATTGTGAAAATGTCTATGCTACCTAAAGCAATCTATACATTTAATTCAATCCCTATCAAAACCCCATCCATTTTTTTCAAAGAAATGGAACAAATAATCCTAAAATTTATATGGAACCAGAAAAGACCCCGAGTAGCCAGAGGAATGTTGAAAAAGAAAAAACCAAAGTTGGTGGCATCACAATTCCAGAGTTCAGCTCTATTACAAAGCTGTCATCATCAAGACAGTATGGTACTGGCACAAAAACAGACACATAGATCAATGGAACAGAATAGAGAGCCCAGAAATGGACCCTCAATTCTAGGGCCAACTAATCTTCGACAAAGCAGGAAAGAATGTCCAATGGAAAAAAGACAGCCTCTTCAACAAATGGTGTTGGGAAAATTGGACAGGCACATGCAGAAGAATGAAACTGGACCATTTCCTTACACCACACACGAAAATAGACTCAAAATGGATGAAGGACCTTAATGTGAGAAAGGAATCCATCAAAATCCTTGAGGAGAACCCAGGAAGCAACCTCTTCAACCTCAGCCACAACAACTTCTTCCTAGAAACATCGCCAAAGGCAAGGGAAGCAAGGGCAAAAATGAACTATTGGGACTTCATCAAGATCAAAAGTTTTTCCACAGCAATGGAAACAGTCAACAAAACCAAAAGACAACTGACAGACTAGAAGAAGATATTCGCAAATGACAAATCAGATAAAGAGCTAGTATCCAAAATCTATAAAGAACTTATCAAACTCAATACCCAAAGAACAAGTAATCCAGTCAAGAAATGGGCAGAGGACATGAACAGACATTTCTGCAAAGAAGACATCCAGATGGCCAACAGACACATGAAAAAGTGCTCCACATCACTCGGCATCAGGGAAATACAAATCAAAACCGCAGTGAGATCCCACCTCGCACCACTCAGAATGGCTAAAATTAACTAGTCAGGAAATGACAGATGCTGGCGAGGATGTGGAGAAAGGGGAACCCTCCTACACTGTTGGTGGGACTGCAAAACTGGTGCGGCCACTCTGGAAAACAGCATGGAGGTTCCTCAGAAAGTAGAAAATAGAGCTACCCTATGACCCAGCAATTGCACTACTGAGTATTTACCCTAAAGATACAAATGTAGTGATCTGAAGGGACACGTGCACCCGAATGTTTTTAGCAGCAATGTCCACAATAGCCGAACTATGTAAAGAACCTAGATGTCCATCAACAGATGAACGGATAAAGAAGAGGTGGTATGGATATACACAATGGAATACTATGCAGCCATCAAAAGAAATGAAATCTTGTCATTTTCAATGACGTGGATGGAACTAGAGGGTATTATGCTCAGCAAAATAAGTCAATCGAGAAAGACAATTATCATATGATCTCCCTGATATGAGGAATTCGAGAGGCAGAGTTGGAGGGCTCGAGGGGAGGGAAGGAAAAAATGAAACAAGATGGGATCAGGAGGGAGACAAACCATAAGAGACTCTTAATCTCACAAAACAAACTGAGAGTTGCCAGGGGGAGGTGGGTAGGGAGAGGGTGGTTGGGTTATGGACATTGGGGATGGTATGTGCTATGGTGAACGCTATGAAGTGTGTAAGCCTGACGATTCACAAACCTGTACCCTTGGAGCAAATAATACATTATGTTAATAAAAATAATTAAAATATAATAAAAACATTTAAAATTAAGAAGAAAAAGTAGGACTCTCCTAGTGCTGTCCACCCCCCATGCCTTTCCATATGCTCACCCCCAATGCCAATCACTGCCCTCCAACTAACCACTGTCGTGTAGAGCTTCCTACAAGTGTCCTGACCTCGTACACACCATTCATACAGAGTGTTCCTCTGTGCTCTTCACTTCCTGAAAATTGCCTCTGGATTGTGAGGCTTGAACAGAGTTGGGTTCCATGCCTATGGCAAGCCTTTGGTGGGGCTGTGAGTTTCCACCAGGAAGTGCATAACTGCAGGCCTTCTTTTTGTGATGTTATTAGTCAGTGTTATTCAATGACTAGATACAGTCAAGGTTGCAAAATGATGATATTCTAATTGTCGTTTACTGTTTCCTAGATGAGATGAAATATTTTGTAAGGAGAAGCTTCCCCTCACCTACCATTTGGTCTCCTGATAGACTTCATGCAGGAAAGGCAGTAGTAGTGACTTGACCATATTATTATTATTATTATTTTTACTGTTGTCAAGATAACTAATTTGTTCCCTATCATCCTTTACAGGGGACCAATTAGGTTTAAATTTCTTCTTAACACACAGATTTAAATATATTCAATAGGTTTTTATGCATTATAATTGCTATCCTTCTTGAAACTCAAACAATAAGCTTAAAGCTTGTTACTCATCTTTGGCCAGTGGGAGCTCAAGTTGAACCTTGAGTCTTTTTGATATGAACCTTGGAGTCTTTCATTGCTTCCTTTCTGTCTGGTATGTCAAGATGTTCCAGATTCACTTTGTACCTTTCTTGCTCCATTTTTCTGAAGAGCTCTGTTTTCTTTTACAGAAAATATGTTTAGACCAGCATCTGGATGCTAGGGATGATCTTTGCTATCGGACTGGTATTTTTTCCTAGGCTTTTTTGGTGAAGATATAGCGAGGAGAGCAAAGAACTCATGAGTTCACGTGGATACTTACTATTCAAGTTCATGACTATAGGCTCTTTATTTTGTCCTTTATATATCACATCTCACATCTCTAGCTTTCTTCTGCAGCAAATATGCATTAAGGACATTGAGTCAATGATTGAATTAGGATATCTCACAATTATTTCCTTTTTGCTTTAGCCCCCAAAGCACATTAACTTCAAAATATTGATACTAAATATTACCCCCAACAACATAATTACTGAAAAGTGTAACAATTGTTTTTATAGACAGTTGTCTCATTCCTTCTCAATTTTTTATGGTTGAACTACAATTACACTGTCATAGGATACAGCCATTAACTACTATACCCACTCCCTGTTAACACTTATTCAGGGTTATTTCTGCAAGGAGTCACACATGACATGATCACTGTAGCCCTTCTGCTCAAATGTGTCTGTTGTTTTGGTTTACCAATGCTCATTTTCTCATAGATGCCACAGGAACAACTCTGGAGAACACCACCTTTAAGTTCTTTTTGCGAGGTACAAAAATTCTTGGTTCACTTTTCTTCAAGCATGTTAAAAATGTTACTCCATTTTCATGTACATATTGCTCCAGAGTAAAGCTGACAGGCATTCTCCCGATCTCCAGATTTCCCCCACATCAATGTCTACCCTCCTATCCACCTTTCCAGATTCAACTGGACAAAATAATCTCCCAAATTCCTCAGGTTTCCTTTGAACTTCCCACTGCTCTTTGCCTTGGCTGAAAGCTGGCTCTAACTGTGGATAGTCCTCACCCTCCCATTCTCTCGAGTGGACACGTCTCTTAGCTCCCAGAGCTGATGAGGTGTCTGCTGAAGTACCCCGAGTGTTTACCCCATGCACAGCAATGCGTAGGGACGGATGAGCATTTGTTCAGTGAGTAAGTGAGCAGTGAGTACGTTTGGGAAGAAGATTCTGAGCACTTAGGGAAGCTAAAACCATTCAGTAAAACAAAAAGAGGATGACGAGAAACAATTCCCAGAGCAAGAGCCATCCCTGACACTGGTAACTGTGACTTGGCTTATTAGTGACCACAATGTGCCACGTCCTAAAGGAAGGTCACCCTTAGAAAGAGAGAAATCTAAAAAAAGATTTCTTTTTTTTATCAGTAGATTTTAGAATCCTAATTTTAATTCCACTTCATCTTAATTAATTCACCTTTTCTTCACCTCTGGGTTTTCAGTCTTCAAAGAAAACAAGGAGGAAAGTGAACTCTCTATAGACACAGTCTTATCCATCCTTGAAGGACCCAGACAAATTTCATGAAGGTCTCCATGACCTTCTCTTTCTCTTGCCATCTTTTTGGGACATATCTTTGTTTAACCCTTTCCATAAACCACTCTGTACTGGCATGATTTCACAGGTGCCTGATTTCCCACAGGGCAGGAATGTTTTCTCTTTGACTCCTTTATATATCCAAGAATAGTGTAGTACATAAAGTAAATACTCAAAGATGTACTGAATTAGAGAACATTTTCATCCTAGCAACTGTCCACATTATCATTATTAAAGTGAAATATACTCAAGGAAGTATAGTACACGCTGATAAGATTTAGAATTCTGACTTCATAAGTATATAGTCACACTTTTAAAACTGCAAGAATATACAGAGACCGTCTTTAGACACTCAGCAACTCAGAAACAAGAAGGAATATTTCCTTCAGATTAAGAGATTTGAACAGAGATTTGGGGAGAAACACATTATTCTTTTGAAAACAGAAATAACACACTAGTCCTTTATCCTCCACTGGGACACAGTTAAATAATTATCTCCTGAGGATTCACTTGTTTGAAAAGGAGATCTAAACATTTTATAAAAATAAAACCAAGGCAATTAAGATCACCAAAGGAACATTATGAAGAAAATAAAAAGAGAAAATTTTTTTATCTTAACCAGTTTATTACCAGTCTTGGATAATATTATTTTGCTATTGTCGATCTTCCATAAATTATTATTTTTATGGGCATCCAAACAATTAGGGGATGATGAATAAGTAAAAACTTACAGTATGTCAAAAATTTATTGAAGACTTAGGAATAAAAGATTGTGATTCATATATATTCAGTATATTGAAGTACAAAGACATGCTCCCTATAGTCTCTGTGTTGCCATACACAGGCCATATTTCATTTTCCATAATTGTCTTCTGTAGGTTTGATCAATTTTGTTGAAGGAGAATGGGAACAGGGATGGAGTTGACCCTTGACCATACTATATCTTTTTTTTTTTTCAAGTAGATTTACTTTATTCTTAGTAATTTCTGTTGATATTTAGGCTTTATGTGTTACAGCTAAGTATAAATTGATTCTATTCCAGGTATTTAGTACTTATTTTTCTCTGACTCTTGAATTTTATGATGTAGATCAATAAATATAAACTTGATTTTCCAGGGTTTTTTTTTTTTTCATTTTCACAATAATTTCCACTATATTCAACAAGTTTCTGTATCATGGTGATGGGGGGTTTTTAAAAGATTTTTTCATTTATTTATTTGAAAGGGGGAGAGAGCGAGCGTGTGCACACATGCACAGGGAGAGGGAGAAACAGAATCTTGCTGAGGGCGGAGCCTACCTGGGGCTGGACCTCATGATCCTGAGATCACGACCTGAGCCAAAATCAAGAGTAGGACACTTAACCGACTGAGCCACCCAGGTGCCGCATATTGATAGGTTTTCATCTTGTATAACTTATTCTATAAAATCTGGAATTACCAAGTATGAATATTAACATTGTTTTTTGTGTTAAGATCACAATTACTGCACCAAAGTCTTAAAAATCATGGAAGCTTTAGCTCATACTGACGTAGTGCCCTGCCTGACATAGAGACTCTCCTAAATATTTCATCCTGATTTCACAACCCGACGTCAATCTCGCCTTATTTCTCAGGATCTGGGCTGGAGCCTGCCCTACATCAGGGTTGCACAGCCTTTCTTGACAACTAAGCACCGTGTGCTCCTCAGGTCTGTGTCTCCCTGCTCTCTTCCTCCTTTCTGACCAGAGCAAAATGAATTTTTCTTTTTGTCACAATACGCTCACTGTTAATCAACTACCTTTTGTGCTTTCTAAAGCCCCAGTGTTTCCTCCCGTGGCTTCAGGGCCTCACTGCCCAGCCCGTGTCCGCTCCTCGTCCGCTCAGCATCCCCTCCCGAGGGCTCCTTCCGTGCTCATCTCTAGCCTTTCCTGGCAGCTCTTATACTTCTTCAGGTTCTTCTTCTCCCAGACAGTTTACACCACTCCTCCTTCTTTGGCTTTTATAACGACACTATGTGCTTTCTACATGCTTGCTCCTTCAAAGAGAGCCTGACCCCAAGGCACACTTCACTTTCTGTAAACAATCGCAGAAAAAACACAACAGGTATGTTTCCTTTCTGTCTTACATATAATTTGGTTTCTGCAAACTAATGGACGTCCAAATTCCCATCTCCGTCCCTGTCTCCACTGTGGCAGGCGGCCCCGAACGGGACAGAACCCTTGTCCTGGAGGCCTTGAGATGCTGCTCATCAGGGCTGTCTCTAACTGGCAGGGAAGAGCCCTGTGTGTGCTTGTCCACGCAGCTAAGTACCAGGGGATAGGTGCTCTCAGAGAGAGAACTGTCCTGTGGACCGCTTCCCTTTGGTGGCAGGCCTCGGTCAAGATGATTTGGAGTGAGATGCACTGGGCACAAATGTTCCCTACCTGTGTCTAAGTAACTAAGAAAGGAATTCTGAAACTGTCTCTATTTCCGTAACTTCTGCCCCATTTTATTTTCTAGGTTGTTGCTCATTAAGTGTTTGCATCTGTATGCAATAATCATAATAGTAGTAAAGATAATAGTAATAGTAGTAAATAATCATAATAATCATAATCATAATAGTAGTAAAGAATATTACACATCCAAGACAGTCCCCCACCCTCCTGTTTTTGCATGATCCATTCCGTGTCTGAAGAAATGTTGTTTGATCTCAGCTGGAGTCCTGCAGAGGGGACAGTTTCAACACCATAGGTAAGAATTCCACTGAGCGACCATCACCATAAAAAGGCCAGAAGACGGAATCTGGGTGATGCCGAAGAGAAGAACACACTTCCCAATTTGTGTACATTTGTAGGTGAATATAAAAGCAATTCGGCAAAGTTGTCCTTTCCCAGCTGGGGCTTCTACCAAATGTAGCTGACGGTATTGCCGGATAGAATCCTGCTGTGTGCTATATATGTTGACAAGATCAGGACAAATAATAGTAGCAACCATTTACAGAACAATTTTAAGTGCCACGCTATGGGGGGTGTTTACCTAGTTTCTGACCCCACTCCTCTCAGAAATCCTCCTGGCTGTACAACATGGTCAGCCAGGTGAGTGCACAGAAGCCACGAGAAAACAGAAGATGTCCACGAGTTCATGGACAGATAACTTGGTGTAATACCAGCTCCAGGCGGGTTCTACTGCTGTGCTCCAAATTCCCCAAGACCAGATTGGCTGAATAAACTTACAGTATTCAGGATTTTTTAAATATTTCACTAAATGTACACTTATCCAACAAAGAACCAGCGCTCTATTAAATTATTCATTCCAGAAAATGACCACGCTGATTTGCAAAGTAATTCTTTAAAGAATTAAAAATATTTTCCTGTCCTGTCATGTTGAAACGTCCCTTAGGTCCACCACATCATTATCACTGCAAAACGTTTCAGTTCACTTGCTCTGCGCGTGTTCGCACACAGGCGTGTGTGCGCGTGTGCCCTTGTGTGCATCTGCAAGCCTCTTCTACTCCCGCTGTGCGACACCGCGGTGTGCGGGCAGACTCCCGCTGTGCGACACCGCGGTGTGCGGGCAGACTCCCGCTGTGCGACACCGCGGTGTGCGGGCAAACTCTGAGCCGACTGTGCGCGCACACCGATCCCGGCTGCGCTCTCGCCCACAGTCTCGATTCCACAAGCGGCCGCGATGCCGGGCTCCTCTGGACGGGCCTTATCTCGCACCAGCGACTTTATCGATTTTATCTCCAACGTCAGACTCCGTCACCGGCTGCCCGGAGTCCCCACGGTCACCGCGGAGGCCCCGGCCTTCGCGGGACAAGGCAGCGGATGCCCTGATTGCGCCGAGCTCTGCGTCTAACGCGCCGGCGGCGGGAGCCGGGTCCTGAGCTGGGGGCGACGCCTGCCTTCAGCCCGGGGGCCGCGCGGGCCTCAAGCTCGGGACACCCGAGCGGACCGGCCGCAGGACGGATTCACAGGGACGCTTTCCGACCGAAGGAGACGTCGCCTCCCGCCGCGGGCCGGGAAGGGGCGGGAGTCGTCACCGGAGGCCGACTTCGTTTCCGCCGAGGTGGAGCGGAGGAAGGAAGGGGCGCAGGTGCACCTCGGGGGCTGCGGGCGCAGGTGCACACGACACGACGGGGCTGGAAGTGTGCGCAGGAGAGGGCCGCAGGGTGAACGGGCAGGACCTGAAGAGGCCGCAGAGCGGGGACAGGGCTGCGCCAACAGTACCTGCCGGGTCCCGACGTCGTCCGCGATCGCACAGGTTGTGGACATCGGGGGAAGCTGGGCAGCGGGTACGGAGACAAGTTCCCGAACGGCCTGCTGGGCCCGCAAGAGGCCCGCAGCATGAAAGCATCAACCACTGCCCAGACCACGAGGTCAGCTTGTCCCACCTCTCCCTTGTCCTCGGTTTTATCCATGGGCGTGCTGACCCTGAATGGAAGCTCTTCTTTATGTCGTACTTAGAAAATGCGGACCACAGAGAAGTGGGTTTTAACTGGTTATCTGTCAGATTTAACCAGGTGAGCGCCGAGAACTCTGTTCACTGCGCTTGTGGACACTGCCTGGGGAGGCCCAGGGGGCAGCGGAAGCTACAAGGCAGACGTGTCCTCACTTTCTCCAGTGTCTGGGAATTCAGCATGAAAACAGCACCTCCCTGAGACGAGCGCATCCCAAACAGCGGATAAAGCAAAGGGGTGTGGAGATACCAGAGGTAAGCCAGGACTGTCTCTGGCTCGCTGGAGCCCCAGCCATGGCCCTTCGAGGCTCAGCAAGTTCAGAGCCCGAGGCGAGCCCTGCAGAAGCGCACCGCTCTCCTTCTGAGGCGTCTGCAAGGCAGAGGGAAGCCACACCTTCCTCCGGGGGTGGATGGAAAGGAAAGCTAAGGGACAGAGGAATTGTTCAAGGGAAGCTGGAGGCATCAAAGGGCTTGCTGGCTGCTTCTTCCGGCTCAGACTCTTGAATGCCTTTTCTCCTGGCACGTGGTCGTGTTTGTCAGCCCGGCTCTGGCCAGCGACGTCGGCGCCCTTCTGTCTATTCTCTGTGTGAGGGGCTCACCCAGCACAGGAGCCTGCAGGAGTGTTGGGAGATCTGGGGGGCAGGTCAGGCAGCTGACGCAGACAGTGAGGCACTGCCCTCAAGATGACATGAGGTGAGAGTGGTCGGCCTGAAGCCGTGCGCACAGAGCTCCAGGAGTCCCGAGCAGGGGTGAGGTGGGCTCTCACACGACAGCCGGCCGTTCTCCCTGTCCGCGCTAGAGAGGAATGACTGGCCCAGTCCCTGCGTGGGTGAGCGCCGCTCGCCCGCGGCAGAGGCGTGAACGACATCCCGCCACTAAGTCACGCTCTCCGCTGGGAACCTGGGATCAGAACATCCAAGAACTATCAGTGAGCATTACTACCGCTAATTAAAGAGTTCTAGGGAAAGAGGAATGTCACCTAAAGGAATACTTTAGTTATTTCAAATTGTTGGGAAAGGGCGATCTGAGGCAGTTTTCTAGTTAGAGGTTATCCCTTCCCTGAGCAGACACCCCAGCTTGGGGGGTCAGTGGCTCTGCCACTGCTAACCTTCAACCTCAGATACTGCAGCTCACCTCTGACACCCCCTTCTCATCTGCCAGCCCATAGTCTATGACAAATCTAATGGAAAACAAAACAAAAACCCCAGCCCCAAGAGAACCTCCAACATGTGGATGCCCACATACATGTGGCCTCCTCCCCACCCCCACGTCCCACGTATATTGAGCTCAAGTAGGCGGACTTTGTATCTCCACATTTTAGATGGAACTTTCCACAATGTTGCACTTTTCTTCTTTCTGATTCAGTTATTTTATAAGTAATTTCATCTTTTATCAGAGCCTTAGACCATCGCTACAGGGTTGCCTGGTGCTTTAATGACAGCGAACACTCTCGATTGCTCATTATCTGCCGGGAACTAAACTAAGTACCTTATACTAATAAAATAATGTATCGCTCTGAAGAACCCTATGAAGTAATAGACATTATTATTATCAAATTTTGCGTATAAAGAAACTGAATTTTGTTTGAATGCTAAGTGTTTGCCAGAAAGCATGCAACCTGTGAGCACTTACCCAGACACTGAACTTCGATGCACCGATCTCTGGGAATGGGCTTGTACGATCTCAGTCTCCACTGTATTATGTAAAATTAGCTGCATGTATGCTAATCTACTCCAGACAGGACAGTATTTGGAGTTCTGTTGCCTTTTTTTGTAATAAGCTTTTTATTTTTATTTTTTAATAATTTTTTCTTTTATTTTGTTTTGTTAGTCACCACACAGTACATCATTAGTTTTTTGATATTGTGTTCCATGATTCATTGTTTGTGTATAACACACAGTGCCCCATGCATTCCATGCCCTCCTTAACACCCATCACCAGGCTCACCCATCCCCCCCCCTCTCCCCTCTAAACCCTCAGTTTGATTCCTGGAGTCCATAGTCTCTTGTGGTTCATCTCCCCTTCTGATTTCACCTTTCTTCGTTTTCCCCTTCTTTCTAATAATGTCCACCATGCTACTCCTTATGTCTGCATAAAAGTGACACCATATAATAATTGTCTTTCTCTGCTTGACTTATTTCACTCAGCATAATCTCCTCCAGTCCCGTCCATGTCAAAGCAAATGGGGAAAAGCTGAGAGCCTTTCCCTTAAGACCAGGAACAGGACAAGGATGCTCACTCTAGCCACTACTATTTAACATAGTACTAGAAGTCCTAGCAACAGCAATCAGACAACAAAAAGAAATAAAAGGTATTCAAATTGGTAAAGAAGAAGTCAAACTCTCTCTCTTCACAGATGACATGACACTTTAGGTGGAAAACCAAAAGACTCTACCCCTAAACTACTAGAACTCATAACAGCAATTCAATAATGTGGCAAGATGCAAAATCAATGCCCATAAGTCAGTTGCTTTCTTATACAATAACAATGTAAATGTAGAAATATAAATTATGGAATCGATTCCATTTACAATAGCACCAAAAAATAGATACCTTGGAATAAACTTAACCAAAGAGGTAAATGATCTATACTCTAGAAACTACAGAACACTTATGAGAGAAATTGAAGAAGACACAAAAAGATTGAAAAACATTCTATGCTCATGGATGGGAAGAATAAACATTGTTAAAATGTCTATACTGCCCAGAGCAATCTATATTTTCAGTGCCATCCCAATCAAAATAACAATGGCATTTTTCAAAGTGCTGGAACAAACTATCCTAAAATTTGTACATAATCAGAAGACCCCAAATTGCCAAGGAAACATTGAAAAAGAAAAACAAAGCTGGGGGCATCATGTTGCCTGATTTCAAGCTATATTACAAAGCTGTGATCACCAAGACAGCATGGTACTGACACAAAACAGACACGTAGATCAGTGGAACAGAATAGAGAACTCAGATATGGACCCTCAACTCTATGGTCAAGTAATCTTTGACAAAGCAGGAAAAAATATCCAATGGAAAAAAGTCTCTTCAATAAATCGTGCTGGGAAAATTGGACAGCTACATACAGAATGAAACTGGACCATTCTCTTACACCATACACAAAGATAAACTCCAAATGGATGAAAGACTTCAATGTGACACAGGAATCCATCAAAATTCTAGAGGAGAACATAGGCAGTAACTTCTTTGACGTCAGCCACAGCAACTTCTTTCAAGACATGTCTCCAAAGACAAGGGAAATAAAAGCGAAAATGAACTACTGGGACTTCATTAAGATAAAAAGCTTCTGCACAGCAAAGGAAACAGTCAACAAAACAAAGAGACAACCCACAGAATAGGAGAAAATATTTGCAAATGATACCACAGACGAAGGGCTGGTATCCAAGATCTATAAAGAACTTCTCAAACTCAACACCCCAAAAAACAAGTAAGTCCAAAAATGGGCAGAAGACATGAACAGACACTTCTCTAGAGAAGACATACAAATGGCTAACAGACATATGAAAAAACGTTGAACATCATTAGCCATCAGGAAAATGCAAATCGAAACCACACGGAGATGCCACCTTATATCAGTTAGAATGGCAAAAATCAACAAGGCAAGAAACAACAAATGTTGGAGAGGTTGTGGAGAAAGAGGAATCCTCTTGCACTGTTGGTGGGAATGAAAGTTGGCACAGCCACTTTGGAAAACCATGTTGAGATTCCTCAAAAAGTTAAAAATAGAGCTATGCTATGACCCAGCAATTGCACTACTGGGCATTTACCCCAAAGATACAGATGTAGTGAAAAGAAGGGCCACATGCACCCCAAGGTAATAATTTTTTTAGTATAGAGAGAGCCTACGTACCGCCTCCTAGATTCTCCCACTGTTAGTATTTACCTTTCTATGGCAGATTTGTCGCAAATAACGAACCAATATCGACATCTCACTATTGGTTGAAGTGCATACTTTATTCATATTTCCTTAATTTTTGCCTAAGTTCCTTTTTCTGTCCTGCCGTCCCATCCAGGTTCCCTTGCATATTAGTTGTCAGGTCTCCCGAGGCTGCTTCTGCTGAGATGATTCCTCAGACTTTGTTTTTGATGGTCTTGGCGGTTTCGAGGAGTCCTGGTCAGATTAGTTTGTAGAATGCCCCTGCATCTGCACCAGTGTTATGTTTCTCTTCTGGGCAGAGTGGATAACATGTCTCTGGAATGGAGGCCCCAGAGGTAAAGTGCCATTGTTGTCACCCAATATCAAGCATCCCTGCTGTTCACTTGATTTATGACTGTCAGCATTGACTTTGGTCAGCAGCCGAGGTCATGTTCATGGAGCTCTCCAAGGAAAGGTACTTGCAATCCTTTCAATCCTATCCTCTTTGGAAGGAAGTCACCATGCATAGCCTGCAAGTCAGGGCTGGAGGCCTCTCCTCCACCTGACTTGAGGGTAGACTGCATAATTTATTGGAAATTCTTCTGCATGGAAGACTTATTTCTTCTCCTTCATTCATTTCTTTAATCTCTTATTTATATGAGTGTGAACTCATATTGTTTTGCATTTTGGGCTTTAATCTAATACTACACTTTTAATTTTCTTGTTCACATTTTTTCAGCTTTGGCCTTTGTGAATTTTCCAGGATGGCTCCTGTGTCCCTCTGACAAGTCCACATGGCTGTGATATTCGAGCATTCTCTTTCTTTCTGGAGCTGTAAGATGTTCCAGGCTCATCTTATCTATGTCCTGCCTCTTTCTAGAACCAATCATTTCCCCCAAGCAACTCTAGTTCCTTTCATAGGAGGATAGTATCAGAAACCAAGATATGCCTTCTGAGAGTGCTCACCGTTACAGGGCATCGCTGCTTCTTGGCCCCTCGGCAGACAGAGCTAGGGAGCATCACCTGCCAGAAACACACAGAGCCAGTCATTTCTCCATCTAGTTGTCTGTTTCTACACTAAGCTAAACCCAAGTGTATACAGCTATCTCCAACTCTATGTCGGCACACTCAGCTCATTCCAGCCTTGTGCTCCGTGCCGTCATCGCCTTCTGTCCTGCATCTTGTTAGTGACCTACGTCTCCCCTCCTAGAAGACTTCCCATAGCAGTTTACTTCTCTTCCCATCTATGCAGCATTAGAATAAAACGACAAGTTTTCTTTGAACTGTGGGCAAAATAAAATAAGCTGACTCAGGTGAGAGTTTGAAAGGCCCTCCATACTTAAAATTTCCAGGTAAGAACTTATACTGTCTCATGGGGCCACTGAGAGGACTTTGATGCCTGAAGTCTGCCCTCAGCTCAGTTCTAAACAAGTGGAGGGGGGCGGATGATTTCGTATAGCTAGGCTATCTACATGGCTGTGTGTGAGTTTCCGTGTAAATAGCAGTGAGTTTTTATTACCAGAGACACTTTTGTGTTTCCCAGATTTTTTATTTAAATATGAGATTCCTGGGGCGCCTGGGTGGCTCAGGGGGTTAAGCCTCTGCCTTCGACTCAGGTCATCATCTCAGGGTCCTGGGATCGAGCCCCACATCAGGCTCTCCGTCCCACAGGGAGCCTGCTTCCCCCTCTCTGTCTGCCTGCTGCTCTGCCTACTTGTGATCTCTGTCAAATAAATAAATAAAATCTTTAAGAAAATATATGAGCTTATTGCCCTTCAGTACTCCTCAGGATCATTTCTTCAGAACTTACAGACGTGAAGGAATATGTGATCAGCGTATTACAATTGGTTTATTATTTAAATTATGACACACATAAAGACCATAGAGACCTCTTTTCTCAGTCTTCACATGGTCTTTATTACTCATAGACGATCTGCTGAACTATCTCGAAAGTAACTGAAGGATTTCCAGATCCTTGTAAGGTGGAGAATACCTCGGGGAAACATACGAAGGGCTCACCTGAAGCCAGCAGAATCTAGGACCACAGGAGCTGGCATACAGTCTGATGGAGGAGGTGAAAGCACCAGGTCCCAGGCTGAGGGTAAGCCAGAGTCCAAGGACTGAAGTATGCAGCCTAGAAGAGGTCTCCTTTCTTGAGGACAAAAATACCAGTTGTCAGACTATCATAGCTGATGACATATTCAGGTCAGTCGTATTTTAAATATTTGGCCCCTTTCTCTGTATACTCATCAGGCAACTATCCTGACTGGGGGACCGCCATGGGCGTGCTGCTCTCTAACCTCGTATGTGAGTCTCCTGGATTCACATTGGCATTGCTCTTTTCTTCAGCAAGTGCTCAACATTTGCTTCTCTGAGTATTGAGTAGGCAGGGGGAGCCAAGGGCAAGGGCAGGGGGAAAGTGTGTGAGAAGTGTGTATTCTGCACTTGTAAGTAACACTGGACTCCCACTGAATACAACAGAGCAACACTTCCTCTCAAAGCCCACACAGGTGATGGAAATGGGATTCTGTGGAGGCACGAACCCAATGAGATAGGACCGTGAAACAGAAGGAAAGGTGACAGCAACATCTCAGAAGCAGAAAGCCTGTGGATGAAAGGAACTGTTCCTGCACCAGTGCCTGGAGACAGGCAGATTTGGGCCTCAGAGTCCCAGGAATGCCAAAACATTAGGGGGTCATGTGGAGGTGGGTGGAGAGTAGAAGCCCTGTTTGAAGGTCTGCTCAAGTAGCAACCATGTTCCTTGTAGACCCTTTTCCTCACCTTGGAAGTAGCCAACCCACTCACAGCAGGTCAGAGCCCAGGACCAGTGTCCTCGGACAGACTGAGGCACAGGAGTGGGGAGATCAGGTGCACACCTGAAGCGTGTGGGAGGCATTTGGAGGACGAGGCCACTCGCTGCATGTGGATCCCCTAAACTTCCACCATAGACTCGTGGCAAATGGGCTTGAACACCACAGGGAGAATTCTGTAGGATTTTTTTCTAAGAATGAGATTTTCTAGACAAAAATGTACTAACCTACATCTGGAGCTTCCCTGGTGAAGTAGCTCAGCCAGACCACCCCCCGCCCCCGAGGAAGCTTATGTGTTGACAAGCACATGCATTTACATAGAGTCTCAAGCCAGCTTTGGAGGGGAAGGATTTCCAGATGCCTGAGAACAGTGTCTAAGAAGAGAAATAGACATGAAACCAAATGAAAGAAAAGAAAATCTCAGAAACCTGTGGGAAACAAAAGCTACAGAAGAAATTTTTTTTTAAAATGACATTTTGGGGACAGTAGGAGAAGGTGATGCATACTTAAAATAAGAATGAGAATTTATATGAAAAGGAGGAAAATCCAGAGACTGAGAAAGACCTCTTACATGTTGAAACTCGATTACACAGAAAGCGCAATGACTGTAGAAGAGCTGTACCCGAACTCCAGTGTGAGACTAAGAGATCCAGAAAACAAGAAAGAAAAAAAGAGAATGAAGAAATCATCAAAGAACTAAATTGAAAATATGCCCACAACTGAAGGACACAAGTTTACAGATGAAGGAGCCTCACTAAGGGCCCAAATTATGGTCAAAAAGGAGACCACATCAAGACACATAATCCTGAATTTCAAAGCCCATCGGAACGGTGGGGAGAGACCACATAAAAAGCGCGAGGAACCAGAAGCCCAAGGAGCCCTGTGAGCAAGTACGCAGGAGGAGGTATTTGCAAGATTCTGAGGGAAAGTGTTTTCCAAACCAGAATTCCATCCAGTAAACTAATAATAAAGCATGAGACTTAGAATAAGAAAGTAGGAGCAGACGAGGTATGGGAGAGCCCTTGACCACATTCCCCAATCCCTGTTCCCTTATTACCAAAACCACAGTTTTGCTCACGACAGGGAAGAGCCCCCCAAACAACCCGAGCATCTGGGGTGCTCACATTACATCAGTCTGCCCATTAAAGGTGTGCAGAATTCTGTGCCAAAGGCTTCTTCCCTCCCAAAGAGAAGGACAGAGATGCACAAGGAGAAGGCTTGGTTCCTTCTTTCTGGAACACAGATGTGAGGTCAGAAGCAAAGATCAGTATGACATAATGAAATCATGGGAGGGATGTGACATCTTGATGACACAGCAGACGCCACATGAAACCGGAGGTCCCCCACACTTCCTGCCATGTGAACAACAAAAAGAATCCCCAAACTCTGCTGTAAGGGTTATGTTTTCTGCTACAAGCAGTCAAACGCAACACAGACACAAACATGGCAATAATTAGCCTCTTATGTGTTCTTTCTCACGAAGACCCTAAAGGATGTCGAGCACCTGAATTCAGGCGGTAGACCAAGAGAGCAAAAGGGTGTGGGACTCAACTCAGGAAGGAGGATAAGGGATTTTCCAATACAGTGACTGGTATGGCTCCCTGGATAGCCCCAGTGCACATGCCCGGGGGAGACATGCCCCAGACACACCAGGAGGACCTAGGGCTCTAGACCAGATGTCCAAAAATGCCATGCCTCAGATGGAGAGGTTCTCCTTCTGGTAGAGTAAATGCGTAAATAAAATAAATTAACAAATAAGATCAGTGGTACCTCCAGGGCAAACAAACAAAAATACGTGACAAGAAGGGAAGGGAGGTATTATATCTATGAGCCTCAGTTATGAAGAATATTAATGTGGTCATGGTATTGGAGATGCTGGATTATCTTCTAAGTTATGATATAACCGCCTTTGGAGGTCGGGTGAGGAAGTGTTGGTACCTTTGGAGTGGAGATGAGAAATCCGAATCCTCATCTTCAAAACTAGAAAGTCGATAGATATTACCTCATTAAAAATAAACGATAGAGCAAGAGGGCAATGGAATTCTGAAATACAAACATCAGAATAACGGGCAAATATGAGAATAAATAGCTAAAAATTGAAGGTGGCTACTTCTGACCATGGAAGGAATGATGGATGACAATGATTTCCCTCAAAACCCGTAGAATCGGACACTTGGGTGGCTCAGTCAGTTGAGTGTCCGACTCTTGACCTCGGCTAGGTCAGGCTCTCAGTGTCACGGGTTGGAGCCCGCCTCAGGGTTCCAGCTTGTGAGAAGTGTGCTCCAGCTTCTCTCCATCTGCCCTCCCCCCACTTGCCCTCACACACACTCTTTCTGAAATGAAGAAATAAAATCTTTAAAAAGTAAAAAAACAGACTCCAAGTGAACGTATAATTTTGATACAGCAAAACACATTAAAGGAATATATTCCAGAGGCGCTAAAGTTAGGGTTATGTTAACACCTTCATTGTTATTCTGAAAACGTGGAAAGGCTTGTTTTCCTCGTCATCATCCGGCTCATTCTCTAATTCTCTGGTCCCTTTCATTTTAGCGTATTTCTAGCCTAGTGATAAATAATCAAAATAAAAGAACAAATAAAAGGTAATATTGGATTTCAAAGTGCAACTTTTCTCCGCCAAAATCTCATCTATCTTTAGAGTATAATGAATATGTATAATTTATACCTTTATAAAAAATGACCACAGGTTAGTTTGCCCATTTGCAGATGCATCCAAACACCAAAATCCAAGAGTCTTTTTCCTTATACAAAATATTGCAAAAGGACCTCCGTTCCCACTCCCCAACCCAAATTCTCCTTCTTAAACCCACGGTATTAATTCTGTATAACCTCCCAGAATGAATTCAAGGTGTGTGCGGGCTGCATTCATCTCTGGAGGCTCCGGGATCCGTGTGTTTCCAAGCCCACTGTTGGCTGAACCCACCCCCTTGCCCTCCTAACACTGGGGCCTCTGGCCCTTTGCTGCTGGTCAGCCGGGATCAGACTGTATTCCTGGAAGCTGCCCACATTTCTCCGCCTGCTTCACATGTGACTGCCCTCCTAATGTTTTATTTGGGCTTTGCACTCACTGGCACAAATGACTTTGTTGCTTATGTTATTTAAATTATTCTGTCTGTCTCTCTTTTATTAAATAATGGTTATTACACAAATGCCTACAAGTTAAACATGAGTATGATAGGAATCCACTATGTGGACGAAAACAATTTAGAAGGATGAGACTCTTTCGTAGCTGCTTAAGGCCATCACTGAAGCAAAGTGGTATTAGGTATTCTTTTTCACTCCCCAATTATTGGATATTGTACTTCCAAATAATTATACAAAGAGGAAAGAATTCCTTTGTTATACTCAAACAGTTTAAAGCTGTTATTTCTGCACCGATGAATCGGAAGCTCTATATTGCATTTATGTGCATTTTGCCCTTTTCCTGTCTGAAGTCATTGTCATCGCAAGAATTTGCAGTGGCACCAGAGTTTGTCGGTGAACCCTGGCATCGTCTTGGACAACAGCTATTCCTATACAGATGGCAAACTGTTAGCATGTGGAAGATGAATGAAAAGGAAGATCAAAAGTGGCAGAAATCAAATATTCACCTGGGCTCCTCTGCTATGCCTCCTCTTCCTCTGATCATGGACCTCAGGAGCCACCCCGTCGGAAAGACGGATTCTCCAAACCCTGCTCTCACCTTGGGGAAGGGCACGCGTCTCCTCTCGTGGGCCCTGCATTTCAGGTCCAGGTTACCACTGCCGCCGACCACTTCTTGGCACTTCATCTTTTTCTTTTTTTTTAGCATTCCATGAAAGCAAAGCTATGTGGACTCCATATACATTTTTTAAAGGTGTGTAGGGAAGAAAAAACAACACAGAACGAGTACATGGACTGTGTTCCCAGAATACAGAGCAGCGATCCAATGAGCAAGTGGAGAGGATGCGCCTAATGCCTTTCGGGGCTGTCGGACGGGAGTTCCTGATTCTGGCCGTCCCACCCCTACAGACGCGTTCCCTGAGGACCTCCTCTTTAAATCTCCAAGAGCCACCTCTTACCCTGTAAGTGTCCCTGTGTGGAGTCTCAGTCTACTGCAGCACCACTTTCATGAGCTCAGCCTTAGGAAGAATTCGTCATTCACTGGGAAATATTACACACCTCTGGCAGGATGACAAGGCTTTGGGGTTTGCTCAGAGAAGCGCTGGGAGGGGATCAGAAGGAAAAATTTCCCTTCACAACTTGACAAAGGGCTAGTCCCACATCTGTCATCCTGAGAAAACCACCAAGTTCAGCATTAGCCATTTGGGTAATTTTTTTTTTTTCTCTTTCTTTCCCCGTCTGAACACTCATCTGTTTCCAGTATGACGACTGACTTCACCTGGGTACTCAAATGGAATTCAGGTCCCTCGGTGCCTACCACTGCCTGGCTGCAAAGGAGGCAAAACTGTTGATTAAAGACAAAGCCCGACTCCTGGGGGACGCATTATTTAGCAAATGTTTCATTATTAGAGGTGACTAATATAATAAAAAAATTCTAAGTTCCTGAAACTATTTAACCCTTTCTGAAATGGGAAAAAGCAAAGTCAGCATTTTTATCACAGCTCAAGAAACAATTTTGCTGTTAAATTTTTAATAATTCAACCTTTATACTGAGACCAGTGAGTCATGTTAGACTACAGCCCTAATTCACTTCACTTCCCAACACAGACCTATAAACCCCTACTCGAACCTTGGGATCGGATGGGTATCCCACTGAAATTGCTTATTCAGATGTTGGAACAGATGTAGGGTACACGCACCCTGCATGGCAGGATGTCCTGGAGGCCCTCGGGAGCCCCCAGCAGTCCGGCCCACCAGTGCCAGCGCGGCGAAGCCCGCGTGGGGGGGGGGGTTGCAGCCCAGGGCCCCCGTCTGCCCGGGCGGGTGTGGCTGTCTCACAACTTCGGAGCAAAGGCAGGTTTGCCTACGAATGGGCAACTAAACAAACACACAAAAATAGGCTTTCAGTGTGTTTTGGACTTCTGAATTGCAGATGACAGATTGTAGACCCATATTTTTATTGCTGCTATGTATGGGGAAGGCACTTAACAAAAAAAAAAAAAAAAAAGAAGAAGGAAGAGGAGGAGGAGAAGAAAGACGAAGCCTAAACCAGTACACGAGATTGTCGTCTGACTTTCCACAGCACCTCGGAGGAAGGGAGGGGTGACATCCATGCAATCCTGGGAAACTGTTTGGGGGCAGGTCCCATAAGTACAATCATCCAAAAGGTAATGATTAAAGCAATCCTAAAAAAGGCAAGTGAGTTCATTTATTTTGGAGAGTCATAAAATGTAAATTCAACTAAATACATACTTTAGCTGCACCAATTTACAAGAAGTAAACCTACGGTAACTTAGCAACTACTGCCTCAGAAGAAGAGAGGGTGTTTGAGAATATTCATGATTATCCACCAAAATTAATAGAACTATAACAAAAGAAAGCAACCGAATGGCCAGTCCGCTACTCTGGATGTTCAAATGAAGCACAGGTGTGTAAACTACTAGATGTTAAGATTACCTCGGTCTGTTCTAGAACCTCCTGTAGTAGATCAAAGTATTAAAGACAAAGGAATAACAAACAAAACAGGGCTTCTGGACCAGAGAGTTCTTTGCTGTTTCAAATGTCCCCTTAATTCTTGGGGAGGATGGGGGACAGAGAACGGCAGCAAAACTAACTTTTTATGAATGAAGTTAGAATTTTCTGTATCAAAATACTTGTTAAGTATCAGCCGCTGTGGTGATCAGAAGACCAATTCCCACCAAAGAGAAGAACACATTTTAAAGTAATTGCAAACAGTAAGTTACGGACGGGACATGTGGGCTGAGACTGACCTTTCAAATCCTCAGGAGTGGACAGAGCCGCTGTGTTGACACACTGACATGTCTCTGTGCTCACGAACCAGAGAGCTCAGTGTTAAGACTTGTCATTTCGCAGAGGCCCCACTTCCCTACACACACACACGAGCTCCCGTGAGTTTGGAGGCTTGTATTAAACTTGGCTTTGGCCCGATACCGTGACTTCCACTCAGCTTTTAAACTATTTTTAACTGTTATAAAATACAGTGCACTGAGAAGCGATGTCGCAAGCAAGGGTCCTCTTAAAATACTGAAAGAAGTGCTAGACATGCCATCTGGAAAATCCAAAGGGCAAAACGAGAAGGAAGAATCACGGGAGAATGGGAAGTGTGCGGGAGACCTGTAGGTTACACAGATAGAGCAGGTGGCCAGGGGAATGTGGTACGGTAAACATCTTACATTACTGAATTTCTCATGAGGAAAGACATCGGGCTAATCGTAAATGCAAAGGAAAGTCGGACGAAGGAAAACGCGCACATACAACACTGTGTGTTCACTGACTTTACATGGGATACTCACTGGCAAAGATACCCTCACTACTGCCAGAAGTCTATTGTCATGTTTCTAGGATGTACATAATCCGGACTGATTGGCAAACTGTTTAAATAATTTTTCTAATTGTAAGGTGCCGTCGCATATGTAAAGCAAAAGCAGAATCGCATCCTTTCATTCACCTCACAGCTCAGTGTCACTTGCTAGGTTTGTCATCATCTTGCCTGTGCCAACGTTGATCAAGTTATCAAAAGCAACCTTTCGAAAAGACATTCTGTTCTATCTTGATTTCGTTTAGGGAAAGCTCTTGGCAAGTAACAAGGCTGTGTACCTTCACCTGAAGGGTGAAGTAAGCCCTGTGTTCCAGAACAGTCTCCCGATTCCCGGGGAGACAGCACCACGCCTCTGGAGTTTCGAAATGTGGTAAAATCCAGATGAGAAACCTGGGCTCTTCTAAGCCTTTCTGATGTTTGAATGCACTTTGCTGTACCAGGACTGGAGACCAGTGAAGGGACTGCGCTCACATTTAGAAATCAAATTATGAGGGGCGGCTGGGTGGCTCAGTTGGTTACGGTCTGCCTTTGACTCAGGTCATGATCCTGGAGTCCCGGGATCGAGCTCCCTGTCTGGTTCCCTGCTCAGTGGGGCGTCTACTTCTTCCTCTCCCTCTGCTGCTTCCCCCTGCTACTTCTCTCTCTCTCTCTCTCTCTCAAATAAATACGTAAAATCTTAAAAAAAATCAAATATGATTCACAAGACCCAATATTGTCATCAGTATGTCACATGCCCCACAGATCCAGACAAAATATCAAACGGCAAAGATAAATATTGGTGTTGATAAGGCAATTAATGCCAGAGCCACATTTTATATTACCTTGCATAAGTACGTATATATATACACACATTTATATATACACTGAAATAGTAACGATTGACGTAAAATGTGGGCTTTTCAGAGGTAAATTTCAGAGCCTTGAAAATGGGTGGGGGTGAGGACAGGAAGCTCTTTAAACACGGCTGCAGGATAACGTGCGGGGGGACTGAGTGCGCGCCCCGTGTGTGTCACCGCCCTGGGGACGGGTTATAAATGACACACGGAAACATGGCGCAAGTATAACAATGTATTAAACGCTCAGGACAATTAAAGTAATATTTGCTGACCTTGCTCCTAAAGCGGGCAAAGCCTGACCAGCTCTTTCTGGGGGATTCATGTGTAAAGTCCCCGCCAAGGCTTCTACCTTAGCCGGTGACAATAGTGCAAAGACCCACTAGGAGTTAGCAGGTGATACTCCCCTGCGGGCAGCTGCTGGATAGATACTTCACAGAGAACTTTGCAGCTGAAACACTTGCACGTAGATACAGCGGGTGCGCCCATGTCGCAGACTAGCAAACTGGCTTTTATGAAAGTCGTGTCATTATCACGAAGTCACCTTGACAGGAAGTAGAAGAGGTTGGACTTGAACTCAGGACTTCTGCACTGTAACCCAGGCACTCTTCAAAACACCATGATGCTTCTCCTAAAACGAAAAGAAGGGGCACGCTGCTCTCCTAATTTTAATGTAAAACGAGGGGAAAGGAGTTTAATCGTGTCGCACCTGGCATAATTAGAATTGAAGTCAAGCTACTTCTCCGAAAATCTGATCTTCAGCTAAGGTCTGGTGGGCAGACCCGCAGCTCAGTGTCACCTGAAGGCTGTTAGGAATTCAGACTCTCGGGACCCACACACAGAGTCGCTCCGGGTTGGGGTGAGAGAAAGCCTCTGGTTTGGGAAGCCCTCCTGCGGTCCGTGCGTCCCCCCACCCCCCACACGTCCTTCAAGTCCGTGGGTGGAATCAGGGCCGCACCGTGTGCAGCAGGAACCCAGGCGCATCCCCCGAGTCCCCTGTTCCTCAGCTTCTTCAACTGCTCGCTCATCACAAGTATTTTCCCATAATATTCCTCAAATCTTCCTCTCTTCTGCACCTCCACGGCCACGTCCTGGCCAGTTTTCCCCTGGGGCTGCTGCAAAAGCCTCCTTCTCACCTCCTCCGAGCCATTTTAACACAGAGAAAACTGAGTCATATTTAACAAACACACACCCACCCCATCCCTAAAGCCTTTGCTGGCCTCCCCTTGCCCTTGGGATGAAGACTGAATCGTGCAAGGTCAGGAAGGCATCAGAGTCTGGCCGCTTTCCCGGTGCCCACAGAGCACAGCGCTGCTCCGCCGTACTGCAGTGGCGGACGCTGTAACCAGGGAGCCCACGACCAAAAGCATGAACTTAGTGGTGAGACTGGGTGTCTACGGTTGTGACCACAGACAAATGGAAACCACAAACGCCAAACCTTGATATGGAAAGGTCTCAGGTGACCTGTTATATAGGAAAGTGAACAAGATTCAGGATCTTGGAGAGTCAGCTTTGCCATGTAGCAGCTGTGGGACCTTGGACTTGTGAATTCATGGCTCAAGCTTTGGTTTTCCCATTTTATAGAGTCAATAACATTCATCCTAAATTGCCACACAGAGTTGTTCTAAAGAGGAAGCAAGACTTAAGAAAGCACATTAAAAACTGTCAAGTGCTCCATAAACTCTGGGCTCCCCTGCCAAAAGCAAAATGCGTCTTCTCTCTTCTGTTGTGAAAAGTAGCTGCGCTGTGCCAGACACCTCATCGTGGGCTCCATCAGGTCTGGCACCCGGTGAAGTCACTACTGTTTGTGTGGCCTTTGCTGTTGCTTTGTGACGTCATCTTGGTTGGATGAAATCAGAGCTTTGCAAACACCGGAATGAAGAAATACAGAGGCGCCAGCGTGAGGTGCCGTCCTTGCTTCTGCGTTGCCCCCACTCTTTGCATCCACAGGCTCACGGAGGGTGAAGGAGTCCTCTCATGGGTGAGGAGCCAAACCTCACCTCCTTTTGTGTTTTTATTATATTAAGTTATATCCTGCTGGGTGCACGCAGCAAAGTTAGAGAAGCCTTTATTGACCTGTTGGCCAGCTTATGGTTGAATTTTGATTTGACAGCAGGTTCTGAGAGCCAGAGTTTGGTAACTGGTCCAGGGACAGTAGCCCGAACACTCAGAAGCCATGTTCTGAATAAATGAAGTAACATCATGGATTCCAACAAACTTGGGCTACGAAGTCTCCTTAGAAGAGCCTAAAAAGGAGGAAAGAGCCATCGTCCTACTCGCACGGGAGCAGGAAGCCAAGTGGCCTTGAGTGCCCTGAACAGCCAAGGCATGGGCCAGATGATTCTCGGCAGGCTCACAACTGACCTGCTCAACTCTCACTGAAACCCGCCAAAAAGACAGAGAAATGCTTTTTAAATGCCTCTTCCACATCGTCATGGAGTTGGAAAGTAAGACATTTTCCAAAACCAAAAACCAGGTGAACGTGGGAACTACCTCTGAAACAGGCCTATCTCCTTATTTGCTGAACCTGGAGACCTTGCGTTCTGGTGTTCTCGGCCTCTAGGGGCTCAGAGAACAGGACGCAGACCCAGGTGCTGCCCGCGGCTGGCGGCCAGCTGCGGGCAGCACCTCCTTGGAAAGCTGAGCTTCCAGTGCTAGTGCCGGGGAAGAAGGAAGGCTTCAGATCCCCAAGTTGGGCTTCTGAATTAGTTACGGTGAAATAACGGGCGGCATACCAAGAAAGACTAAAGACTGTCCCCCCGCAGCTCCAGCATCAAGTAATCTATGGGTGAGTTACACCCAACTGGCAAGTAGCAAACAATGTCACATTGACGCTAAATAATCTGGAGTATATAAAAGAATTTTCTCAAATCGCTTTATGCAGTTAGCATAGACTTGATTAAGAAAATACAGCAAAGACAATATGAAAAGATCACATCTTGCTAAGAAGAGTAGATACAAAATTGAAATAAAATATTAGCAAAAAATCCAGACACATACACACACACATTTATATATCAGAAACGAAAATCAAATTGTATTTTTCCTAAATGTTTGGACATTTAAAAAATCAAACTAAATGATTAACCAAAATAATTACTTAAATCCAGAAAGTCATACAACCATCTTCATAGCTGAAGAAAATTTATTTGGTAAAACTTACAATCAATTCATCTTTTATAAAAGCAAAGCCAACAACAAAATCCTCTTAGCTTAGTGAAAACGAGTAAACCAAATACATGCATTTTGTGTCGTTTTTTTCTTCTGTTATAAGCACCACACAGGGACATTTATGGTACATTTACAAAATGGCAGCGAGAGTAGAAGCAGATGGTAGCTGGCTGACCATTGTCCTGGTATGTCTGGGACGGGGCAGGTGTCCTCACGATGACAGACGAAGTCCCGCTTCACACCCAGTAAGGCCTTGGTCTGGACGGTTACAGAGTCATACGCTGATCTTCATAAAACGTACGTTAAGCCATGCGAATCCTCTTCCTAAAACCCTGCAATAATTCTGTATTTCACTCACAGTGAACTGAAAACCACCTGTGAGATGCTACATGAACTACTCCCCTACACACGCACGCACACGCTCACTCCCCTACACGCACACATGCTCACACTCCCCTACACACGCACGCACACGCTCTCACTCCCCTACACGCACACATGCTCACACTCCCCTCACACACGCACGCACACGCTCTCACTCCCCTACACGCACACATGCTCACACTCCCCTACACACGCACGCACACGCTCACACTCCCCTACACGCACACATGCTCACACTCCCCTACACACGCACGCACACACTCACACTCCCCTACACGCACACATGCTCACACTCCCCTCACACACGCACGCACACGCTCTCACTCCCCTACACACACATGCACACACTCACACTCCCCACACATGCGCACACGTTCTCACCTCCTGTAACCTGGGTAACCTCATGCCAACTGCGCTGGCCTCCTTGCAGACACGCCAGACACACACCAGCTGTTCTCTCTGCTTGGGATGCTCAGTCTCTGACGAGCCACACGCTACCCGAACGGCCTGCCTCCCTCCAGTGTTCATGCAGAGGCCGTCCCTCGGTAAGCCCCACTCCTGCTACATGACCTAAAATTGCTTCTAGTTATTCAACCCACACTCCTGCTGCCCTTTGTTGTCCTTGAACTCAGAACCTGCTGCCTTGTTACATAACTTAACTTTCATTAAGTTATGTAACTATTATTACTACGTGTATACCCGGTCATCTGTCTCCTTTGACGACTCTGTAATTCCCAGGACGGTGTGACTCACTGCTGTAGCCCCCGAGCCTGGAAAAATGCCTGATGCTTCGTGATGCCTCAGTACATACTTCTGAGTATGCGTCTGTGATGAGCGAACTCTGGATTAGAACCCGGCAGACCATCCCCTCTCCCCACCAGCCCCCCCAGAATCCCTCCCCAACACTGCTCCCTCCAACCCGGGCAAAGACTGGAGATCGGAACTGCAAAGAGAGCCAACGGAGGTGCTCCGCGTATCCAGTCTCCACTCCGCACACAAATGACAACACACTTAGCAGCTTATAACAACTCAGGCTGATTCTCTTACCGCGTCTGTGGATCAGGAGTCCAGGAGCGCCCTAGCTCGGGCTCACCAAACTGAAGCCAGCTCCCAGGCTGACATCCTCACCGGAGGCGTGAAAGTGCAGGCAGGTGGACGGCCTGGAAGCGCAGGTGGGCGCACTCGGCCTGCAGGCCTCCGTCTCGGCCTTAGGGAGGGCTGTGGCCTTCCGGTAAGAGCGGAGAGCAGCTCTGACTACTCGCAAGGAGGGAAGCACCATGCCTTAGCAGCGTGGCTCCGGCTTCAGCAGGAGACTGCGTTGGGAGGGCTCTGAGGACTCGGGGTCAGAGAGCCATGTGGGGGGGTGACAGCAGTCTGGACGGAAAGTGGCTGAGAAGAGACGCATTAAGAAAATGGAAACAAGATACTGTGAAGATTGAGTACATGATGGGGGCAGAGAGGAAAAGCCCCGAGGGCGGCGTGCCTCACGCTGGGACAGAAAGAATGATTCAAGAGGCGCACAGAGAGTTCTGTTTGGGACACAGGCGTAAAGCCACTCTGAGTCACCTGCATGGAGCTGCCGACTGGGCGCTGGGTCAGACAGAGAATAGAGCTGAAGGCTCCCACGCTCAAACATCTGGTAGACATCACTGAGCTGATGCCGGCTGGATGGCTCACGTCGCCCCGTCTCCAGCGGGTCAAGTCATTCCCCAGAAAAACGGCTCTATGGAGAGAGTAAGGGGATGCGAGGAGAAGCTCCCCCGAAGGAGCCAACTGGGGGGGGGGCTTAGATAAGCAATCTGGCATATAGGTTTTCAGCAAGTCACTTAATTTCTCCTAATGTTCTAATTTGTTAAATGGAGCTAATAATGCTGACCTGCCTCAAGGAGATGTGCTGAAAATTAATTTACCATTTGAAGTCATTGAGACAGCATAAGTGATTACTTCACATGTTACTACTGTTAGTGTGACACCCACAGGCCCACGCCAGGAGGATCTGAGACATCCAGCCAAGACGCCAGAGAGCAGCTCAGGACCCTGCCTGGCGTCCAGGACTGCGATGGTCTTCAAGGTAGGAGGCAGGCGTATCAGGCCCCCCTTGCTGTCCATGCACCCCAGACTCCCACTCTCCCGGAGCCTCCAGCTAGCATACATCAGAATTTTGGGTGGTGTGGATATGGGAAGATTTTGATGACAGAACACTGGCACTCAATTTGCAGTCCTAGGGCATCTCACTCTTAGCAAACTCACATCCGAGGAAACCACTCGTGTGTCCCGGCAAATCCCACTCAGACCTCCTCCCGCTCCCCCAAGCCTGGGGAGTGAACTCCCTTCTCCGTCTACCCCCACAGAAGTTCCCCCTTCTAACACTTCCGGCTGAGGACACTTCTTCCCCCAAATTCTGTCGTGACACACCCTTCTCCTTAATCCCTGCCCATTTGTTTCAGTCTCTTGTGGGAAAACTGTTTTTTTTTCCAAACCCAAAATATTTCTGTGCCTTAAGATTTTCTCTTTTCTTACTCTGAAATACTGCTCTGGACTTCCAGTGGGAAATGCTTTGGTAGCACCAAGATGTGACAATAAATAGCAAAGACCAGCAGAGGTAACTGTTATGACAAGTTTTCAAAAGCTGAGGAGCCCATCATCTTTAGAAGGAGGAGCCCTCGACGTTGGGGGAGAACGTGAAGTTGCCCAGCGTCACACAGGTGCAGGAATGCTCACCCGAGCCACCACATGAAGTCAGGACATCTCCAGAGTACACTGTTTAGAAAAGTGGATTACCCGCACCAGGTCTGAAAGAGTTTTGTACTAATTTGCTACATTTACCATCCATATTTTCAAATGGCCAATGCGGTATCTCCCATGGATCTCCAATGGGCATTTTAAGACAAGCATGTCCAAAAGCGTGCGCGGCCCCTTCTACCACAGATGGGCTGAGTCCACAGCCCGGTGGGCGTCAAGGCCATTTTCCCTACTGCAGAGACTGACCCTACTGGTCTGTAGCCTGCAGCCCATGTCAGCAAACAGAGTTTCGGACCACATCCAGAATCCAATCCCTCTTTCCACATCTGCTGCTACTGGTCTAGAAAAGCCACCAGGGTGTCTCACCTGATGACCCCAAAGCTTTGTGAATAGCCAACCACCCACTTTTCTTGTGTGTTTTTCTGAAAAGTCTTCTCTCAACACACTAACGTCTGCACCTGTTCCAGCTCTGCTCAAAACCACGCAACGGCTCCTCCTTTCACTGTAAGTAAAGGGCAAAGTTCTCAGGTCAGTTGACAAAGCCCTGCACGACGGGGCTCCTCCTGGCTCCTCTGAGGTCGCCTGTCTCTCCGTGGCCAGTCTCTGTGCCGCTCCGCTGCGTCCACCTCACCACACCTCCTCCTTCTGACACATCCTGTACCTGGGTGTGCTTCTGCCCTCCATGTTGGGAGGTGACCCCAAGGGCGGCCTCTCCCACCCTGGCCGCAGGGAGGCTTGAGCAGGAGCAAGGAGCACAAACCAACTCCTTGCGATGAAAGAAATGTGAAAACCTTTTTTAGAATTAAAATATAAGTTTTCAACTATCTGGAACACCTATTTTCAGCGTAATGTGCTCACTGCAGAAGGCCTTTGCCAGGCGGGACCGCCCAGCACGAAAGCACCCTTCCTCCACTATCCCACATTTCAGATGAAAGGAGATTTTGTTGAGACACTCAGGAACGTCTTCACCATCTGTGACACCGCGCTCGTCAGATACGACCTCCCCAGGTTGCCGGCCATCAGCTTCCCAAAGACCATGTCATGGGCTCCCCCATGCTGGCCCCACAGCCACGTATGAGATGGACGCACCAGTGAGTGACGAGCCAGGTGTCCTCAGGCGGCTCCCCGGCCTCCACTGGGCGCAGCAGGGCGGACGCTGGACTCCCAGCCCGCAGCCCAGCGTGTCCACCCGTAAAGGTGCTCTGGGCCTCCGGGCTTCCCATGCTCCTTGCAGCTCGAAGAACACGTGTCTTCCAAAGGGGATGAGGCACGGACAGAACGAGACCCTCTGTCCCGCCCCCTGCAGCTCTCCGGGTGATGCGTGAGAGGGGAGTCCGCGCAGGCCCCGGGAACCGGCTGCAGTGGCCGGGCCCACCCCGGTTCGGCTGTCCATCCGGAGCTCTCAGACGGACAAACCGGGCCAGGTGTCCTGGTATCCTCCGGCCATGCGGACCGACGACCCCGACGAGCCAGCGACTTGCCTCGGACACACGGATCATCAGCGCGTCCCCCCAACGCGTGAAACCCGCGGGGAGGCGGCCAGCGGCGAGGCCCGCCCTTCTGCAGCCGCTGTCTCGGCGCGCGTCCGCGGGGCTTCGGTGTCCGCGGACCAGAGCCCTGCAGGCCGGCGGAGTCCGACGGGGCGGCCGCCTCGAGGAGCGCCGTCCGCCCAGGCCGATCTCCACCTCCCGCAGGGACGCGGCCCGCAGACGAGCGTCTCGCAGCGGGGCTTTCTGAGAGCCGGACACGTCCCCTGTCCCGGCTGCGGGCGAACGTGGCCAGGCCAGCTGCGGGGCCGGTTCCGGGAGGCGTCCGCGCTGCTCGACGGAAACACAGGTCCGCGGCCCCGCACAGGCCTCCGGGGCTGGGGCGGCCTCTCCGCAGGCGCTCCCGCCGCAGGGGGCCAGCCGAGCGCCCGTCCGCGCGGGGACCACGCGCTTGTCCCGACAGACGCCCGCGCTCGGCGTCAGACGCCTCGCTTCTCCCGGGCCGCGGCGGAGCGGGCGGGGGCGGAGGGACCCACAGGCCGGCCTGCGCCACGGCCTCCTCGCGCCCCGCTCCCTCCTGTGGGGACGCGCCACCGTCGGGGAGGCCCGGGGTTCCGCGGCCCTGGGGGTTCCGCGGCCCTGGGGGTTCCGGCCGGGCGTCCCCGAGCCGAGCAGCAGCACGTGGTCCCCACGCTCCCAGCCGCCGCCCCGCTCCGTGGCCCAGGCGGGTTGCGGCGTCCGGGAGGCACCGCGGGGCGGGTGGCGCGGCGGTGGGGCGGGGTCAGCGGCCTCCACGGCAGGGCGCGCGGCTGCGGCCAGGACGCGTCCCGGAACCCCCTGTGGCCTTGTAACGCCCTGGACGCCGGGGTGGGGGTCGGTCTCGGGAAGTTCTCTGCGGTTCTTCTCCGGAAACGCCTGTCGCCGCGTGCGCGTCCTTCCCCGTCTGCGGTGTCGCCGCGTGTGCGAGGCCTGCGACGGCTCCTCCGGCCCCGCGTCGTGCGCTGCAGCGGACGCTCCCCTCGGCCGCGGCGGCTCCGCGCGCTCTTGCGCCCCCCGATGCGCGCCCGCAGCCGCCCGCACGCGGCCCGCCCTGTGGCCGAGACGCGCGGGACGGTGGCTTCCCGGCGCCCTTCTTCGGGCGGACGCTCCCGCGTGCTCTGCGTGCGGCCCTCATGCTTCCGCGGTCCCAGCGGGTCGCTCGTCGGTCCTGCCGCGTCCGGGCCTCCCGCTGCCGGCGGCTGTGCTGAGCGCACCGGCTCCTGCGTGAGGACAGAGCGCACCCGCCGCGGGGTTTCCGGAGGGACTCGGCCCGGGTCCGGGGTGCGGCTCCGGGGTGCGGGTCCGGGGTGCGGGTCCCGGACGCGGCTTCAGGGTGCGGGTCCGGGGTCCGGGGTGCGGGTCCGTGATGCGGATCCGGGTGCGCCCCGTCTCTCACCCGTTCGTCCCTTCAGTTCCGTGTGCGGCTGGAGTCTGTCCGGCCCGAGGTGGAGTCTCTGCGGAGACGCTGTCGGTAGCGCTGCGCGGTGCCTCCGCGGACACGCAGGACAGCTCGGAAACGAGACCCGCTTTCCGCCTGTCACCGATTTCTGTTCCGAGGCCTGCGGGAAAGTGCGGCGGGGGGTCAGCCGCGAGACACCAACGGAAGGTACCTGCGTGCGGGTACGACTGCGTGCGTACGGACTCCCGACGGTTCTCTCGTAATTTATGATGCTTAAATGTCACACCACTGGGGCGCCTGGGCGGCTCACTGGTTAAACGTCTGCTTTGGGTTTACGTCATGATCCCGGGGTCCCGGGATGGGGCCCCGGGTCGGGCTCCCGCTCCCCTGCTTGTGCTCCCTCTCTCGCCGTGTCTCTCTGTCAAATAAAGTTTTTAAAGAAAGAAATACGGTTGCACTATTAAGTAGCCAAAATAAAATTCCATATCAAAGGTTAATTAAATTTTGGCCAGAAAAAAAATTAAAGATGAGAATAATGTCTAAAATAGCAACAAAATAAAAATAAATAAGTAAATAAAAATTAAAGAAAATAAAAATAAAATAGCAACAAAAACACTAACCATGTTTTTTAGGATAATCTAGTGAGGGATGTACAATCTGGAACTAAAATTATAAAATTTATTTGTAGGTATTTTTTAAAAACCTAATTATATGAGGATATATCGTATGTATGAATTGAAAGCTCCAATGAAACTAAGACAATAATACTTTACAAATTTATTAGCTATTTAACATCATCTCAGTAAAAACTCAACTCTGTGTGTGTGTGTGTGTGTGTGTGTGTGTGTTCAGAAGCTTGATGCAACACTTATGTGGAGTTTCAAAAGGTCAGGAAGAGACAATATGTTTTTGAAGAAGAATGAGAGAGTTCTACACGTTTCAGGGCTGATTGTAAAACTATAATAATCATAAAAGAGTCAAATTGGTGCAGGCATAGACAAATACAGAGATAGAACAGAATAGAAAGCTCTGAAACAAATGTACACAAACATGAACATTTGATTTATGACAGAGAATACGCTTAAATTCAGTGTAGGAAGAGTAGTCTTTCTTAAAATATTTATAGGACAATTTCAAAAATATATAGAAATTAACACACACACACATCCACGCACACAAACACCACATTTCAGGATAAATGAGGGCTACAAGTACCCACTGAGAGAATGTACTCATCACTCTGGGTAAGCAAGGCTATCTTTAAAGAAGTCAGTAGAAACGCTGGCTCCATAGGAGAACATAGACAAATTCAACTGCATTAGAATAAGAAACTTCAACTCATCAAAAGACACTATTCACAGTATAAAAGGATAAACCATGGAATTAGAGAAGACACTTGCAATACCTATAACTAATGAGCTGATACTGTTCAGAAAACATAAGAGAATTCTGCAAATTAGAAAGAAGAAAGGAAAAAAAAAGTTGAATGGGAACTTAAAAAAAAAGGCTATTCAAACCAATGACATACTATATACTTTGGCTAATTGAATTTTAAAAAAATAAAGCAACCCTGTGATGCATAAGAAATAAATAAATGAATAAATAAAATAATTTTTGGCCCAGTTTTATTAATATAATTGACATAGAACACTATGTATGTTTAAGGTGCACAGCACAATGATTTTACTTTCATATATTATGAAACAATTAACTGAGTCAGTTTAGTCAACTGCCATCATTTCGTAGAGATACAAAAATAAAGTAAAAAAGGGAAGAGAGGATATTCGGTGATTAGTAAATACATAAAACAGAGATTAATCTTATAAGTGATCATGGACAATTAGAACCAAAACGAGATATCTTTTATATACCAAACATGCTAAAAACAAATTTGTGAATCTAGTAATTCCAAATGTTGGCAAGGAAATAAATAAATTGGCACTCATGTGTATTGTTAGTATGAATGTGAGTAGGTATCATTAAAATACACTCTGGAATTCCTTCATTCTCTATAGCTATTCTCTTGATAGATGATGATGAAGAGGAGGAGGAGGATGGTTGGATGGACGGACGGACAGATGGATGGACAGACAGACGGATAGATAGAGAGGTATTTTCTATGACACAGCAAATTCAGCCCTGGGTGAAAGCCTTAGAGAGCCCCGTTCTCTGCACATCAGGTACATTCACAGAATGTTCACAGCAGCATTCTCCAAACACTGGAAACAGCCCAAATGTCCAAGAGGAAAATGAAAAATCAATTATACCACTATATAAAAACATGGATAGTTCTTACAAACAATATTGAGTGAGAAGAAATAGTAATTGTTAAAACCCCACCGTACCGATGAGCCGATATACAGATTAGAGTGCAGAAAGAATGTGGTTGGCTCTTGGGGACCAGAACCGGAACCCTCAATTAGATCTCTGCTACTTCCTAGGACCTTTGTACAGATGCTTAACTATCTTTGTTTCTGTATCTGTGAAGCGAGGTGACCGGTGCTATGTGCAGGATGTGCAGTGCGGGGGACCTGGCTGAGGTACGTAAGGAACCTGTTTGTGGCCACCCGGCATCTCTGAGGAGGAGGGTGGTCGTGTTCAGGGACACAGAAACAAGGGGAACGCACACCGAGAATCCAATCACTGCAGAAATCAGAGTTGTGCTTGTCACTAACTGGCAGAGGGGGCGAAGTTCTCGGCAGTGGCTTTGCAGATCTTGGAATGAGGAAGAGAAAAGTTGAAGGTCAAACTGGTGTATGAGAGAATTAACCTATGTTATTAAAGGGGGCAACATAGCTCCACGAGTACTGATTTGGGGGGATAAAATTAAAATCCATCCCCCAAGGCCACAGTCCGCACTGGGCGAACTCCCTCTCTGGGATTCAGTGGACACAGCAATGGGGTCTTGGCTGTGGTCCGTTCCCTGTGACTGAGGACGATTGCGCCCCTCCCTGGCAGTAGCCGTTCCCCCTGGTGTGCCCGCACAGCCAGTGTCACCCAGCTTCAGTGCCGGGGAATGTCGGAAGGACAGGCAGCTTCTCGATGGTGCTGTGGACATCTGGCAGCCCCTTTGAACGCGCACACGGAGCCGCAGGTCCTTTGGCTTCACCTGTCCTTTTGAGGACAGATCCTGCTTCAGGTGTAGCATACAGAGCCTCCGGGGGAGCCGCTCTGTACCAGAGCCACAGCAGCCTTGGTTCCAGAGAGGTGACCCCCCTGCTCACTTAGGGCCACCCACCCTCCTTCTGCATCACATTTCCACTTGGTGGGGGGGGGTCCCTAACTTAAAATTCTGTTTCCTGCTTGGTTTCCTTGCCCGCTACCCCAAGCACATCTGTACCCAGGCCACCCACCTAAGCCTCACTGTCCCGCCAGTATCCGTGCTCCTTCCTCTGGCCTTGCTGGGTGCCAAACGATGAGCAGGGCATCTTTTCACCGGTAACTTCTTGCCCAGATTCCTGAGGCGGAGAATATTAGTCTGCATTAAAGCCCCATAAGGTTCCTTTAAAAACATATAAAAATAATAATCAAATTCAATATATTTTCACATTGCAGAAGAGTCTGGGCAGGAATACACAGGGCAGGGGCTTTTGTTGACTCTGCTTATTCTGGGATCCTGGCGCTTAGAATAACTCACCAAGTAGAGTGGCAGTGAGTCTGCCATCAAGTGACAAACAGCCACAGACGCAGTGGCTACTGGGCTTCAGAACAGAAGAAGAAATTCAGATTCAGAATCACTTTGAACAGTGCCCATATGTCCCGGATTGACTGGGACAGACCTGATTTCAAATATTCTGTCCCATTTTCAGAGCATGTGTCAGACCATATGTCCACATTTATGTTTAAGAAAATATGGTATTCATTTCTTTAACAAGAAAGTAGACCCGAATGATGGGGAACCACTCCTGAATCTAAATTCTACCTCTGTCCCCACGCGGAAGGTCAGATGCAAATGCTCAGCGTCCCTCAGGGCCGGCTCTGAGAGCAGGATTTACGGGTCGGGAATCAGAGTCAGATAGAGGCTGAACTCGGGCCCGGGCGCCAGCGTGGGAGTGAAACCACCACGTACTGGCCGTCCTGGGAAGCAGACCAAAATAATTCTGATGGCTTCTTCATTTCCTGATTTTTATTTCAAATGATCCACGAAAGCAACCCTGAAATTTTGCTCAATCTATAGCAAAGTAGACAAATTCAACCTCTTTTTAAGCAGGATTATCTGAATATCTCCTTTAAATGGTACAACGCCCGCACCCTCTCTCGACTTTCGGGTTGGCTTTTACACAACACACATGTACACATCACTGTAGGTAACAAAAATAGACGACAAGGAATAATTAATCAGTCCTCATTCCAGTTTATTACATGTATCTTACTTTGTGCTCTCTGCTGTAAGGAGTTACTTCCTTACCGGAAGGAACCATTCTTTAGAATGGCTGTAAATGACATAACACAGTCGTATATGGTACCACTCTATAAATTCTCCTCTGAATTCGGAAGGTCACATTTAATACTGTGAGGCAGTTACGTCACTTAACAAAGGTCCCAAAATACCACTGGGACACATTGACCACCTAGAAAATATGTATTCATATAAAAACAAAAATACCATGCCATCATTAGGTTATTGTTCCATTATTTCAAAACAAGATTTATAACCTAGGTCAAATGATGTGTTATAATGTGATAAATTTATATCTGTATTTATTGAACATTTTCTTATTAAAGGAAAGTTGAAAATCTGATAGAGATAATCTAATTATAATATCTAATTACGGAACGAAATAAATCACTAAAACCAGCTTAATGAGTCTTAAATACTAGTTAATATTCAGACAAGAAGCTGGAATTTTGACACTCCAGTCATGTAGTAAAAATACAGGAGCGCCTAAGCATGCAGGATGGTTTGTCATTTTGAATTTGAAATTCCTCACACCTTCTGCATTGTTCGAATGAGTGCCGCATTCTCTGAATCTTTTGTTAATCACGCTCTAAGATCCGTCACTAAAATGCTATTAACGGCACCCACCGTGTGGAAATTCTTAAAGAGATACTTTCATCAAAATCTACTGGGGTGGGGGCACCTAGAGTGTAGTGTTGCAAAAAAGCAGGAGGCCAAAAAGGTGATGACCTGGTCAAGGTCTGCAGAAGTAATTTAAACACTTCCACCCCTTGCCCACTCACGCTCTTTCTGCTGCTAAACTTCAGGCAGGCATATAGCGGACAGAGCCAGAGCAGACACCCAGATGCCCGCATGGCTCCCTCCACTCACCGCGAGTGTGGGTGGGGGCTCCTGTCCCGACCCCGTTTTTCCCTTGTGTCGGTCAGGGATGACAGCATCAGTTCTGGTTTGTCTGAGAATGAGATGAGCTGGTACTTGTAACTCACATAGAATGGAGCCTGGCACTGGTAGGTGTTTGTCAAACTTCGTGTCATTCCTCCCCTCACGGAGGCCTGGGTCATGCCCTGCTTGCCGGTGTACATCTAAGCGCTTTATTCTCAGCCCCCTCCAGCACCGCTTGCATTCCAGGTTCACATTGTAGCAAGCCAGGGGGATACCCATGGCAGCGCAAGGAAGCACAGGAAACAGAAGCGAGAGAAGCAACAAAGAGCCACTCAGACTATGGATAATGGGGCGCGGGAGGGAAGAGGCGGGGAGACTCCTCACTTAATGAAAACAGAACACTCAGAGTTGGCGCTGTCTCTTCAGGCGACTGATACCAATGCTGTCAAAGGGATCATTACGGTGACATTGATCCGCAAGGAAAGGGCTGGTGAATATTTTGTGAGCTTGTCAAGAACTTTAGAAAAGTAGCTTTGTTTTAAACTTCTCCCCTCCTGGATTTAGGTCATGCCTGGCAGCAACCACGAACCGAGTCCTCCTCCCTCGCTTCCGTGCTCCTCGGCAGTCTGAAACAGCTGATCTCCCGACAGCAGATTGGATGGAGTGTCTGTGTGTCTTTGCCACCTGCTTCATGTCTAGGTGTCACAGTTACATGACTGATCCAGAAATGTTAGTACCCTACAGAAGATGTCTAGGACTGCGCTTCCCCATAACGTACGATTGCTCCAAATGAGACACGGTTTGCTTCTGAAGTACAGTGGAAACAAGTGAATACACAAGGAATCTTAGGAAGTTGCCTTCTGTTCTCGGAACCCTGAGCGGATGAGCACAGCCGGCTGCAGGCGGGCAGGTGGACGGTGCACAGCGGAGCCCGACCGCGTGGTCTCCAACGCGTTCTTTCTTTTAGGTGCAGGCAAGATGGTCATCCCCCCGCTGACCCTGATCTCGCTTGCTCTTTCTCTTTATTAAAAACACTCAACCCACTTACAGTTAAAACAAAGTAAGGACACTGATGGACCCATGACATCTTCTCCGTCGGGGAATGTGCCCTCCCCAAGGTCACGGATGACGTGAGAGCGATTGCCCTCTCAGAGCTGAGCACTGACCCTTTCCTCCTGATGCTGCTTTGCTGCCCTCTTTCTTGGTCTCTCTCTAGCGCTCCTTTTTAGAACCTCATTTTCATAAGATGCTTCTTTTTCTCTCTGTACACACACCTCACTGATAATTAATTACTAATGTTCTCAAGATTTCTTCTGAGTTTTTTATATTTTCTATTTTCTGACAGTTTATATACATCTTGGGTAATTATATCAATTACCACCTACAGGCTACAAATCCCATATATTTACTTATGCCCAAGATCACTACATTAAAGTTTAGACCCATCCTCTTAGCGCTGCCTACAAGATACTTTTCCCTGATATATACCATACACATTAAAATAAGCACATTAGTGTGTTAATTATTATTTTCCTATCCCTAATCTCTCACATGTAAATAGAAACATCACCAAATTATCAGAAAAACAAAGACCCCAGGTGTATGCACCGGAATTTCCCCTTCTCATTTTTATAATCTATTTTCTAGTCACTGACCACCAAATCCTGTCAGCTGTATCGCGTCAACTGTTCAAGAGGTACTCCCCTTGCTTTCAACCCTCACTTCAGTGGCACCTGCCTGCCCTGTCGTCTCTCACCTTGACAGCAGCCATCCCTTAGAAAATGATCTCTTGTGTCCAGTCTGCCTCCTTTCCAATTCATCCTTCACACAATTCAAAGGGGCCTTTTGAAATGCATATTTAATCACGTAGCTTCAAATTTCTCAACCTTCCCCAACCACCCCAAGAGGAGACAGAAGCTCCTTACTCAAGATGCTTCCGGATTTGCTGTGCGCCTCCTGCCCTGCTCCTCTCCCTCCGGCAGGGCTCAGGACTCTCCCTCTAGTGAGGCTCCTGACTTCCAATGACAAGCAGTGTCCTTCAAACACTCCCTTGTGCACACACACCAAGCATTTCCTCCCCTCGAGCCTTCCCATCTGGATCCCTTAAAATCCTGTGTGCTTGAATCATGAGGTCCTGTACACCCCACTGCAGCTGCTGGTTCTCTTGCTTCTGCCCTGCCCGAGAGATGCTCTCAGGGAGGAAGGAAGTACCAGTTCATTTCCACAATAAGGCCTAACCCTAGGTGTTCAAAAAATGCTTATCGAATGAAAGAAGAAAAATAAAGAATAAAGTATATTTATTCAAGAAGACCTACCAAATTGCCATTATGGTCCAGACCCTGTTCTGGTGCTCGCATGTATCACTGATGGAAACAAAGATGCCTGTCATGAAGGTTACATTCTCCTATGCAGAGAAATAGGTTTAATAAAATCAAATTATATGTTTGAAAGCGATAACTGCTATGGGAATTAAAAACAAAAAGTCTGTCATGGCAAAGACAATAATGACTATCCAGAGAGAAAAGTGTGTATTAACTGGAATGGTCAGCTGGGTGACGAGTGTGCTGTGGAAACTGACCTGCAGAGGCTGAGGTCGACAGACTGCTGGTCACACAGCAAGGAGACTAGCGCGGACACAGACAGACGTCCTGCAAAGCTCCCTGGTGGAGTCTCTGTGTCCCCCACATCCAACACACAGGTCCATCACTTGAAGAGATTTCAGAGCTTTTGAGAAAAACAATGTGCTCAGTAAACTGAGAAAACAGC
The DNA here is from genome assembly GCA_020311275.1 of Eira barbara. Lineage (NCBI taxonomy): Eukaryota > Metazoa > Chordata > Mammalia > Carnivora > Mustelidae > Eira > Eira barbara. The sequence goes on from JAHRIG010000075.1 coordinate 1,344,572, forward strand.
TAACCATCCAAGATTACACGATAAGAGGACAAATCTGTTTTGAACTTCAAGTAGACAACTTAAATTTGCATAATACCTAGTGTTGGCAAACTACCTAAAGAAATGATGTATGGCGTATCTATAAGATAAAACACTCTTAAGCAGTTACAAATCATGTTGGAAAAGAATAATTAACGTGATGAGAAAGTGTTTAGTACCTAATGTTAAGTGACTAGAGATTACTCAATAACAGATCCAACAAGCTCCGATTTTATGTTTACATTGCACATGTGCAGCGGAGTCCCGGGAGAAACAAATACAGTGGCGTGGGGAGAGGGCACTTTTCACATTCTTTGTTGTGATTTTCCATATTTTGCAAGTTTTCTAAAATGAATAACATTTTAATATCAAGAGAGAAAACAATGCTATTAAAAAGAGAAAGCTCTGGGGCACCTGGGTGGCTCAGTTGGTTGAGCGACTGCCTTCGGCTCAGGTCATGATTCTGGAGTCCCGGGATCCAGAGTCCTGCATCAGGCTCCCAGCTCCACTGGGAGTCTGCTTCTCCCTCTGACCTTCCCCCCTCTCGTGCTCTCTCTCACTCTCTTTTTCAAATAAATAAAGAAAATCTTGAAAAAAAAAACAAAAAACCTCTGAAACAATTTTTTTTTGAAGAAAGCATTTTTAAATGTTTTATCATAATATTTTTATTGTTAGTCACTATACAGTACATCATTAGTATTTGATGTAGTGTCCCATGATTCATTGTGTATAACACGCGGTACTCCATGCAATATGTGCCCTCGCGAATACCCATCCCTGGGCTAACCCACACCCCCACTTCCCCTCCCCTCTGAAACCTTAAGCTTGATTGATTCCTGGAGTCCACAGTCTCTCATGCTTCATCCCCCTCTGATTGCCCCCCCTCTTCATTTTTCCTTTCCTTCTTCTAATGTCCTCCATGCTATTCCTTATGTTCCACAAATAAGTGAAACCAGATGATAATTGTCTTTCTCTGGCTTATTTCTCTCAGCATAATCTCCTCCAGTTCCATCCATGTTGATGCAAATATTGAGTATTCATCCTTTCTGATTGCTGAGTAATATTCCGTTATATATATGGACCACATCTTCTTCATGCATTCCTCTGTTGAAGGGCATCTTGGCTCCTTCCACAGTTCGGCTATTGTGGACATTGCTGCTGTGAACACTGGGGTGCATATAGCCCTTTTCACTACATCTGTATCTTTGAGGTAAATACCCAGTGGTGTAATTGCTGGGTTATAGTGTAGCTCTATTTTTAACTTTTTGAGAAACCTCCACATGTTTTCCAAAGTGGCTGCACCAGCTTGCATTCCCACCAGTAGTGGTGTACCACCTCTCCGACATTTGTTTCTTGTCTTGTCAATTTTTGCTATTCTAACTAGTGTAAGGTATCTCTATGTGGTTTTGATTTGAATCTCTTTGATGACTAATGATGATGAACATTGTTTCATGTGTCTGTTAGCCATTTGTATGTCTTTGGAGAAGTGTCTGTTCATGTCTTCTGCCCATTTTTACTTGCTTATTTGTTTTTTGGATGTTGAGTTTGAGAAGTTCTTTATAGATCTTGGATATCAGCCCTTTATCTGTGGTGTCATTTGCAAATATCTTCTCCCATTCCATGGGTTGTCTCTTTGTTTTGTTGGCTGTTTCCTTTGCTATGCAGAAGCTTTTTATCTTGCTGAAGTCCTGAAAGTTCATTTTTGCTTTTGTAGATGTGTATTGAAAGAAGTTGCTATGGCCGATGTCAAAAAGGTTATTGCTTATGTTCTCTAGGATTTTGATGGATTCCTGTCTCACATGATTTAAGACATACAAAAAATGTTAAGGAAGCCTCGCATATCATTGGGAAAACAAAGCATTATTCAACAGTTGATGGGAGTACAAGTGTATAGCTATTTGAAATTAAACAAACAAGTGAAGTGTAGGCCCTTCCTCACACCATAATGTAAAAACACACCCTAATCATATTAAAAATTATGTATAAAAAAATAAACATGGAAAGCTTTAGTTGAGTCCTCTGGTTAATGATGGCACATTGGCCACGTGTATTTACATATCCTTTTCTTTCTTCCCCAAATAATGGTAAATTAGAAAAAAAAAATCTGTAAATCCAAAGCAACCAAAAAGATTAATGGAAAGTAGAAAAATTTTATGAAAAAGTTATGATTTACTTGGCAGAGATGAGGAAGGTACAAATAAATACATGTACAGGATGATATCAAAGAGAGGCAAGTGAATCTGTCAAACAAAACATCTGAGATCTCAGGAACTGTTGGTCATCTGTTGTACAAAAGTGAGGCATGAAAGAGCAAACAGGTGTTTTGACTGAGCACCTGTGTGTAGAGCCTGCCCTCCCTTCATTACATCTCCCTACTCTGTGCATTAAACATGATACTAATTGGCCTCCTCAGTGTTCCACCTACATCTCTAGAAAACAGAATGCTTTATTTTATAAGAAGACAAGGAAGTAGACTGGAACACGGTAGTATTTTTTTTTTTTTAGTATTTTTAATACTATATTAAAGACAACCTACAATAAGCTATTCAGCTACTAGAATCTATAACAACAGACATATATTTATGGCAAGAGAGTAGAGGATTGTTCTCTGGAGAAACCAAATAGTCTCATTTCCATCAACAGACATTTGGGACCCTAAAATGAAATGGCTGTTCAACCACCAGCCTGATCACTTCATGATGACCTCAACCAGCCTACAAGTTTTAACCCCCCATGCATTCTGAACTTCTAGTTAATTAATTAGTACATCATTCACAGATGCAAATTCAGCTACCTCTTAATATCTGCAAGTAGTTTTCAATGACAGAAAGAAAAAAATATGCAATCGAACCAAAATGAGTGTAGAGGAAAAAGAGATAATGCAGGAAGGAAAATAAACTTAAAAATTCTAAATCTTAGAGTGATAAAAAAAGACATTGCATCTATAAAGTAAGATCAGCATGCTGTGAAAAGCACATAGAGGGTAAGGGGGAGCCATTAAAATTAGTAATATGAAAAGACAAGTTAAATATATACTCTATATATGTCTGTGAGTGGAAAAATTAGAAAAAAATTCATAAGACTTCCACAGAGAAATGAAAAAGATGCAATTACATATAAAAGATTAAAACTTAAAAAACAATGGCCTATTAAGAAAGATGTTTTATTCTAGACAAGTGCAAAGCCTTCCCTTCACAATTGGAAGGGAAAAAATAGCGCCATGTAGAATTTTATACCTAGCCAAGTTATCAGATAACTATAAGATAGAATCAAAATTTTTTTTGTTTAATTCAGGGATTCAGAAAATAGATGATGATGTGTTCTTCCTTTGGAAGACAATGGGGAATATACTTCAATGAGAGCTGGGAGAAAATCAAGAAAAAGTAGATCTAGAATGCAGAAAGCACTAACCCTAATACAGGAGGAATATAGGACAGAGATGTAGGTCTAAACAAAAGCAGCACAAACTGGAAGAGAAGACTAGAAGGCTCTAAGAAGACATAACAGGAAAAGGAAGGAACCATTATTTGCTGTAGCAGATCATTTGGCATGAAGTGATTACAGATATCGCACAACTGATGGATCATTGGGAAAACCATCAGGAAAAATTTATAGAAGAAATAGTGTAGGTGTACATTTCTACTGGAGTTGCTATGAAATATTTATATAATTATGTGTTAGGGGTTGAATTGTGTCCCTCACAAAGATACATTAAGCCCCAACCTGGTACATGTGAATGTGACCTTATTTGAAAATAGAATCTTTGGAAATGTAGGCAGGTTAAGATGAGGTCATTAGGATGGGCCCTAATCCAATATGACTGGTGTCCTTATAAGAGGACAAGGCAGAGAGAGAGAGAGAGAGAGAGAGAGCATCATATGGGCTTGGACTTCTGTAGCTACAACACAAGGAATACCAAAAACTGCTGGCAAACTACTAGAACCTTGGGAGAGGCAAAGAAGGACTCTTCCCCAGGTTTCAGTGGGAGGATGAGCCTGCCAACACCTTGATTTAGCACTTCTGGCTTCCAGAACTATGAGACAATAAATTGCTATTTTTTTAAGCAACCCAGTTTGTGGTAATTCAATGTGGCAGCCCCAGGAAACTAGGACACATAATGTAACCAACAATGTGATCAATACACATAATGTAATCAATATTTGCTAATTTAACAAAAATTATTATGTAACTGTTGGCAGATGAGGGATAGTGATGTAAAGCTGCTAACATCTTTATTAATTATAAAACACATTTTATAGATAATGACTTTGATAAGTTAAAAAGCATTATAATTATATTAAGCATACATTAATTGAACATTTGCTATATAATATCTACTGTATTTAAATGGAGTTAGTATCAGAATAGTAATAAGCATAAGTGAAAATTTTACATATAATTTATTATGTACTGGGTAGGGTACTGGGTGTTTATGTATATGAATTCATTGGTAACTCTATAAGGTATTTTTAGTATCATCATTTCAATTTTTATGTGGAGAAACCAAGAAGCATTAAAAAACGAAGCAAGTGGTAACACTCAGATTCAACCCAAACACTCTGGGGTCAGAGTCTATGCTGGTAACCACAAGAGATTGCCTCTAAGACAACTGGTGAGGAATAAAGCAATAAGTGGAAATAAATTGCCTCTAAGACACTGGATAAGGATACAAGTCAACTCTCGTCTATTGATGGTGGCACGGCTACTGTTGGCATGTCAGTTAGATTTCCTAATGCGATTCTAGTCACATCGATATAAACATGCGTACACACACACACGATAGCAATGTTACGCCTGGACACCACAAGATGTGAGGAGTGGAATGGATAAATATACTGTGGCATGCCACAAAATGAAAAACTATACAGCAAATAAAATAAGTAAACCACAGTCATGGTGGCATACTTGGAAAAACCAGCAGAATCTACCTTGAACTGTGCACATACCCACTCAGCAATTCCACTTCCTAACCAGACAGGGACAGATGTTCACCCCCAAAAAGAAGGGTTAAGAATGCTCATAGAACGGTAAGTGTTAGCCCTGAACTGCATTCTCCAAATGTCTTCCCAAAATAGAATAGACACATAAATTGAGGTATATTCAGACAACACAATACTGTGGAGTCCTGTAACCACAACATGGATGAATCTCACAAAATGTTGAGCAGGTGAAGCCAGGCAAAAAGAAAAGATGGTTAGTTAATGGTCAGTTTTCTGTAAATTTTTGTTTTGTTTTGTTTTGTTTGTTTGTTTTTAAAATTTTTACTTATTTTTTAAATTTCTTCTCAGTGTTCCAGAATTCATTGTTTATGCACCACACCCAGTGCTCCATGCAAGGTGTGCCCTCCTTAATACCCACCACCAGGCTCCCCCAACCTCCCAACCCCACTCCTCCCAAACCCTCAGATTGTTTTTCAGAGTCCACAGTCTCTCATGGTTTGTCTCACCCTCCGATTTCCCCCAACTGTAAAATTTTTAAAAACCTTTCCATGATTTTAGGAGTCAGGCTGGTGTCTACCTCCCAAGAAAAGGGACGTCATGGGACAAATGGGCAGAGATGGGGTCAGACGTGTCAGTAATGTTCCATGTCTTTACCTCAGTGGTACCCACCTGAGTGTAATCATATGGGTATTACTCATTGAACTGTGTACTTATGATTTGTGTACATTGTATACGTATGTTCAACTGAAGTTTTAAATTAATAGCAAATACATCTTCCCTGCGACCTTCGGGAGTAGAGTTTTACGCAATGTAAGAATATAGATAAAGTTGTAAACAACAAAACCTCTTGAAATGAGTAAGCCTGGTAAAGGATAGAGGCAGGGACAGATTTTTACCGTGGCTCAGCTGTGTTGTATTTGTTTCATCCCAGTTGCATGATTAATCTCATCTACAGTGGGTGTGTGGTGGGAGAAGGTAACGGCTCCTCGGGGGTTTGTAGGTATTGAATGAGATTACAACCGGCGTCTCCTTTCTTCTCCAGGCAACCTCTATTCTGAGCCAAGTGGTGACCACCATTTATTTCCTGCTTCAAAATGATGCCCCTCTTCTTGTGCTGTTGCTGTAGAAGACATTCATTGTTTTGTGATGTTCCATACTTATTTTAAAAATATTTTTCTTAGGCTTTTCATTTGCTTTTTCCAAGTGAATTAGCAGTTAAGCTCCTGGAGGCTAGAAGGTGTGCTACTCCTGTGACTGCAAGTTTTCTTTCCCTCTAAAATGAGATTAATACTAGTAGTTTTAACCATATTTTACCCTTCAGGTGTAAGACATAGCAAATATAAAGGACCGTTAGCATGAATGTCTAGTACTCTGATGGCACCTGATGCAGACCTTACTGAGGAGTCCAGTCCAGCCTGTCTTTCCTCCGGCTCCTCTCCTGAGACTGTTCTCCTTACCGTCTCCTTTTTTGTCATTTCTCCTTGTGGTCCCATCCAGTATCTTACAAAGTGACCGGCTGGTGCCTATTGCTTATGGTTGGTGCTCAGCAAGAGTAAGCAACGGGCTCTGTTTTTTTGTTTTTTGTTTTCTTTCTTTCTCAGAACCTAGACCCACATCTTTTGGATTGATTCCATCTTGCTTTCTACTCCTGTTTCTCTTAGTTTCCCAGACTTTTTAACCTCTTGTTTTACATCTGTTGCTCCTACTCTGGCTCCATGGTTTGAGTGTGCAAACATTCTGGTCCTCTAGCACCAATCCCGGGCTTTCCTTTAGTCTTAGTTTCCACCTGACTTTCCATGTGATGGGGAGAAAAATGATCCCCCATCCCTGACCTTCTTAGAAGCATGGGTTCTGATGAAAGTTCTGTGTTTTGCTCAGAGGAGTGAGACATTGGAATGTCAGTGGGGATATGTTACAGAAGGATAGGTCCAGAAACCCAGAATTACCTATAACAGTCGTTCTTTTTTCTTTTCTTTTCTTTTTTTTTAAGATTTTATTTATTTATTTGACATGGATCAGAAGCAGGCAGAGAGGCAGGCAGAGGGGGGGTGGGGGAAGCAGGCTCCCTCCTGAGCAGAGAGCCCGATGTGGGGCTCGATCCCAGGACCCTGAGATCATGACCTGAGCCGAAGGCAGAGTCTTTAACCCACTGAGCCACCCAGGCGCCCCAAAAGCAGTGGTTCTTAGCAAGGGCAACTGCGTCCCTGCAGGGAAGTGTGGCAATGTCTGTACTCACTTTTGGTGCTCATAGGAGGACAGTGCAACTGGCTTCAGGTCAGTAGAGGTCATAGATGCTGATGGACATTTACAGCACACGGGAAAGCCTCTAACAGTGAAGAATTATCTGGCCTCAAATGTCCACAGTGCTAAGGTTGAGAAACCCCGACAGGAATTTCCGGTTGGGGGAGGGAATAGCAGGGAAATCGTGAGCCTTTAGGAAGAAGCAGGCGGCCGGACAGGTCTCTAGGTTTTAATTGCCAGAAGAACAGGGTTGGAGTCACTGCCAAGTACAAAGAAACAGACAGAGGTGTCAAAAGAAAATCTTGAAGAAGCTCCTCACGGTATTCAATGTAATTTTCTCTGCCAATTCTTCACTGGTTAAGACATCTTACTTTCAAGATTTTGGAGTCAAATTTGAGTTTCTTTTGGGTGTGACACCATTTGAGATAAACTTGCAGAGAAGATCGGGAAGGCTTTATGTGTGGGGCCACCCCCACGATCTCTACTTCTCGACACTCTGTAGAGCCCTTCTTAGCCCTTGAGGAGCCCACGGGAGCCTAGTGATATGACCCATGTCGGGTGGACTTCCCTGGCCCTTCTGAGGAAGGTCTTTCTTTCATTCTTCTTTGTATCTGACAATGACTCTTTAGTAATTTTGCCTCTTTTAGTGGCCTCCAGATTTTATGAGGTTTCTGCCCTGTGCACTTGAACTCATTTACTCATTTCAGGAGACTGTTTATGTTGATCCTAATGGTTGCAGCTAAGCTGTTTGCAATCTTGTCAGGAGAAGGAAGGCTCAATTCTGGCAGCTGAAATTTCATGTTTAATGCAGACATAATATGGAAAACAACTGCTGCAATCAGAAAAACCCCCAGGGAGAGACATGTGAAAAGAGGATTTTAGATAGCAATAGTATGTGTTAACTGAGGATCTAGCCCGCAGATGAAATCACTCTTACTACAAAGCTCCAGTCTGTTGCGACACTTGCATTATTTTTCCCAAAGATTTTCACTACCTTTATTTTTAAGGGTCAGAAAAAGCATAAATCAAGGTTAAACTTCCAGTAAGAGGCAAATACATTTAAAATATTACATCAGTATTTATCTGGGGGGAAAGAGATACATAGCTCTGACTGTATAAGAATGCATACATTTAAGTAGAGAACTATTACTGATAGTTACAGTTGATTGTCTACCCAGCATCCTTCCTCACTTTTTTCTTGCTGGAGGAGAGAACCCAATTTTGCTTGGTACCCAGCTACCTCCTTCACCTAAGCCAGCTATGGTGTTCTCGGTCTCCTAGCCAGTACGGGGCTTGGTCATGAGCACCTGACACAATTCTGGCCAATCAAATCTGAGAAGAGTCTGATGGGTGTCTAAAAGGAAATATGGCTTTGCTTTAGCTAGAAGACACAAGGGAGAGCTGGCTCTTAATCCTTCAGCAAACACTTTCCTGTCTGGATATAATGTCTGGAATGAGAGCTGTCTTATAACCATGAACACGGTTCAGCTGAGTGATAAGCCAGCAGCCTGAGGAACACTGAGAAGTCTTGAGGAAAGAACTGGGTTCTCAGTTATACGGTTGCAATATTTTATTAACCAACTGCTAAGCCGACCTACTTCCGGACTTCTTGCTTAGGAGAGCAACATTCGAGATGATTTTGAGTTGGGCTTTCCAAAAAAATAGCTAATGAAATAACTTTAAATTTGTCACAGAAGTTGTATCATCCTCTTTTCCAAAAGAAATACTGGGTTTACCAGCCACGTATTAGCGAGTCAGAAATATTGTGAGCTATTGTTCTTTGTACACCAGAGGGAAAATTTCATTCGGGAGAAGCCACCTGACTCTGGTTTTATCTTCACATTTCTGACTGGTGTCCTTAAACCACTCGCCTCAGTGTCATCAAGTCTATGAGCCACAGATGCATTGTTCTATATATTCCACGTAAGCAGTATTATGTGTCCATTTAATAATTCATTCTAGAGCCATCATGAGCGGGACCTACTATGTCTGTTTACATCCTCAAAACACATACATGAAATAGATCATGGTAAATATACTGGTATTCATTGTTCCTACTATTCTTTATAAACCTGATCATTTTTTTTTTTGCATGTAACCTCATATTTCCAGGTCAGTAGACATCTAGATGTCCTCTTTAAAATCCGTCATGATACTCAGTAATTGATTAAGGACCCAATTTTATATTCTGTTACATGTACAAACATGACTCAGGTTTTAAGAGCTGGCAAAGTCAAAGAGCATTACAAAGAAAGACATCGAATGTAACATATATTTAGTGAATGGCTACTACTATTTTTGTCATTATTGACATCTCATATTCATATAGTATTTTGGAAATTATAAAGTAATTTTATGTGTTTTTATTTTAATCATTAACACACACCCAAAGCTGTACCAGCTGATGAGGGAATTTAAGAAAAATACAAACTGGTTTGGCTAACTGAATAAAACCAAACAAAAGCTTTATTGAAAAGTTTTACTTAGGGGTGCCTGGGTGGCTCAGTGGGTTAAAGCCTCTGCCTTCAGCTCAGGTCATGATCTCAGGGTCTGGGATCGAGTGCTGCATCGCATTGGGCTCTCTGCTCAGCGGGGAGCCTGCTTCCCTCCCTCTCTCTCTGCCTGCCTCTCTGCCTACTTGTGATCTCTGTCTGTCCAATAAATAAATAAAATCTTTAAAATTAAAAAAAAAGAAAAGTTTTACTTAAAACCAAGTATTAGTGAATTTGAAAAGGGGTATTGGATCTGGAAATTTGCAATGAATCATAGGAACCCAAAAGAAATTATTTCAGTGACATGATGGTAGCCACCAGAAATGTAGGTATGCGACAGTAATATGACGAAAAATATTTTACTTAGTGACTCCATGGCACAATTCTAAGCCCAAAAGTGACAGAAAAATTCATTTAAAAACTATTCACCTATCATCCATCAATCAGTCTGTCTTAAAGAAGAATGAATGCCATTCCTATGGACATTTTACATCTTAAAATACGAATTTTTCAGAACTGGAACAAACAATTCTAAAATGTATATGGAACCACAAAAGACCCCAGGTAGCTAAAGAAATCATGAAAAAGAAAAAACTGGAGGTATCATAACTCTAGATTTCAAGTCATTATGAAGTGGTAGTAATTAAGACAATATGGTACTAGCATAAAAATAGACACAGATCAATAGAATAGAACAGAAACCCAGAAATAAACCCACGGTTATATGGTCAATTAACCTTTGACAAAAGAAGCAAGAATATGCAATGGGAAAAAGATAGTCTCTTCAACAAATTGTATTGGGGAAACTGGACAGCAATGAACAAAAGAATGAAACTGGACCATTTTCTTTCACCGTACACAAAAAAGTAAACTCAAAATGGGTTAAAGACCTAAATATCAGACCATAAAAATCCTTTAAGAGAGAATGGATAGTAATCTCTCTGACACTGGCTATAGTGACATCTTTCTAGATAGGTCTCCTGAGGCAAGGGAAATAAAAGTGAAAATAAACTATTGGGGCTACCTCAAAATAAAAAAAAAAGTTTCTGCACAGCAAAGGAAACAATCAACAGAACTAAAAACCAACCTACTTGAAAGGAGAAGATATTTGCAAATGACAGACCGATGAAGGGTTAGTATCCAAAATAATATAAAGATAAAGAACTGATACAACACAATACCAAAATAATAATAATAATAATAATAATACAATTAAAAATGGGCAGAAGACATGAACAAACATTTCTCCAAAGAAGACATCAGATAGCCAACAGACACCGGAAAAGATCCTCAATATCACTCATCATCAGGGAAATGCAAATCAAAATTACAATGAGAGATTGTCTCACACCTGTCAGAATGGCTAAAATCAACAGCACGGGGGACAACAGGTGTTGTTGAGGGTGTGGAGAAAGGGGAACCCCCTCTTGCACCGCTGGTGGGAGTGCAAACTGGTATAACCACTCAAAAACAGTATGGAGATCCCTTAAAAAATAAAACTACCCTATTATCCAGGAATTGCATTCCTGAGTATTTATCTCCAAAATACAAGAACGCTAATTCAAAGGGATGCATGCACCTTATGTTTATTGGAACATTATTTACAATAGCCAAACTATGGAAGCAGCCCAAGTGTCCACTGATAGGTGAATGGATAAAGAAGACGTGGTATGTATATGCAGTGGAATATTGTTCAGCCAAAAGAAAGAATGAAATCTTGCTACTTGCAACAACACAGATGGAGCTGGAGAGTATGATGTTAAGTGAAATAAGTCAATGAGAGAAAGACAAATACCACACTATTTCACTCATATGTGGAATTTAGGAAACAAACAAATGAAAGAAAGAGACAAACCAAGAAACAGACACTTAACTGTAGAGAACAAGCTGATGGTTACCAGGTGGAAGGTGGGTGGGGAGATAGGGGAAATAAATGATGGGGTTAAAAAATATATGTATTAATTTTACATTTGAAACAAATCTGGAAAATACCAGGAGAATTAACTATAATGCAACATAGTATATTTTTCTTCATCACAGTATAGAAATTACTATATATATATCTATATCTATATATATTATTTGTATTTTTATCCATGGAGAGCTAGTCAGAAAGCTTGATTGATATTTTTAGTATTTTTTTTCAGACAGCATGACATCTTTTTTTAAAAAGGAAGGAGTAGAGAAAGTGGTCTTTCTTAAAGGTAAAATAAGTCCCTGTGAGGTCTCATGATGATAGAGAATATAGTTGTTCTGATCCAGAATTTTCCATTGTAGAAGTCAAGAATGTCATCTAAACTCAAAGTCCTTATTAAAAGTCAAAAAAACATGAACTTTGAAACGAGGCAGATCTCAGGCTTCAGTCATAACCTCTCCTGTGTCCCAGATGTGTGACTGTGGAGTATGTGCTAAAATTCTAGCAGTCTTACTTTTCTCATTTATAAAATTAAAACAAATACTAGCCACACTCTACATGTGAAAATCTTCAACAGAATAATAGCAAACTAAATCTAGTGACATATAAAAACTATTTCACACAATGACCACATGTGGTCTCTCCCAGGAATGCAAGGTTAGCTTGACATGTGACAATCCAGTGATACAATATTGTCTTACTAGAACAGAAAACACAATTACCTCAACAGATTAAACAAAGTCAAAATCCACCACCCCTTCCTAGTAAAAGGACACTAAACTAAAAGTAGAAGGGAGACTGCCCAACTTGATAAAGAAAATCTATAGAACCCCACAGCTGCCATGGAACCTGGTTGTAAAAGACTAAGTACTTGCCCACTAACATAAGGAACCAAGCTGTCATGTGTGCTCTGACCACTTCTAGTCGACATTGCACTGGAAGTTCTGGCCGAGGCAATGAGGCAAGACACAGAAATAAAAACCATTCTGATTGGAAAGAAAGAAGTAAAATCACCTCAGTTTGCAGACAGCATGATCTTGCAAATATATAAAACCCCAGGAAACCAAAGTATAAGAACTAATAAATTTCAGTATACAGAACAAATTCTATTTTTTATATACTAATAATGAAAAATCCAAAAATGAAATTAAGAAAACAGTTTCATTTATAATAGCATCAAAAAATAATTACAAATAAAATGAACAAAAGAAATTCAAAACTTAAACTCTGAAAATTATAAACCATTGTTAAAAGAAAATGGAAGTGATCTGAATAAGTGAAAAAAAGGCTCATGACCATGGATCAGAAGATTTAATGTTGGTAAAATGGAATAATTCCTAAATTGATCTGCAGACTCAACATAGTACCCATGATAATCCCAGGTGCCACTTTTTCTCAGCACCTGCAGGCTGATCCTAACATTCACGTGGAAATGCAAGAGAACCAGAACACCCTAAACAACCCCTAAACAGAAGAATAAAGATGACGGCTCAAATCCTGATTTCTAAACTTGCTACAAGCTACGGAAATTAGTAATTGTGATTCTGGCATGAAGCACCAGCATAAGAATAGACGTACAGATTAGCAGAACAGAACTGAAAGTCTAGAAATAAATTCTCACATTTATGGTCAGTTGATTTTGACATGGATTCCAAAACAATTACATGAGGGAAAGAACAGTCCTTTCAATGAATGATGCCGGAACAGCTGGACAACCACCTGAAACCATATGTGAGATGTTAATGAGGGGCTCCTGGGTGGCCAGTCTGTTAAGTGTCCAGCTCTTGATTTTGGCTCTCAAGTCCTGATCTCAGGGTCCTGAAATCAAGCCCCACATCAGGTTCTGCTCTGGCATGAAGCCTGCTGAAGATTCTCTCTCTCCCTCTCCTCTTACCCCTACCCACCAAAAATAAAGTTTTTTTTTTAAAAAATGAGCTAAAAATGTAGTAAAAGACTGAGTTAAAATTACAGAAGTCTTAGAAGAAAACAAGATGTATCTTTGTGACTTTGGATTAGGCATTCATTTCTTAAATATGACATCAGAAACACAACAAAAGAGTAGATAAAGTTTATTTCCTCAAAATTAAAAAGATTTGTGCTTCAAGGATATCATTAAGAAAGTGAAAGTCCACAGAATGGGAGGAAATTTAAACAAATCATGTATCTTATGAAGGACTAATATATAAAGAACTCTAAGAACTCAATAATACAAATAAAAATAACCTAATTAAAAGTGGATAGTAGATTGGAATAGGCAATTTTTACAAAGAAGATATACCAATAGTCAAGAAGGACATGAAAAGATGCTTAACATCATTAGTCATCTGGGAAATATGAATCAAAATCACAACAAGATATAACCTCACATCTGTAACCATGATCAAAAAGACAACAAGAAATGTTAACAAAAATAGGGAGAAACTGGAACCTGTATACACTGTTGGTAGAAATAGAAAATGTTACCGTCACTTAACAAAACTACCTGGCAGTTCCTCACAATGTTAAACACGAAGTTACCACATGAACCAGCAATTTCGCTTTCAGTACACACCTAAGAGAAATACAAACACACATCTGCATAATAACTGTACATGAAGGTCTGTAGTTTGTCACCAGAACCAGTAAATGGAAACATCCTCAATGCTCATTGATTATTGGATGGATAGGTAAAATGTGGTGCATCCATTTCATTCCAAATGGAATATTACTCGGCAATAAAAAGTTGGCCAAATAAAAACATTATTATATGATACATTGTGCAACTATTACATTGTACAAGTATATGATATGTTGCAATGTGCCTTGGAGACATGATGCAAAAAGAACCAAGTCACAAAAGTACCTGACCAGGGCTTCGAAGGCTGAGGAGAAATAGGGAGAAACTGGAACCTGGAGGTGATAGAAACGATCTGACATTAATTGTGTGATGGTCGTGCACTTCTGTGTACCTGCTAAAAAATACTGAACTGTACAGTTTAAGTGAGTAAACTGCATAGTATGTGAAGTAGATCTCAGTAGTTAAATTTTACATATATGTATACATAAATGTGTATGTATGTATGTATACGTAACACTTTAAAATAGAGAAATAAATACTAACAAATGAAAGTGAGAAAAATAGACAAATTCACAAGTGTTAACCGTAAAGAGAAAATGGGTCCGTTGAAATTTACAAAGAGCTTCTGATCATGAAATCCTACGGATGTGTATACATATACATACACACAGTTCATAATTTTTCTTCTGACTGAAAGCTCTTTTGTAACATTAAAAATTCTGAAACATCAATCAAATTTTAAAAACCAAATAATTCAGTTAGAAAAATGGACAGAAGATGACTAGGTACATTTTAGAAGGTTTTCAATGTAGTTTTTCGTTGGGGAGATGCAAACTAACTCAAAAGTTTTGGTACCACTGCCATTCTTTCCTCAAATGGGTTAGAGAGAGGGAGGCTGACATT
The DNA here is from genome assembly GCA_020311275.1 of Eira barbara. NCBI lineage: Eukaryota > Metazoa > Chordata > Mammalia > Carnivora > Mustelidae > Eira > Eira barbara. The sequence continues at coordinate 1,359,638 of JAHRIG010000075.1, forward strand.
TAAAGCATCTGTGCTGATGGCGGGGAGCTGAGCTCCTCCACCGTGCCGGTGGGAATGATGTATGCAGATGCACCCGTAGTATTCCCCAAAGATAAGCAGTTCTTTTCCAGAAATTCCACAGCAACGCAGAATTCCTCCCCAGGTACATATCCAAGAGCAACGTGCACCTGTGAGCTCACCAAAGACATGCACCAATATATTCATAACCGAGGTATTCCCCCACAGTCCCACCCTGAAGCGACTCCGTTGATCGCCACCACACACCAGAGAAGCACAGGGTGCAGGGAGCATCCAACATGGAATCCTGTATGACACTGGGACTCTGTGAACCACACCACGTGGAAATACGTGGATACATCTCACGGTGTGGAGTGGCACAGATGAGGCACAAGGCATACACACTGCATAATTTCATTTATATAAAACCGAAAAGCAAAGGAAGCGAATTTGTGGTGTTACAAGTCCAGATAGTGATTAGTCGGGGCCTAGGGGAGGAAGAGAGGCCGGCAGGGACGTCTGAGAGCCCCCAGTGGCTTCCTTGTTGACTTGACTGTGTTCTCATTACACAGCTGTTCTCATTTGTTAAAGTGCACTGAGCCGTACACCTCTGATTTCTGATTCTACTGTCCATTGAAGATTCTAACAGTCTTTTCTGATGTGGGTCATGATTCCATCAACTGTCTACAAAATCAGTGAAGATTAAACTACATAGTTTAGGCATATTACATAGGTCATAAAGCTGTTTAAAAGTATAGGAAGGATATGACTGAGGATGGTGCTGATTCCGCAGGGCTAGGGCACGGCAGTCTAGGGCGGGGCTGCCTGGTGCGTCCACACGTACAAGGTCTGGCGTTGGGCGAGTGGGTTCATGGCTCGTAGACGTTACCAATTACCAATAAAGACTGGAAGTATGAAGAGTGACTAGAAGCCTGATGTAGAAATTTGAAGAAGAGGTGATAGAACATTGAGTTGATGGCAGTGAGAGTCTAAGATGTATTGTTTCCTCATGTTTGTATTTTACTTATTTTATTTATGTTATTTTTTATTAACCTGTAAGGTATTATTTGTTTCAGGGGTATAGGTCTGTGGTCCATCGGCCTTACATAATTCACAGTGCTCACTATAGCACAAGATGTGCTAACTGGTGCCTAAGCAGGTGAAGCACTCGGGCTCTGGTCTGAACAACTGGGTAGATGGTCGTGTCGGGAAGAAGCTGGGGAAGGCGCGGATTTCCAGAGCACATCAAGAAAACCATTTTGAACATGTTGAAATTGAGATGTATGTGGGGAATTAAAGGTGAAATGTCAGGTAAGCAGTTGGAGATCCATAAATCTGAATCTCAAAGGAGACATCTGGGCGCACCGTATGAATTTGCAAGTTATCGGCATAAAAATGGTGTCGGAAAGTTCTTGGAATGGATGAAATACCGAGATGGAGAGTATTTGGAGAGGTGAAAATTAACCTCAGGTTTGGCCGCTGAGTGATTTCAAGATGAAGATTTGGACAGAGAGGAAGAGCCATCAATGAAGAAAAAAATTAGCCCATTCGGTAAAAAGATGTCCAAGAGAATTTGGTGTCAGAAAAAAGATTTGTTTCAAGACATTTCGGCTCCGTCAGATGAGACTAAAGACCGAGCGATGAAAACAGAGACAGGACCACTGGGTTCGGAGATGCGAATATCGCCAGAGACTCAGGAGAGTATGGGTGCAGCGCTGGGCAGGGCGGACTCTGGACACAGGACGGAAGACGGAAAGAGACTTTTCTCATGAGTATTTCTCTGTGAACAGATGAATATCTCAGTAACAAATGCCTTTGTTATGATAATGACATGATTTGTCAGTGATCCGAGGTCTGGAACATATCGCGTGTTAAGTAAATATTTACAAACAGAAAGAACCTTATACCATGCTTTCCCCGAAGGTAACTCCGAGTGTTTCCCCACACGTCAAACGGCAACGTGAGGTACACGGTTAACATGCCCTCTTCCGAGAATGTATACTCAGCTAGTGGTAAGGCCCAAGAAGTGCCCTGACACCTCTAGGCAATGAGAAATATAAACGTATATACAGATATCAAAGCAGTGAGGAGATTAGCATGGGAATGCTGGGCGCGGGAAAGAAGATCCACCTCCCTGAGGCGGGATAAGATCCACCCATCCAATCCAGTGAGGACCTGATAGGACCACAAGGCAGAAGAAGGTGAACTTGTCCTGTCTGAGCCGGACATGGGTCTCCTGGCCTCTGCACTCCTGGTGCTCGGCCTTCAGACCCAGACTGGACCCTCCGGCATCAACAATCTGGTCCTCACCTCCAGTTCTCCTTCCCTGAATGTGGTTTCTCTGCACAACTCTGACGAATGCATAGCATTTACTTATTTCAGTTGTAATTTCTTCTTTGATTCAGGAATACTTTGACATGTGTTTTAGCATTTACAAATTTGTGGGAGGAATTTTTTAAAACTATTTCTTGCAGTTGATTTTTAATTTTACTAAATTGTACTCCAAGTATATAGTCTGAATGATAATTTGGGGGGTATCTTGAAAATTCCTTTGTGATTAAATGTATTTTCTTTTTCTTTTATTTTATTTTTAAAGATTTTTATTTATTTGGCAGAAAGAGAGAGAGCATGAGCAGGGAAAGCAGCGGAGGGAGAGGAAGTATGGTCTCTGCTCAGCAGGGAGCCAGACATGGGGCTTAAACCCAGGACCCTGAGATCATGAAGTGAGCCAAAGATACACACTAACTGAGCCACCCAGGTGCCCCTGTGTTTTCTTTTAAATGAAATTTCCATGTACGCTTTCAAAAAATGTGTGTCCTTTCCTTGTTGGTTGTAGATCAATATCAGATCAAGCCTGTCAAGTTTGTGTAAAAATTTTTTCTAGTTTGATAATCTATTCATTTCTGAGAGTAGTATATTAAAAAATATTTAAGTAAGGTTCTAGGTTTTCCATTTATTTATGTAGTTTTGTCAACTTTTATTTCATATTTTTGAGATTATATTGTTAGGAACATAGAAGATTGAGTGTTTTGTGACTTTTTATGACTACCTCACGCCTAAGAGAGATCTTTGGTTTGTCTCCTTGATTCTGTGTTTCTGACATTAATATTACTATTGCTTTCTTTTCTTATTTATATTTGCATGGCATATCTTTATCTGTCTCCTTTAACATTTCCGTCACGTTTTATGTGTGTCTCTTAGAAAATGCATATGGCAAACATTATCTTGAAAATTTATTCTGGCCTCCCTGGTTAACAGAAAACTTTAAAATATTTACAGTTATAGTGGTTATTGATAAATTTTGATTTATTTTCACCGACTTATTTTTATGTCACTAGTTTGTTAAATATTTTATTTCTACGCTTTCTGGTTATTCCCACTAAATATTAATTACATACTTAAGAATACCAAAATGTAACAAACATTTCTTTTTTTATTTCTTTTTTAAAAGATTTTATTTATTTATTTGAGGGAAAAAGAGAGTGAGTGAGAGAGAACGAGTGGGGGCAGGGGCAGAGGGAGAAGGATAAGCAGAGTCCCTGCTTGGCAGGGAGCCTGACACCGGGCTCGATCCCAGCACCCCGAGATCATGACCTGAGCCAAAGACAGATGCTCAACCAACTGAGCCACCCGGGCACCCCTTTTCCTTTTTTTTCTTTTTTTTTTTTTTAAGATTTTATTAGTTTATTTGACAGACAGAGATCACAAGTAGGCAGAGAGACAAGCAGAGAGAGAGAGAGGAGGAAGCAGGCTCCCCACCGAGCAGAGAGCCCGATGTGGGGCTCGATCCCAGGACCCTGGAATCATGACCTGAGCCGAAGGCAGAGGCTTTAACCCGCTGAGCCACCCAGGTGCCCCAGGCGCCCCTTTTTCTATCTTTTTATTAAGGAGCAACAGTGCTCTTAAATCATTCGAATGTAACCCTGTTTGTGTGCGTCATCCATGTTATTCGTTAACTTTCAGAGAGTTTTCAGACTTCCAAGTATTGGTCTTCTCCTCTAGCATCATTCGCTACTTCATGATTTCTCTGTTCCTTACTCCCGGTGCATCCTTCGTCCTGGTCTTTAAACTTCCTTCCCATCAGAGTGTCTTCTTGAGATCTTTCTGTCGGTATTTACACGAAGTCTTTAATGCATCTGCAATTCTGAACAAAACAAAATTCTAAGTAGACAGTGATTTTTCCTCAGTATTTTGAAGATATTCTTGCACTCTATTTAGGTATGTTTTTTGCAGTTGAGGTCAATAAAAAGATTTGTGTCTGACCTCACTGAAAGTGTTTATCCTCAGTGTCCACAAGTGAACAATAGCAAATAATAATTGATAGAAAATCCCTTATAGTTCTGTAGGGGAAACAGTGAACATCCTCCTCATAGTGTGATGGACGTACAGATATGTTTCCTATGTCCCTGCCATAAATGCTGGCAGCAGATGTCCCCTCCAGGCCAGCTCACCATGGCCCTTACCTCTGCTGCAAAAAGCAATGCTGGCCAAGGCCAGTGCCATGGAGGTAGGGTAGGGCCAGAAGGGGGGATATTGGGACCACCCAGAAAATCCAGATAATCTCCCTATTTGACATCAGTTCACTGGTGCCTTTAATTCCGTCTCAGCCCTAATTTTCCTTTGCCGTGGAGCCCAGCAGGTTGAGAGATTCTGGGACCGGGACAAAAAGCAGGGGTATATTTCAGTATACCACACAGGTGCTGCACTTAATCTTTAGAGTAGATGAATCCCAACGGAGATCAAAATGAAGCTCCCAACCAAAGCAGCTCAGGATTCTGGTTGGGAAAGAATGAGACCCTGACATTTGGTTGTTGGATGTCTGGCCTGGTGAATTCTCCTGTTCCCTTGAAGGCTTGTCCTGCAGAATTGCCCACTCCTTCCTATTAAGAGCAAAGACTCTCTCCTAAAGAGAATGCAAAGTCCTGTATTCTCCCCACCTTTTTTGGCCGTTAGATCCTTCATAATTAGGATTGCGCCACGACCAGAATGACCTGGGTCTGATAAGGAGTTGTAAGATTCAGATAACATGAATTGTCAGGAGAATGTGCAGGACTGGATTCTGAGGAACATTGGCGCAAGAGCCCTGGACATAAGCTTTTACAAGGGAGAGCACTGACGTGGAAGCAGTTCTGAGATACAGGATTCAGCATCTTGGCAAAGCCTCAAGAGACGGTGTGAAATCGCTACTGGGGTGCTTTCTGGGATCACGGAAAAATCGATGGGCCATTCTGTGAGCTGAAATGCAGAATTCTATGGCAGACTGTGGAGAGAGGGATTGAATGGCAAAGGACTAAGCCCGCTGAGATGGACGGACTCTGGGCGGCCGGATCACCGCTGGATGGAAGAGTCACTCTTACCAAAGCAAGAAGGAATGCACAGGAAGAAAGTCACCAGCACCACAAAGGCTCTCAGCAGTGCTGTCCCGTGTGGGCCAGGACTGAGGGTGGGTGATGCTGTCATGGAGTTAGGCTCACTCTAATGACGGGGATGGCAGGACTCTGCAGCCATAGAGGCCGGGTGGCAGTGCATCAGCATCGGAAGCCAGGTGGGTACAATTATCATCATGACTGGCAATGTTGGAGCTGCAGCCAATGAGGCCTGGCCTTCAGAATTATGAAGAAGTTTTATAGAATACTGCATCCCCGGGGGCAAAATAGACAGATAGCCAGTCAGACTACTGCTTGATTCCTCAGAAGAAATCAAGGATGGATGAGTGGGAAACTGAGAGCAACACTCCTTTGGGCAGTCTCCAGACCTGATCCAGATTTGGACCCAAGACCCAATGATTGAAGAGGAGGCTGTGATCCCAGGCACCATGGCAAATCTACAAGCCATACCCCCAGCCCCCACAAAGGGATGCCAAGAAAATGGCAACAGTACATCAGGCAAAAGGGAATACACAAACACTTCCAGGGTCCTTGGAACCGGTTCAGAGTTGATGGTAGTACCTGAGGACCTGCAGGGTCATCACCACCTCTCTGTTAGAGTTGAGTGTCTGGGTCAGGTAATAAATGACACCTAGACCACTGTCCAGCTGGCAATGGGTCCTTTAGTTCTGCATATTCATCAGGCTGTCATTTGGGAACGATATACTGGGCAGATGATGCAAACTCCACGTTCAGGCTTTGGAGTGTAAGGTTGGAGACATCATAGCAGGAGTGCCAAACGGAAGCCTCTGAAACTGTGTCCCACCCCCAACCCAGGCAAGATAGGAAATAAAAACCAGTACCTCATCCCAGAGGTAATGGGAAGGATTAATGCCATGGTCAGGGAGCTCAAGTAGCCCAGGATAGTGGTCCCACAAGCCCAGGTGTCCATTTAATTCTACCCCCTGGCCCTCTGGAGAAATGAGATTGATCCTGGAATAGGAGAGAGTCCCTCACAAGCTTAATGAAGTACGAGCTGCACTGACAGCCCAAGGCCAGTGGCAGAGCAAGTTAGCATGAAGGCGCCACAGCACACGAGGATGTTGAGGTAATGAACGTGCTCTTGTCCACCGCTATCAGGAAAGCAAACCAGAAAGTTCCATTCACATAAAACTGGCAATAGCATATATTTAGATTTTCTTCCTGAGCTATGTTCTCTTACGCCCTCTGCCATGAATTGGTCCAAAAGATCTGTAGCATCTGAATGTTAACAGTGACCAACTCTCTGTGACATCATGCTGACCTGACCTCAAGAAGAAGCTGGAGGTTGCTTGTCGGAGGCTCTGGTGATCCACACACTCCAGAGTGTAACAGATAAACCTTAAATTCAAGAGTACGCACCTCTGTGGAACTTTTAGGGGTCCAGCTGTCAGGGCATCTTATCCAAAATACAGGACAAGTTATAGCATCTTGACCCCTGCCACAAGGAAGCACACCACTCGGTAGCCCTCTTTGGACTTTGGAGCAGCACGCTTGATCCTTAAGAATGCTGCTTCAGGCCATACACAGTAATACAGAAGGATTCTCGCGGAGCCCAAATGAGGAATGGCACTGTAGCAGGTCCAGGCTATGGTACAGCCAAGGCTCACGCCCTATGACCCAGGAGATCACATGATGTCAGAGATATCAGAAGTGGAAACAGATGTTATGTGTACCAACACCATGGTTGAAATGACAAATGTAAGCCTCTGGATTCCCAAAGCGAGATCAGCTCATCTGCAGTGGACCATTGTCACCTTTTGAAAAATAATACGTGGTACACTACTGGTAAAGACAGAACTCCTGACCATGGAGCTCCAAGTGGCCATGGATCTGGAATTGCCCATTATGACCTGCATTCTGATAGAATCACTAGGCCACGTAAACAGGGTGACAACCAGCCACTGTGTGATGAGGTGGTTTGATGGGAACAAGCATAAGTGGGGCTATTAGACACAAGGAAGCTGTACGAGTAAGTCTCCTTGACTCTAATGGTATCTCCATGACTCTCCCTCAGTATCATGGCATCAGCTCTCCTCAACTCATACCCACGGTTGTGGGAGCTACGGATGGTGGAAGCAAAAGCCCAGGCTTGGTTTACAGATCAGTCAGCTTGGGATGTAGCTCACTCATGGGTAGCCTTGAAAGATGGTGATGAGCCTGAATGGCTCACCCTGGACGATCCTGTTATCCACTTCGGGTGGACAGATTAGTGGTGTCATGATGGAGTAGTGGCTGCACAGAGTCATAGAGCTGGTAACTGACAGAGACAGAATTCAAACCAAACAATCTATGTCCAGGATATGTGCACTTTGGAAAAAATGGATTATTTTCTCATACTGTAATCCGAAATGAATTCTAAATGGGATGATGATCTAAGCTTTAAGAAAAAAAGAAATCCCCAAAATACTGGAACAAAATGTGAATTTTAAGTTTTTATTACTATCATATTTAATCATGATTTTTAGGTGAGAAAGGGCTTTTAATTTAAAAACTTTTGACACAGGTAAAATACATAGCCGGAGCTCAAATCACAGACAACATTTAATTTTTTTAATATGCAGTGGACGTGTGCAAAGTGCAAGAATGACATCAAGGTGGGAGGAAAATGGGGGCGACATGCAAACACACTTGATAGAGAAGGAGCAACGAGTGGCTCTCGAAACCATGAAAAGATCAACCTCACCCATGATACGAGACATGGAAATTACAATTATTCTAAGACACTGTTTTCCCCATCAAATGTACAAATACCCAGTGTTTTAAATCCACCACGCAGGGATGAAGCAGGAGAGTGCCAGTGTGACTGTAAATTCTGCAGACTCTACAAGCAGGACAGTGATTTACCGAAGTACATCCCAATCTGAAATGCACAGTCTTGACCTTGTTCCCGTCCTCTGGCCCCAGCCCACTGTATACTTTTCTCATAGCACCAGAATGCTCACTACAAAATATGAGACACGACAGACTGCTCCTCTGCTCAGTGATCTCCAGTGCCCCCCATTCCTCTCAGAACAAAATGAAAGTTCTTCAGATGGCTCACTTTGATCCAGATCCTTCTGGACTCCTGTGACCTCACCACTTAGAGACTTCCCCATACTTGCAGGACTATCTCAATCATTTATCAAATATTTTTTGAAAATCCAAAGTATAATATAAAGTGAACAAATCATATAATTTATAGTGATGAATTACACCACTAATCCCTAAATAAACACTACATGTAACCACCACCCAAGTCATGAAGTTGAACGTGGCCAGCACCAACAGGCGCCTCTGCGTCCCTGCCTGACCACTGCCCAGGAAATCACTGTGCAGACTTTTCATTGCACAGGTTCATAGAGCCTGTTCTTGAGCTTTGTGTGGATAGAACAATATGCACTCCGTAGTGTCTGGCTTCTCTTACTCAACATTATGTTTGTGAGATTCTTTCATGTTCTGGGGAGCTGTAGTTTGCCTGTCCTTCCTGCAGTAGGATATTACTTATCATACACCATCAGTTTGCATCATGTCATATCAGCCCACAACGTGTCATGTCATATCACATCACAGCACATCATGCATGTCAGGTCTCACCATGTCATGTGATGTCACATCATATAATGTCAAACCACGTCACATCATGCCATATCAGGTCATGTCATATATGTGAATATATGGTGAGGGACTTCCCCATTTTAGCATTGACGGACACTAGAATTATTTCTAGTTTGGGTTTTAATGATGCATCTGTGGACATTTCTGTGTGTGTCTTCAAATATCTGTTGAGTAGAGACCTAGGGGATGACATTTACACATCAATACAGGAGTGCACAATGCTGAATGAATTTTCAATGTGGTTGCACTCTCACCAGCACTTTTGAGTGTTTCAGTTACTGTAATTTTTTCCCAAAATAGTTAAAATGTATAAAAGTGGAAATTAATATATGTAACTTTATGTTTATTGCAGTTTTTTTTAAATTTTATTTATTTATTTGAGAGGGAGAGATGACAAGTAGGCAGAGAGGCAGGCAGAGAGAGAGGGGGAAGCAGGCTCCCCGCTGAGCAGAGAGCCCGATGTGGGGCTCGATCCCATGACCCTGAGACCATGACCCGGGCCAAAGGCAGAGGCTTTAACCCACTGAGCCACCCAGGCGCCCCTGTTGCAGTTTTATCTACAATAGTCAAGACATGGAATCAAGCCAAGTGTCCATCGACTGATGAATGGATAAAGATGTGGTGTATATACTCAATGAAATACTACTCAGCCATCAAAAAAAATGAACTCTTGCCATTTACAACAATGTGGATGGAACTAGAGGGTATTATGCTAAGTGAAATAAGTCAGTCAGAGAAAGAAACCATATGAACTCACTCATATGTGGAATTTTAAAAAAAGTAAACACTCTTAAATACAGAGAACAAAATGGTGGTTGCCAGAGGGAGGGGGTGGGGGATGGGCAAAACAGAGGGGTAAGAGGCACAAATTTCGAATTATAAAATTAAGTAACAGAGTTGAAAAGTTCAGCATAGGGAATATAGTCAATAATATTATAATAAGGTATAAAAATAATTGGCACATGTCCTGAGTTTTCAAGAAAAAATGGTTCATATTCCCTGTGTTGTAATATTTTATGTTTCAAAGCAAAACATTTAGAATAGTTAAAAATAAAATTTCTCGATAATTTTAATTTAACTGGAAAAGTTGACAAACATAAACACCAAGAGGTTATTATTAATTATGTTGTACTATATATCTGTCTGATTAAGAAAAGAGCAGAAGGCTTAGTGCTGAGCCACCACCCTGGGCTTCCTGAGGTCTCAGGGCGACGCCGGCCCGTCCGTATAGCGGGCTCATTACTCCCAGGGAAAGCGCTTTCTGCCTCTGGCCTTCCAAATTGGGGTCAGAATGTACATTTCCACGCAATTTGAGTTTTCATCTTTCACATCTCTCGTTAAGCCTTTTATTAGCAGCTAGTTTCAGCACAGACCATTTAAACATTTTCTGGCTTCTGATTGCTCAAGACCGTCCACAACCTCTCACTGAAATGGCATTTGCCCTTACTTTTCCCCATGATTTTCTCAAACTGTAATCCTCTCCTGGTTCTTATGATCATAACCTTCAAATGAGAAAAAGCTAACCTAGGGCCGAGGGTGGGCTGCACACATCAGCCCAGGGCGTCAAATGCTGACCGTGCTGTCAGAGCCGGGCCAGCTGAAGATCCTCGCCTTTGCAGGTGTGGTCCTCCAGGCAGTCAGTCAAGTCTAGGGTTTTATTTAAGATCATTTTGATTACAGTTACAATTTGTGTTGAAGGGTTTCGTGGGATATATTCATGAGGAGCCGGAAGGCAGCTAACCACAGTCATCACTGGAGTCCCGGAGCCCTTCGTGGAGAGTCTCGCTCTGCGTAACCCTACGTGGCTGAGCCGACTGAGAGAAAGAACAAGTAAGCGCGCTACGGTGGACTGAGTTTTTTCTTCTGCGTTCTGAAAATTCCAGAGTTTGAGGTGGACTTATCTGTTCTGAGGGAAGCTGAGGTGTGTGACCATGTATAACCTACTTCAATATTCATATCGGTTCCTATAACTCTCTTTGGCTTAAACACATAACTTACTCTTTTTTGTACCCATTGTTTTAGTCAGCGGTTAACAAAATAAAAGTGCTGAGATCACAGGCAAAAATTCTGAGGTCACCACCCCCAAAATTAGAGAGACTGGCAAACACAGGAAATCACAACTTACTGAAGCAGAAACCTTCTAGGGACCAGAGCCCAGTAGGAAAGCCCAACCTGTAATTAAATACAAATAACAAGTAGTTGGAGGCTCCTTGTGGATAGCTCTGAGAGACAAAGTCTCCAGGTGGGAGGGTGGGGGTGGGGGTGGTGCTGCCTGCACCTTTGTGGATTTTGCCTACAGAAGCTCTACCGGGTGTTCAAGGAAACAGGAGGAAATCCCCTGGGGCCTTCTGGCAGGGGGAGGGGAGAAGCAGCCCTTTTAAAATGTCCCAGCATATTCTGTTCCTGACACCGCCTGCCGTCAGAGAAACTATTTTGTCTGAGCCTAACCTGTGGGGTTTTTTATCAGAACCTGGCAGCCCTGGGGAAAGGGAAATACCCAACTCCAGCCTCCTCCCAAGTCCCCAGCCATTCTGTCCTGCTTAAGGGATAGAGGCAGAACTTAGAAGCACTCCTAAACTTGCAGTCCAGCGGTCGACAACCGGATGAGAACTACAGCACTACAACAGAACTACAACACTTCTCCCCACCCTCCACAGGCTTATTTACTGTGCCTCCTTTTACCCAGGATGTCATGCCTAGCTTTCAACACAGAATTCTAAAGCATTCTAAAAGGATTTTTTAAAAATGCAGTTGGAAGAGACAGAGCAAGCATCAGAACAAACACTGATATGGTAGGAAAGTTGAAATGATCATACCACGAACTTAAAGTTACTACGATTAAAATTCCTTAATGAAAAAGTAGAGGATATGCAAGAATGGATAGGCAATGTAAACAGAGATGGGATTCTGAGAAATAATCAAAAATAATAACAATCAAAAACAGTGCAATAAAATGAGGAATGCTCCTGATGGACTGAGTAGTAGATTGGACACAACTGAGGAAGGAATCTCTGAGCTGTCGTGTATTCAACAGAAACACAATCCCCATCTGAATCACAGTTGACTTTGTAGAAATTGACACCCTGAATCTACAACTCATTCAAATTTGCAAGAGACCCAGGATGGTCAAGGCAATCTTTAAAAAGAAGAATAAAGTGGGAAGACTCACACTTCATGGTTTGAAAACTTACTACAGAGCAATAGTAGTCAAGAGAATGCTCTTCTGCACAAGAAGAGCCGTATAGATCAACGAAATGGAATCAAGAGTCCAGAAATAAACCCGCACAGCAACGGTCAACTGATCTTCAACCGGCATGACAAGATCATCCAACCTGAAAAGAATAGTCTTTTCAACAAATGGTGCTGGGACAATTGGACGGCTACATGCAAAAGAATGAATCTGAACACTTACCTCACACCGTGTATAAAAGTTAACTCAAAATGGATCAAAGACCCAAATGTAATAACTATAAAATTCTTAGAAGGAAACATAGGAGTAAATCTTCATGATTTGGGATTTGACAAAGGATTCTTACACAGGACACCAGAAGTACAAACAATTAAAAAAAAAAAAAAGATTCGTTGGACTTTATCAAAATTCATCTGTTCTGGAAAGAACATCATCAAGGAAGTAAAAAGGTGACCCGCGGAGTGGGAGAGAATCGCATTTCAGATAAAGAACTTTTACAAAAAATTTATGAAGAACACTTGTAACTCAATGATAAAAAAAGAACACCAGTCCAAAGAAAACATTGGCAAAGGATCTGAATAGTCATTTCTCCAAAGAAGATATACAAATGACCAATATGCATATACAAAGATGTTCCGCATTTTTAGACATCAAATTAAATCAAAACCATAATGAGATACCATCTCTATCCAGTAGGATGGCAAGAACCAAAGTTAGAAAATAAAAAGTATTTTGACAAGTATGAGGAAAATCAGAACCATCATACATCACCGGTGGGAATGGAAAATGGTGTCACTGTTCAGAAAAGTGCTGCTCAAAAAATGACGATTCTTCAAAGCATGAAATATAGTTTCCACATGCCCCAGTATTTCCACTTTTAGGTATATACCCAAGAGAAACGAAAACTTACATCCACACATAAGCTCATTCACAAAAACTTATACCAGCATTGTTCACAACGATCAAGAAGCAGAGACAGCCCAGAGCTCATCAGTTGGCAAAACACGGTATACCTACACAATGGAATATTACTTGACCGTAAAAAAAGGCAACGAGAGAGCCGTGCATGCTTCAGCATGGACGGACCTTGAATAGTTATGTTAAGTGAAAGCAGCCAGTCATGACAAGTGTTGTGTGGCTCTGGATCAGACACATCGGGAGTGGGCACTCCAGAGTTGAAAAGTGGACGCAGCAGTTTCATGGCCACTCGGGGTTGGGGCAAGGCGGAGACGGGTGGGCAGGCAAATGACAGCTGATGGGGGGGGATGCAAGTGTTCTAACATGGACTGTGCTGGCTGCACATGTCTGTGAATATACTAAAAAACCATGGACTGAACACTAAATGGGCAAATCGTATGGTTTGTGAATTACATCTCTATAATGCTGATTTAAAAAAAAAAAGAATGTTCCATGAACCTACTGCCCAACACATGCCGCATCCTTACAGATGTGCTCACACTCATGAAATTTTGTGGAAGTGGTTTATTTAAGACCCAGAGATAAGAGGAGGCCTCTCTGAAAAGGTGATCTTTTTACGTGATAGATAAAGCTCTTTACTCATTCCGCGTGCTTTCCAGAATAGATTCCCAGTTAATACTACAGCCGATTAAGATGCACTGCTAGTCACATTCTGATGGGGGAAATCATAAGGATAGTTAATAATTTATATTATGTTCTAACTTTCTGGCTTTTGTTTAATGTGCTAATAAAGAAGCTCTCTTGTCAATGAGCTATAATCAGAAATTTTATAGTAAACTCTGGCTAACAACAGGAAGTAACAGAAGAGTTCTACCTATACCGTTAATTGCTTTCAGCCTAAGAAAGGATTTGAACTGATGACTTCCTCCATTTCTTCTCCAAATTAACAAAAGATGCAAAAGGCAACAGTTTCCAAAGGGTATTCTTGGGAACTCTAGATCCAAGGAATGATATGTTTTAGGTAAAACAGAGATCACAGAAATGTATGAAAACCTGCTCTATACAATTAAACCGTTTCTGTTTTTTTGCTTGGTTGTTGTTTTGTTCTGTTTTTTGCCTCTGCCAGGCTTTTCAGAGCCTTTATGGTAGCAGCTGCTTTGAAAGTGACCTGGGTCAGCCCAGGAACTAACTAGTCACAGCCAGTGTGCCCAGGCTTCTTGGAGCTAGTAATAGCACTTTCTGCTCCAGGCACGCCACACATTGTACCGAGCAGTGGTGTAGGTTTCCCTTGACTGCTTTGTTTTCTTTTTTTTTTTCACATGCACATCAGCTCAGAGGTAACATAGTATTAGGAAACTACTCTAAGCCACTGCCCCGCCCACCCCCCCAAAAAAGTCCTTCCAAGCTACGCTTTCTTTTTCCATCAGATGGACAAAGCCTGTGCCCTGACGGTTGCACAGAGTTGATGGCAGAATCTAATGCAAAGTTTAAGTGCCATTATTACCATCACCATCTCCAAGGTAAGCACGCAGAAATAGCCTGTGTCCCATAGATGTTCGGTGAGTCACTAGAAGGAATTTGCCGTATTTTGTCCCTGACTTACTTGGATTTATTGGTCAAACGTTGGTCAAGTGCTTTGAGGCAGAGAACACCCAGCCGTCCAGGGGAGGCGGACGGCAAGCAGGCAGGAACGTGACGTGATTCCGAGTCTCACAGGCAGCAAGAAGGAAAATGGTAGGAGCGACGCACGGGAACGTATTTTACATGATTGTCCGGGAAACCTTTGAGGAAATAGTGTCTTATGAAGTCCTAGCAGAACCGGAATGAGGAGCTCCGTGTGAAGCACAGAACGTGCCCACCTCTACGTGGGGAAACTGGCAATTGCAACAGCCTGAAGCGAAATAGGATTATAAATAATCAAGGATTAAGTAACGCCTAATATGCAGTGGGCCTAGTTCAAGACGTAAGATAACAATATGATCCAACTCTAAACTGAGCGGGTAAAAATAGGAGTTTTCATGACGGCCTTATAGCTGCCATATTATTACGGAGGAAGTCCTTTACCGATGGGCTGAGCAGAAAACTGATGCAAATCAATAGTTTATATACACGAAGGGCTTCCCTTTAGCTCACAAGGGTTTGAGGCATTGAAGAACAGAGGCAAAAGGAGATTGCGACTCATACCTTTGTCAAAAGACCCATTCCATACAACGAAACCAAACACGCTAGTAATTCACCAATCCACAACCATGGAAGTCATGACTGGTGTTGACTTCGTCGCTTTAAAAACCACACAAGGGGCATCTGGGTGGCTCGGTCAGTTGAGCACCAGACTCTTGGTTTCACCTCAGGGTGATGAGACCCAGCCCCACATCGGGCTCTGTGCTAAGTGGGGAGTCTGCTTGAGTTTCCTTCTCCTTCTCCAAAATAAATAAATAAATCTTTAGCAATCACACACAAAATTGTTTGTTGCCAAATTAATGTAAATTAAGATAACAACAGTGGAAAAACAACTTTTCTAACCAAACAACTTAGAATATACATATGGCTGGCAGATGAACTCACAAGGGTGGGCAGTATGCTACACGGGGCCTAACTCTACCACCACCACCACCGGGGTCTCTGGCCCAATGAGTGGAGTTTGGTAGTACTTCCTGCTACAAGTAAAGAAAAAAAAAAGCATTTAAAAATGCAGTTATAACACTGAATGCATGATCCATAGAAGAAAAAAATTGCCAGTTGGACTTCATTATAATTAAAAATTTGTGCTCTGCTAAAGACACTTAAATGAATGAAATGTCAAGCCACAGGGAGAAAATTTTTGCCAAAAACCTATCTAATAAAATACTAGTATCCTAAATATACAAAGAACTTACAGAACTCAAAAGTAAAACAACTCAATTAAAAAGCGGGTAATAGGGGCACCTGGGTGGCTCATCGGGTTAAGCCTCTGCCTTTGGCTCGGGTCATGGTCTCAGGGTCCTGGGATCAAGCCCCACGTTGGGCTCTCTGGTCAGCGGGGAGCCTGCTTCCTCCTCTCTCTGCCTGCCTCTCCGCCTACTTGTGATTTCCGTCTGTCAAATAAATAAATACAATCTTTAAAAAAAGAAACATTTTTTTAAAAAGTCGGTAAAAGACCTGAACAGACTCTGTTCACCGTTGTTATCTTAATTTACATTAATTTGGCAACAAACAATTTTGTGTGTGATTGCTAAAGATTTATTTATTTATTTTGGAGAAGGAGAAGGAAACTCAAACAGACTCCTCCCCAAAGATGACATACAGCAGGTGAGATGCCCAACAGCCTAGGTCATCGGGGAAATGCAAATTAGAACAACCCTGAGATGCCACCACACAGCTATGAGAACAGCCACAATCCAGAATGCTGACAGCACCGGGGGCTGGTGAGGATGTGGGGCAGCAGGAGCACTCACTCGCTGCTGGGAACACAAAACTGGCTACCTTGGAGGACAGTTTGGTGGTTTCCTCCAAAACAAAAGTACTCTTACCTTATGAACCAGCCGTCATGATCCTTGGTATTTACCCAAATGAGTTGAGTTAAAAACTTAGGTCTGCAGAAAAACCTGCACGTGGATATTTAGAACAGTTTTATTCATAAGGCCCACCACTTGGAAGCAACCAAGACGTCCTTCAGTCGGTGAGTTGATAAACTCTGGTCCATCCAGACAACAGAATATTACTCAGCACTAAAAAGTGATGAATTACCAAGCCATAAAAAGACATGGGGGAAACTCAAATGCATGTTACTAAGTAAAAAAAGCAAGCCAGTCTGAGAAGGCTCCATTCTGTGATTCCAGCTCTGTGACATTCTGGAGAAGGCAGAACTACAGAGAGAGTAGATGGACGGGTGGTTGGCAGGGCTTCGGGCAGGGGAGGGGTGGGAGGGATGAGGCGGAGCACGAGGGGATTTTAGGGCAACGACATTGTTCTGTGCGGCATTTTAATGGTGGATACATGACATCATACTTTTGTCTGGACCCACAGAACTGCACAGTGCAAAGAGGAAACCCTAACGTAAAGTATGGGCTTGAGTTAATGATATTTCAATGGTATTGAGAAATGATATTTCAACGGCCTCAATGCTGACAATGTGCCACACTAATACGAAATGTTAATAACCAGGGACCTGTGGGGGTGGGGAGAGGGATTTAGATGGGAATCCTCTGTACTTTCTGCTCATTCTTCTGTAAACTTAGAAAGGCTCTAAAAATAAAGCATATTAATTAAAAATGAAATAAACAATATAATTATGATATCAAAGACTCTCTAAATTTGTCTTAAACACCAGCATGTTAGAAATAGAGCTAATCCTTCAAAATATCATGACTTCCTCAAACCTGCGATGTTCTTTCTCATAACACAGGGTGAAGAAATAAGATTTCTTCCTAAGGCTGTTCCAGTGGCTTTATCCCATCTCCGCCATACGTGTGACCTTCATCCGCTAATGTTTTCTACGTGGTACAGTTCCTTCGCTTGAAGATTTTCGTTGCTGATATTAATATCGTTGAAGGGTTGACCAACTAGTTTCTAGATGAACCCCACTGAGATGGGAAGCCTAGAAGGATTTGTCTCTGTCCGTCTGAAGAGGACATCCCAGGGCGCCGGGCAGGTGTTCACACTGGCTCCCCGCCACGGAGGGCTCCCCTGGAAGGCTGCCTTCTCCCCAGAGCCCTGAAAGTGCGTTACCCTTACTTGCTCACATCAGCCACCGTCGTTTCTCTGTCCCTTACAAAGAAGCTCTGCTCTTCCGCTAGCTGCCCCGGGCATGCACACCTCCCTGGGCCTGGCCACCTGACCCTGTCCCCAAGGCGACAGCCACGACTCCTGGACCCCAACCCGCCTGCTGCTCTCCTGATGTCCATCCTGGTGACTCACTCTGCATGAGAGTAAAGCAAACCTTCTCCAGTGCAAGCAGAGACATAGCTCTACCTAACAGTTGGTACTAAGACAAAGAACGAAGGCACGAATCCACCTGGCATGCCCGCCCTCCCAGCCTCAGCAACATGGCTCCCCGCCCCTCTCGGCCCCCGCACCTCCAAGTCCCCGCTCCTGGTCTGGCCTCAGACACGGCCCTGGCTGCCGGCCTCCTGCTACCGCCCTGAGAGGGGCCTGTTCCTTCTTGTGCTCCTGAAGCATGATGTTCCCTCCTCTCCGGCTCTTTGCATATTTTTAACTTTGCAGTAATCGATGTGATCATTTTACCCAGGTCTCTCTCGCCGCTGCAAGCTTCCCGAAGCGTTCTCCCCCCTTCAGCGCACTACCCAAGCACTCAGGGCCCTGGCGGGTAATTAATGACAATTGGTATCTCCTGAGTCGGGCCGCGTCTTTTCCTCCCGCTGACGCAGGTGCTCCACTCCCAAGGGGTGACCGAACCAGCCGCTAGCCCACCTCCTGACCTTGACACCACCGTCCCTTACCACTGCGGCCAGAGGAGTCCTGCCAGGCACAAGCCTGATCCTGTAAATTCCTGTTAGAATTTCTATCAGCTCCCCCCACTACACTCAAAATATATTCCAAGCCCTTTAGGATATATGCATTACTTTGTATGGTTTATATTCCACTTATCTGTGGAGCTGTGTGTACACTGCTAGAGGTATAAATGACTCCCTGTATCCCGAGCAAATCGTACCCTTCAGCAGTACTGACTTACTGACAAGGTACCCCAATAGACCAAGACAGGGGATGGGAGATAAGCCATGAAACAGGCCTGGACCGACGTTTCTGTGCCCTAGTGCTCAGAGACGTGCCGGCACATCCCCTGACTGAAGAAAGCCCGCTACCACTCACCACAAAGGAAGATGACGTTTTTCGGGCCTCTGTGGATTCTGGACACAAAATATGCCGCATTCAAGTCTGTGCCTGATCCGTTTACCGAGTAACCCATAAAGCTACCCATTTCCAGCCGGACTCACATCAGGGTGTAGCAGATCCAAGCCATAAGGCCAGCTGACACATTATTCGGTCCTACGTGGCCTGGTGGGTCTAGCAGAGCTCCGATGAGCTGGGACACCCACTAGCCCGGGGTGGAGCCTCTGATACTCCTCTCCCCCCGCCCCCCACGCCGACATCACATCATAGACCCCTGCCGTGTGAGCCAAACCATGCTTTTTCCCCCCAAAATACTTACTGTCCTGTGAGAGCCACTGGCTTCCTTCCTGGCCATGATGCACAGCTGACCACGAGGCCCTGAGTAGCCTCTGAAAACAACGCATTATGTACCATGTGTGTGAACGTGGGCAAGTAGCGGTCGGTTCGTTAGTTTGTGGCCCAGATGGCAGCAGAATCGAGGCACGTTGTTCCCTCCCCTCGCCCATGGCCGTGGCCTCAGGGGGCAGGGGGTCCCTGTAATAAGCTGATTCCATGAGAACACGTGGCTTATGGGTGCACCTGTGTGATGAGCTCACAGCAGGCAGAGTTGATCCTGCCGATCCTTGCAGGGGTGTTCCCGATGAGCACAGGGGAAGGCAGTCCTCCCAAGAGCCAGAACTAAACCCGTCCCCTGCTTATCTACATTTTCAGGAGGGACAGTCGTCCAGGAGGAGTATGGACTTGCGGACGTACCAGCAGTGGCTACCGTTCAGCCTCGTGGTCAGAGTGTGAGCAGGACAGGCGTGGAGGACGGGTAACAGGAGTGTGAGC